>SKCR01023698.1:0-453581 GCA_019454045.1 Zanthoxylum bungeanum
GAATTTTCCCTTCCGGTATGCATTCCCCGCGACTTCCGCGACTTATCGGGTAGTGCCTCCATACGAGGCTCGTCATTGGGCTTTCATGCAAAAATGCAAGTGTCTACACTTCTCCACCTTACCATTGGGCTTTAGGTGATCTGGAGCCTTGGCCTTACCCTTATTTTTCTTTGGGCCTCGTGGCTTCAGGTCCATACCCATAAGCATGACGGAGGTTTTAAGCTCTGGTTTCAAGTCATTCTCTGCTTGCTTTATCAGATTGTGCAATTATGCTAAAGTAGCTTCTTTATCAGACAGATGAAACTGCATAATAAAGTTAGAGAAGTCTTTTGGTAAGGACCGAAGAATTAGATCGTGACCAATCTCATGATCCATGATGAACCTGAGGTTGGCCAATTTTTCAATGTGGCCAATCATCTTAAGCACATGTCCGCTAACAGATCCTTCATTATACCTTGTTTGGAATAAGGCACATGACACTTGGAATCTCACGGTATGAACGGAAGTTGCATACAACTCCTTCAAGTGAAAGATGATGGTTTGAGCATCCATATATTCGTGAGCTTTCTGAAGTTCATCCGACCATAGAGCCAAGCATTATGCAAACTGCTTGCTCATCACCATCGACGTGTTTCTTCCAAGCATCAAATGTATTTTGGTCAGCTCTTCTGCGGGTTCAGGGGGAAATGGTCTTTCAAGAACATAGAAAATATTTTCTTGTCATAAGACAATTTTAAGGTTTCTAAACCAGTCATTGTAGTTGTCCCCTTTGAGCTTATGCTCATCAAGGATGGTTCGAAGTGATACTCTGTTTTCCATTTGAATTTTTGTTAAATATTTTAACCCACCTGTTAAGAGAGAATGTTAAAATTAGGAATATGTTTTCATTAATATTTCATAATAACATGGGATATGTTGGAATTTATTGCCTTGGTGACAGAAATAAACAATAGATCCTCCAAATTAGTTCAACACTTCAAATATGCTTTAAGGTAAGCTTTGAGTAAATGATTATCTAAATGTCTTCACAGCTTTTCCTTTTGGCTATAAAAAGGTAGTGAGTGAAGGAAGACACCAAATCATTATCTAACTCTAGTAATACATTTGGTTAAATTAACTTTAGTTTGGAAAGTTTTATTAACGCCTTGGTCTCACCCCACTTGTATATTTCATAATGTCTTTTATTATAAACAAGTGATTTATATTTATTAGCCTTAAAGGTAATAAATCTCTAAATTCATCACGGAATAATTACTTAGCTAAGGGATAAGCAATACACTATCTATTTCCTTAGAAAGTCTCTAGATGTTTGCACCCTAAAATAATCATGCCAATTCTAATCATACATAAAATCATCAAGCATATGAGTTTTAATATGTTGGAATTATTTTAGGCATTAAATAACTTTGATTAATATTTAATTATGATATTGTATTTTATTTTAATCAAATAAATTTACTATTCACATTTTTTACATATACGTGAACTTTAAATGCAATTTCACAATTCAAGTCTTAACCAAATCATGCAAAACTTGTGCCTAAAATTACGTTCAGGGTGTTAGCTTTCCAACAAGCTTTTACACACCCAATTTCGAGTTCAAATGAGAGCGAACTAATCAAAACGAAAACGGTGTGTTGTTACCACTGTTGGGAAGCGGCTGCGAGTGCGCATCGGAAAATTAAAATCAATCAAATTATGATGCTGATATCCCTTTGCCCAATACCCATTTATTTTTATTATTCTACAAGCCTAGGCATGTTACTATATATTCTAAGCATAAAAACTCATAAAAAAATGCAAAGAACATAAACCTAAACATGCTAACTATCATAAGAACTCTAATTAAAATAAAGAAAGAAAAAGACTTACTTGAACCGAAGACTCTTCCAGTCTTCCCTCCAATCTACAAGATTTTCTCGAACTCAGCAAGCTCTTCCATGTTCCAAAGAGCCACCCAAGTGTGTGGCCTCCAAAGGTGCACACACCAAAGCCAAAACCCAACGGCAAGACTACGCCTTGAGTGCACGTGTGTTTTGCCCTTGGTGCTAGCCTAGGCAAATACCTCAAAACTTTTAACTCGAGATTCCTCTAGTCAATTAGACTTAAGGATCCTCAAAATCAGTGGCTTACTCTTAAACTTTAGAGTTGCTCACTTATATAAACCCAATATATGAAAGTTTTGGTGCAAAAAATTTGTAAAGAATTCTTTGGGTTTATATAGGTGCTCCAAAGACAACAAAATTAATTAAGAATCCGATGTGGGATAAATGCTAATTTAATCTTAAGGATTGGATCTTAATTTAGTGGTTTAATGAGATTATAAAACCCTAATAAGAGTTTGGGCCGAGTTGGAATTCAAAACAACTAACAAATAAATTTTTTTTTTACTATTCACGTTACTATTAACGTTTTATTTATTTATTTATTTATTCCAATTCCCAAAGTGCCCCTATCGTCATTAACCAATCCCTAAGCCACTATGGAACCTCATAAATGATCTGTTCAATAATTAAACACATTGAACCATTTATGAACAATTCCTACAGCAATCATATATGCTATTAAATTCGTACTGTGCACTGTTAACCATTGATTTTGACTTTGTTGTGTGTGACCTTTTGGGTTCCCCTCAAGTTGGACATGAAATGAATCATGATAATTTAATTAAACATAAATTATCCTCCGATCAGATGGTCGTTCGATTTCAATGACCAATGTTGACATCTAGCAACATGCCAATGCCCCCAAATGAGAAGGAAATATATATATACCCATTCTGTATGTGATTTACATATGATATGGTCCCTTGCCTCACTGTATCTCCACCGTTTGACCTAGGGTATGGAAAGTGTCTACCCATAGAGTCAAAGGTATGATGTTGATAGTGTCATGAATCGTGCTAACCCAAGAATCTCATATGATTCTTCCGTTGCGGCCACAGTCTCAAGCACTGATCACACATATCAACCCGTGAACTGGAATACTACTCTTATAAGAAATATTATCCGAGAGAGTGGCGATTCTCTGTTCTATCTTTATAAACTTCATGTGTTTCAACAAATGACCCAATCATACTCTTATGATCGGATCTTTTGAACCAGGGAAGGAGAATGTCAAAGTTATTTGATCCACACATAAGATTGTAAAGACCTCAAGTCTAAGGACTAGTCATACAATAGATACATGAAAGTTTTCATAGACACGTGAGATAAACACTCCATGTGAAAACTTTCGGCGGTCAGTTCGATGGACACGAGCAACTCATGCATCCATGTGATACACCAAGCGGACGGATCTCCGCTAGTAGCCTATGAGATCGGCTACCCCACTTAAGGTCGGATCATATCATCATGCTAGTCTCTCCGCTTTGTGAACTCCCAGATTATTCACAAAACTATGACTAGGAACGTTTAAGAGTAATGATTCTCATAAGGCGTGGAAGCCATCATCTTATTACTCCAAGGGCTTTATTACAGTGTTTGATGATTCATATAAGTTATGTAAGACACGTATAATAAAGATTTCCATTTTATTAATTAATGAAAATATTACAAATACATGTACATATAGCTCATCCACAAGTTGGGTATAGGGCATATCCCTAACACCTTCTGCATCGCAACGCGCCACTGTTACTATGCTGCCAACACTCGTCATCACCACGTTATCGCCATATCAGCATGTGCGTCATCATTATGTCATCATGACATCAGCCAATAATTCAACTGTCAACAGTCACGTGCCACGTGTCAATATCTCGTTAAAACTGCGTACACGTTTCAGAAATCAACGGTGCGTCGCGACACACAATCCTTATACGTCATGACGCGCAAGGCCGAATTTTTCCTATAAATTGAGGCTGATTTCATTTGAAAAATTCATATTTTCTTCTGGGGATTTCCTTAAGAATATTGAGAAGATAGTATCTTGTTTGTTTATTTTCAGTTTTCTTGGATTTCATTTTTATTTTAAGCAATAAATCTTTCTTTGTTTTATTTTAAAGTATGAGTAGATAACTTCTTTCTGTTGGGGAGAAATGTAAAGCTTTTATTATTATAATTTAGATTAATCTCCTTTAGTTATAATATATAAACTATCTTAAAACCTGACTTAATGGGATACCGCCTTTATGGTTGGTTGGAATTAATTAAAAATCTGACTTAATCAGGATACCACCTATATGGTCGGTTGGTAATGTCATGCAAATTTATATATTATAATAAGGGAGATTTCTAAATTAGAAGTAATAAAAGTGGATCCTCTAACCCCAATATTTTATTTTAATTTTTTATTTTACCTTTTTATTATTCAAGTTTGTTTTATGTTGTTTTATTTATTTATGTCTTTAATAATCCTAGATATGTGTTGTAACTAAATACTATATCTAGGGTTGTAATGAATTTCAATATCATTGGTTTATAAGTTGGTTATTTTGTGTCTTGGGTAGTATATTGGTTTATTTATTGAGTCTTAATCTTAATGCTTCTTATTAACTGGCCACTAATAAGATTGATTTGGTAAACTTAAAATGAACTTGACGAAGAGATTTTAGGTTTCAGCCTTAGACTCAATAGCTCATGATCTCACCTTAGGGTAAATTTCACTTAATGTAGGTTTCCTTCCAGGATAGACATATACCTTTCGAGCGGGGGTAGCCACAATTGGAACTTAATCTTAATGAATTCGGGTAACTTGGTTAACATTGACATATGATTAATTGGATTACTTTGGGTGTTTGCATCTGACCATCGACAGAGGTTTTTGCATATTTTCATGTTCCAGGTTAATAAACTGATATATTACACAAACATGAGATAATCAATTCATCTTTAAAAGATATTGGAAGGATTCATAACCCTAGATAGCTTTATGATATTAAATTTTTCTTTAATTTACTTTCTCACTGTTTTAATTACTTAGCTTTAGTAAACATCACCAATCAAATAACAATCAAATCAATTAGATACTCGTAGACATTTAGCTTCATAAATTGATAGCATAGGTATTAAGTCCTCGTGTGATCGATATTTTTATACTACTTGAGCGATACGTACGCTTGCGTTACGTGTGTGTTTACCGCCGATCAATTATGTTTGAGAAGCATAAGATTGAGTAATTGTATAAGTTTGAGTGAAAATGGAGAATTCGGGATCAATCCTATGGGTACGTAAGTTTTTTGGGAAATCTCAAATTCACGTCGCTCGATGCCTAAGTGAACGTAAAGTTAGCTATGGGCTAAATATAGTTAATTAATGATGTTTGAGTGATTATGGAAAAGTTTTTTGGATTCAGGATCCTTCCAAAATTAATTGCAGAAAACTGATTTAGGGAAGGAAAAAATAACTGTGGACCCCAGATAAGTACTTCATCATTGGTTTTCCTTAAGTAAATATTATATTAGGGCGGATAGTTGCTTATCACTGTTGTGTATATGAGTATACTTAAATTGGAACGCATAGTTACTGGTTATTAGAGTCATAAATGGAAGGTGTCAGGAATAATGTAAATACATACTGAGTAGAATAGCGATACTAAGATATAGAATATGAGTATAGGCACGTATGTGTGTGTGTGTGTATTATCTATGACAGATATAAGAAATATATAAAAGTTTTAAGTAGATTACATTGCTAATCAGAACGTATCCACAAGATGTAGATACCTAGTTTATGTAACTGAATTTGACTATATTGACGGCATAGCTATGAATATCTTGGTATTGGGAATCCGAATTCGATGCAGTAACATGCAGTTCTATGATTGTTGATTTATATAGCCAAACTCCATAAGAGAGTATATGTACCATGGATGTGTTTGATAAATGAGGATGACGATATGTTGATAATTGTCATATGATGTGTGATGATGATGATGATGATGATGATGTCATGTTTTGTTAATCCATATTTGATTGAAACTTTGATGTGATTTGTTTCAGAAATTTACTTTAGTGTGTATAGTACGTTGTTAGTTAAGATTTGATTTAAATTTTAGAAAGGTCTTCAAAAATACTTTCAAATAGATTTTAATTTTGTTTTTCCCTTGAAACAGTTTTGATTCGAGTGTGGATCCAATTATATGAGATGTGATGATATGTCTGCTACTATGTGTAAGCATGTTGCATATGAATGTAATTGTTAAGATGAAGCACATGCCCACTTTTTACATATTGGATGGATGGGATGTCATCAGCTCGTGATTGACTATGGCTGACTGTACTGATTTGTATATGGATAATGGCATTACATTGTATTGCATAACATGACATAAATGTTCATATGGTTGCTATGATGATGCATACGTATTTTGTATACCTAGCGAGAGAACCTGTGCACATGCGCAGAGATAGATTTGGTGCTAGAGGGACGGTAATATGTAACGCCCTTAGGTATCCCACTTCAGATACAGATCTAAAACCAGATGGATGGCGATACGTAATGTCTCTAGATCCTAGTTTCAGTGACATGGAGGACGACGATATGTAACGCCTCATGGCACTAGATAAGTATTTAGGGGGACGGTGATACGTAACGCCCCTAGGTTCCGTAGTTCAGATACAGATTCAAGACTAGGGGGACGGTGATATGTAACGCAACTTGATCCTAGTTTCGGAGACATGTGGGACGACAATACGTAACGCCTCATGGCACTAATTAGGTGTTTAGAGGGATAACGATACGTAATGCCTCTAAACACCAGAGACCCGATTGAGTGATTCTCGGATTCGTTTAATCGAGTTAGGTCATGTATGAGAAAAATTTTTTTGTGATCGGTTTCCAGAAAAGACAGCTTTTAAGCGAGATTTCCAAAGATTTGATTCTATAATGAGTTTTATAAAGATAAGGTTTTTTGATAAGACATACAAGAGTTTACAAAGGTTTGTGGATTAAATAGAGTTATAAAGTTTTCCAGATTCTAAATGTTTCATTAAGCCTTTTTAAGTTTTCCAAAACACCTCTAATTTATTGATTTCAACAGTTTTATTAAGCTTTCTCTCGAGAATCATTTTTTATAACTGTTTAGTTTTTTTTTTAAATAAAAGAATTGATTTCCAGTGTATTGTGAGATTTCTCAATTTATAGAATTAATACGGTGTCAGAGTTTGTATTAAAGATAAAGTTTTACGATTTTCAGATACAGAGATTTCGGTCCTACGTACAGCTTGCCCTACGGGGCTAGGTACAATCGTCCTCTTACCCTGATACGGCCCCAGGATATGGACCCTGTACAGTTAGTCCCTCTATACGATGGAGGTATCTTCCCGAATATGGACTTTTCTGGATTCAATATATGTTTGTTGTGATGGTGTATACAGGTGATGCGGGTTATAGTTTCCATATTTTAATTTTCAGAGAAAAGTTTTCATATTTAGTTTTTAGGAACAACATATGACTTTTAGAAATTATCAATTTTGAAATTTAATAACATGATCAGTAAGTCTATGTATAAGTTCAGTTCTATCTAGTTCTTACTGGATGAATTAGATGATAGAATGCTATAAGTCATGTACTTATATGGTTTGTATGTTGAGATGCATTGTTGACTTGTGATTAAAAGTAAGGATTAGGCGTGAGATGGTTATCACATATTGAATGCAGGTTATGAGAACTCCAACCGATATGATTAGGTGTTGGTACCTAGTATAGCCTTAGAGGTCAAAGGTTTCAGCTAAGTATTTCAGCATAAGTTTTACAGCTAGTTTATGTTTACGTTTTTAGCTCACGTAATCCATGTGTAGTAACCATGCATAGTTTAAGCTGACTAAATGTAGGCATTGCATTTTTACACATTAGCCCAATGATGAGTCTCGTATGGAGGCAACTACCTCTTTAGTGATGAAAGTCGCGGGAAACGGACGTTGGAAGGGTAAAGTTGGAAAATGGAATTTTTGTTGGATTTAAACTCGTTGTTTAGCTTCGGTTGCTTGTTAGAGTTCCGTTTCAAAGCTTATCTTAGGCCCAAAACCCACATAAACCACTTACCAAACCCAAATCAAACCCAAAAAACCCAAGCCTACTCAGGGACCAAAACCCACGCCCATTAGACCCACATTCATGCCCATACCCTCTCTAAATAGGTAAATGCACATTTATCACATGCTAAAATCAAATAAAATCCATTCCTAATTAGAAGAAATCTCCTAGATCCTTTTCCTAATCAAATCCAATCACAATCTTAAATTAGGAGATTTATTCCTTATTAAGGAGATGTCACCATCAATAGAAATCCTACTCCTTGTCGGATTAGGAAAGTCTTCTCTCCTTTGCCTATAAAAAGAGGCCTTCACCCCAATTCAAAACCTAGCACATACATATCCCTCAAGCACGCCTAAGACACTCATCTAAGCCTCCCTTGCACGCCCAAGGATCTCCTTCAAGCCTCCATTGCCGAATCATCAAGCCAAAATCACCCTTTAGTGCCGCAAATCCACTTTCTTCATCTATACCCTTCAAGCCCAACACCCAAACTTAAGCCCTCTTTGCTGCGTCTTTAGCCACCATTCACAGCCACAAAACACCCTCAAATAAACCTTATTCACAACCTTAAAGTCGTGCAAAATATCCCCCAAAAGCAGCCCTAATTGTGCGCCCAAGTCAGCCCTGAAAACGGCTTCACTGCACTAGTGAACTGCCGAGTTTAGCTTACTGTTCTGGTCAGTATTTGCTGCGACTTTAGCCCATAAAACAGCCCTAAAATCACCTAGAAAACCCCCCAAAAACCTCCATAAATTTTCCCTAAAAATATCCCACAAACGCACCTCCCTAAGCCTTCAAAATCACCCAAAACAATCCGCCAAACCACCAAGACAGTGACCTGAAACGTAGCAGCGAAATAGCAGCGAAACGGACTTGAAACAGCAGCCCGAACAGAAAAACAGCGAGGAAAGACGTTGAGTTGGTGAACTAAAAGAGTAGCGGATCATTCACCCTTCCAACGGACGTGTAACGCCCTTTCTTAGACGACAAAAGAGGTTAGACCTGAGGGCACCTTTCTACTTATCTTCTTTATTGTTGGTTTATTTATTTTGATATATAATTGCATGAGAGTCGTTTGAAGCATGATGTGATTGTTGGATGAGCGGGATATGTGTTCCCTTTTGTGGTATATCGGATGGAAACCCAGACGTAAATTCCATAGCCGATTTCGAATGGACGGTAGTATGGTCTGCACTCGGGATACAATGCCACGTATCACTTAAGATACACGTATCTCGTCTCATCCAAATTTGTATTTGAGCATGTTATAGTCTTTAGGTTATTTGTTTATTATTTAAAGCATGGTTTAATTTAGTTTGTTATTTATTTGTTAAAGCATGTTTAGGTTGTTCATTATGCATGTTCTTAGTTTATGATGAGTTTGGGTAATGATTTATACATGTTGATTTAATGGTTCAATATGCTTGTTGTGTTACATTGCGTGGAATTATTTGGACGAAAGCATGTTAGATCTAAGTACCCTTTTGCATGAATGATGAATAGATTCGGTTAGTTTATTGCACAAATTATATCATCACAAGTGACATAAGTAAGGGACCATTCCGAACCCAACGGTTTGAGGTCTTCCCTTGCGAGGGGTGAGTGCGGCCTTAAATCTTTGTCCCGGTTCACACCGGGTGGCGACTCCATGTTATTTCGTACTTCCCAACTAGGCCGCGAGCCTAGAACAGCGTCGCCCAGGTTCTGTTGTCTACACTAAACTTCCACGGGTTTGGGATGGCCTTAGCCACAGGTTTGGGTGGTTTGGTAGTTAAAGAATTAATTCCTGTTTAACAAATGTGATGTCACTAGTGTTGTAAATTCCTCAAAATTCATTAAATATGAGATGTATATGGATATGTATATTATTGGAATTCCCTAGGGGTGTATGGGAGGTTGCAAACCTTGGAGGGTTGCAACCCACCCCAAGGGGTGCCCTATTGGCACCCCTCCATGCCTTATATAAGAAGGCTTTAATTCCAATATTAAATATGGAAAAAAGACATATACAGAAATACACCAACTTTAAAGGCATTTATGTTTTCCTTGTTTTGAGAGAGATTCACCATTGATTCCAAGTTCGCATACTTGTTAAGGAGTGCACCTTGAACAAGAAGAATCCAAGTAATCCTGGGAGAACGTTGGCAAAATGAATCCGTAAAGCACCTGTGACGGAGCCAATAAGTTCTTAAGGACAGAGATCATCTCGACTTGGACAACTCTGTATTCTCCATTTTCTGGTTTGTTTAAAGATTTTCTGGTTTTAGGGTTCATGCATCTAGATCTACTTTTGCTGTTTTGATCTGTTTGTTTGCAAGTTATATTACTGTTTGATGACACTAAATTTTACCAACAATCTTAAGAACTTATTGATATCGTGTTATTAAATAGTAATTTGCATGTTAGGGTTTGAATATTTTCTGGAAAATACGAACTGTGCATGAAAAACCTGTAGGGCGTTCGAACGCCCAACGCACGCGAAGGCTAAAAATTTGAATTCTCGTAAGAACGTTCGAACGCGTCTTCAAACGCACCTCGAACGCAAGCCTTCTTCCTTAGAACGTTCGAACGCGTAATAAACGCAACTCGAACGCAAACTCTCTGGAATCATTCCGTTCGAACTCGTTCACGAACGCTATACGAACGTGAACTCTCTGGAATCATTCTGTTCGAACGCGTTATCAAACGCTACTCGAACGTGAACTCTATGGAAACACTTCGTTCGAACGCGTTATCAAACGCAACACGAACGCACACGCACTGGACAGTCTCAGTCGAACGTAGATACGAACGCGACACTAACGAAATAGTCCTGTAATTCTTAGAAACAGCAAACTTAAATAATATTAACTTGGTTAGTCATATACTGTTAACACATTAATCTTGGTAGTATAGATTCAAGTTATTATTAGGTTGTTCAATTATCACAAGCATACACATAGTGATAAAGTTGAAATTGATTGGTTGTTGCATAATTGGTTGAGAATTTAAAGTGTAATTTTGCACAAGTAATTCCATCCAATCTTGATTGACATTTATATATCTACACTTATCGTAATAATTGTGCTATTGGAAGAGTACAAAACTGGGTTTTGAATTGCTAAAAGATCCTATTGGAAAAGATGTTCGAAGAATCTTCGTTCATTCAATTTTCCTTAAGTATCTTTAGTTGAAATTAAATGACTTGTGTTTATTGGAACTTTCGTCCATTAGAACAACAAGTGACTACCTAGTACATCACTTGAACAAGATCATTCGTTGATCGTTGTGCAATTCGTCTTTCGTAGACTGATTGAACCCTGTTGGATTTTCTGTTACAAATGGCTAGCGGAAATATCAAAGAATACGGTCTCTCACGAAGAAGAAAACCGAGAAATTTGGTAGGGCAAATTTCAAACAGTGGCAGAGCAAAATGCTGTTCTACCTGACAACTCTCCAGTTGGCTAAATTCCTCAAAGATCTTCCGTGTCCTGTGGAGGGAGAATCTGAATTGGCCAAGGAAGAGCCAGAACAGACTTGGATGTCTGGAGACTTCTTATGCAAGAACTACCTGTTAGGTGGTCTTGACAATACCCTGTACAATGTGTACCAAGGCATGACTTCTGCGAAGATTCTCTGGGAATCTCTCGAGAAGAAGTATAAAACTGAAGATGCCGGAAAAAAGAAATTTGTCGTGGGTAGGTTCCTGGACTACAAGATGTAGTGTTTCAAGGACAGTGATGTCTCAGTTGGGTGAACAACAATAGATCATTCATGAAATACTGGATGAAGGAATGAAACTCTGTGAGACGTTTCAAGTTGCCACCATAATTGAAAAGTTGCCTCCATCATGGAAGGATTTCAGGAGCTATCTGTAACACAGAAAGAAGCAGATGAGCCTTGAAGACCTTGGAGTTCGATTGAGAATCGAACAGGACAACATGATGTCCGGAAAGGCCAGCTACAAGACTATGGAGTCTAAGGCCAACATCTTTGAGGATGTAAATGGTAGCAAGAAAAGAAAGAACAGTGAAGCTGATTCTTCCCAAGCGAACAAGAAGTTCAATGGGAAGTGCTACAACTATGAAAAGAGCGGTCATATGACAAAGGACTGCAGAAACAAGATATCTCAGGACAATGGCAGGATATATGAGGCTTATGTCACTGAAGATGAGCAGTTAACTGATGAGATTTCAGAAATGAAACTCTCAATAGTGGTAATTGAGGCCAACTTGGTTGGGAATCCGAGAGAATGATGGGTAGACTCTGGGGCTACTCGTCATATCTGTGCTGATAGCAAGATGTTTTCCTCGTATCAGAAAGGTCGATGGCGGCGATCATCTGACAATGGGAAACTCGTCTACCTCTAGAGTGGTTGGACAAGGCACAGTAGTTCTGGAAATGATATCCGGAACGGAGCTTACATATAATAATGTTTGCATGTTCCAGATATTCGGAAGAACTCGGTCTCGGGTTTGTATTTGTTTCTGACAAGATTGTATTGACCAGAAATGAAGTCTATGTAGGAAAATGATACCTCGCTGAGGGTCTTTTCAATGACTGTCAATTGTGCTATTAATAAAGCTGAGACTTCTGCTTATATTATTGAGTCACAAAATGTTTGGCATGGGAGGTTAGGACATGTTAATTATGATACATTAATTAACATGGACCTTATACCTAAATTTGCATTGATAGCCAACATGAGTGTGAGGCATGTGTTGAAGCAAAAATACATAGAACATCATAGAACGAAGTTCTGAACCCTTGGAACTTGTACACATTGACGTATGTGACATGAATTTTGTGCAAACAAGAGGCGGTAAAAAGTACTTTGTCACTTTTATCGATGAAAGCACAAGATTCAGTTAAGTGTATTTGCTGAGGAGCATAGCTGAAGCTATTGAGAGCTTTATACACTGAGAACGAAGTTGCAAATCAACTTGGCAAGGAAATCAAAAGAATCAGGAGTGATAGAAGTGGTGAATACGTTTCATCATTCGGTGAATATTGTTCTGTGCACGAAATTATTCACGAAACCATTGCTCTGTATTCTCCTCAACAAAATGGGATTGTTGAGTGCAAAGACCGAACGTTGAAGGAAATGATGAATGCCATGTTGACTAGTTCTGGTTTACCTCAGAACTTGTGGGGGAAAGCCTTGCTTTCCGCGAACTACGTTCTGAACAAGCTTCCTCACAGAAGATTGGACAAGACACCATATGAGTTGTGGAAAGGTTATGTACCTTCCTACAAATATCTGAAAATGTGGGGGTGTCTTGCCAATTGCCAAGGTGATGGCTCCTAACCTAAGAAGGTGGAATAGGACCCAAAACTGTTGACTGTATATTCTTCGGATATGCTTGCAACAGTAGTGCGTATCGATTCTTGGTACACAAGTATGAGATTCCTGACATCAATCTGAATGTGATGATTGAGTCAAGGAATGCAATATTTTTGAAGAGACATTTCCTTGTAAGGAAAGACAAAGAAGAGAGTCTCTCAAAAAGAGCTGTTGATACTGTCAAGGACAGTGATCATGTTGACCAAGAGTCAGATCTGATTTTCTGACATATTTGTTAGAAAATGAGCCTCGAAGCTATAAAGAAGCAATGTCTTCTTTGGAGGCACCTCTGTGGAAAGAGGCGATTATCAGTGAGATTGATTCAATCCAACAGAACCATACTTGGGAGTTGGTTGATCTTCCTCCAGGTTGTAAGCCACTGGGCTACAATTGGAAAGATGAAAATGGATGGATCAATAGATAAGTACAAGGCGAGGTTTGTCATAAAAGATTATAGACAAAGAGAAGGCTTTGTTTACTTTGACACCTATCCACCAGTGATTCGTATCACATCAGTAGAATGCTTATAGCTATAGCAGCTATATTTGGTCTTGAAATACATCAAAAGGATGTAAAGACGTCATTCTTGAATGGTGAATTGGATGAAGAGACTTACATGGAACAACCAGAAGGGTTTGATGTTCCTGGATAAGAACAGAAGGTGTGCAAACTTGTAAAATCCTTGTACGGATTAAAACAAGCACCTAGACAATGACATGAGAACATTGACAAAGAGATGTTATCAAGTGGGTTTAAAACCAATGAGTGTGATAAGTGTGTGTACACCAAGTCAACTCAAAAAGGATATGTCATTGTATGTCTCTATATAGACGATATGCTGATAATTGGTAATAATCATGTGTTGATTCAGTTTACCAAGAAAGTGTTAACCAGCAAATTTGATATGAAAGATTTGGGAGTAGCTAACCTAACTCTTCCTCTATCAAAGAATACTGGCTTAAGCATATCGCAATTAGAGTATTCAAGGATCATCAGAAGTCTGATGTATCTCACGAATTGCACACGAACTGATATCGCTCAAGCTGTGAATAGGCTTAGCAGATATACTAGCAATCCAGGACATAACCACTGGAAAGTCATAGTAAGTGTTTTGAGGTATAAGAAACTTCAAAATATGGGCTACATTACGAGAGATATCCTGCTGTTCTAGAGGGATACAGCGATGCTGGATATCTGATATAGTGGATTCCAAATCTACGGTTGGATTTGTTTTCACACTTGGTAATGCAGCCGTGTCATGGAAATCCTCGAGGCAAACATGTGTTGCCCGGTCTACTATGGAATCAGAGTTCATAGCATTAGACAAAACAGCGAAAGAAGCAGAATGGCTTAGAAACTTCCTGGAGGATATTCCTAGTTGGCCCAAACCGGTGCCAGCGATTAGCATACATTGTGATAGCCAATCGGCAATTGGGAGAGCCCAAAATACAATGTATAATGGTAAGTCTCGACACATACGTCGCAGACATAATACCATACGTCAACTGCTCTCAAGTGGCATAATAACGATCGATTATGTCAGGTCGAAGGAAAACCTAGCGGATCCACTAACTAAGGGTTTACCTCGAGAGCAAGTTGAGAAGTCATCGAGGGGAATGGGCTTGAAGCCTATAATCTAAGAATTGTCACTGTGGAAACCCAACCTAGTTGACTGGAGATCCCAAGATCTAGGTTCAAAAGGGACAACAGAAACTTTGTGCAATTCAAAACAAGCACTGAAGAGTTTCGTACACTTTCCCATTCCGATAATGACGCTGAGTGCTGTCTGTCATTGGTTAGGATAAGCTAAGGCTTTTAATGATCACTATATTAGGAGATGAGTCCTAATGTGGGTAAAGACAAATTACCTCTTCATAGTAGATCACCTATTTCAAGTAAGAAGTGAGGCCGCTTCCATGGGAACCTTTAAAGGCGGGTTACCCTAAAGTGCTTGATGAATCCAGGACCGTTGTTCAGGGCAAAAATGAACACAACCGTAGAACGGGAAAATGGTCGAATTAAAGCTGTGTGTTGGCAATTGTCTTGGTTTACATCAACGGCAGAACAGTTCAAGACTATGGGTCACTGGTTTGCCAAGTAAATCCGATTGTCATTCACTAGGAAAGGTTCAAGGCGAAAGCTACCTATTTCGATGCAGCTTTAGCTCACGGTATCTCTCTCACATGCCTGTATGAATATTTGAAGAATTGTGGGGGATTGTTGTAAATTCCTCAAAATTCATTAAATATGAGATGTATATGGATATGTATATTATTGGAATTCCCTAGGGGTGTATGGGAGGTTGCAATCCTTGGAGGGTTGCAACCCACCCCAGGGGGTGCCCTATTGGCACCCCTCCATGCCTTATATAAGAAGGCTTTAATTCCAATATTAAATATGGAAAAAAGACATATACAGAAATACACCAACTTTAAAGGCATTTATGTTTTCCTTGTTTTGAGAGAGATTCACCATTGATTCCAAGTTCGCATACTTGTTAAGGAGTGCACATTGAACAAGAAGAATCCAAGTAATCCTGGGAGAACGTTGGCAAAATGAATCCGTAAAGCACCTGTGACGGAGCCAATAAGTTCTTAAGGACAGAGATCATCTCGACTTGGACAACTCTGTATTCTCCATTTTCTGGTTTGTTTAAAGATTTTCTGGTTTTAGGGTTTCATGCATCTAGATCTACTTTTGCTGTTTTGATCTGTTTGTTTGCAAGTTATATTACTGTTTGATGACACTAAATTTTACCAACAACTAGTATGTAATATATAGCCACAATATGGAACAGAGAGTAAGTATGCAGTTGAGGTCTTCCAAATTAGTGTGTGAGAGATGTTAGAATCTATAGATATGTAGTACAATATAGAAACCATAATAAAAGTATATAGCAATGTCGTATAGATTACAGTAAGTGAGTTATCAGAATATAATATACATATATAGTTGTCATATGGAAATGAGATTTATAAAGTTTATGTACATTTACATGCACGTGTTTATTGTTTATGTTTTATAGTTTACTTAATATTTACTTAAGGTGTGAGTTATTTATTGTGCTTTATAGCTCACTCCACAATGGTTTGTTAGTTTTGCAGGTTAGTGATGAACCTGAAAAGTCGGTAGAGTCCCAAATTGTAGTCAAGATGTCTTAGAATCCATTGTACAGTCTCGCGTCGAGTTATGGGTTTTCACCACTCTAATTGTAAAAGAATTACATCATGTATTGTACCTACATGTTGAGCACGTTATTGCATAGTTATGAGTTGAGTTGCAGGCCTGATGTCGTTGTATATATTGGATTGTGTTTATTTGCAATACAGGTTATCCTGAGGTGCTGGGCTAGATTCAGGTCGCATGATTTTTTGCAGAGGCCAAGCCGAAATTTTTGCAAAATTAGAGACTTATGGAGATGGCTTTTTGTGTCTCCTGTCGTTAGCATCCTGACTCAGACAGGATGTTACAAGGGGAAGAAATACTTTTTCAGCTGCTTGGCGAGGAATGGAGAATCCCCTATGAGTGATGGTATCACTTGATGTCAATGTTTTACCAAAGTAGTTGGTTGGCTGTTTGCTAGGAGCACCCAATTCTGCTGGAAGTAGGTATACATTCTTTTGCTTTTGCTACAATAAAAGTTTGCTGTCAGATAAAAATTTAACTAAAATAACAAAAAATTCAAAATCCAAACGTAGCAAAATAAAGTACCGGACTCAGTGGTCATCTGTGTATATACTTCATCTGTCTCCACATCCGCCTGCAGATGCAAGATTAAAAACTTTTAAGCATCATCTTAAGAAAATGGTAGGAAGCAAAATGTAATAAAAAGGGCGGACACTTACATGCATAGTGACATTATGAAGCTGACAGACGAGTTGTGGGGATCGGTTAGGATAATTAGGATTATGAGCTTCTAACTTTTGAGTGATTACACTTAGGAATCTTAAGGTTCATATTCGAAACAAAAGTCGGCGTGTGGGAAGATGAAAGATGAAAGTTCAGAAGATTAAGGGTTGGGTAGAATGGTTTGAAAAAAAATAATGAGGGTAAAAATGTAAAAAAAGAAAATAAACCTAGCTTTATAGTTATTGTTATAAGTACAGGGACTTGAAGGGATATTTTGAAAAAATAGGGACTTAAAAAGTATAAAAATTAGGGTCTTAGAAGGCATACTCCCTAAAAATAAAAATCGGTGAAATTCACGCATCCATATCCAATCTTTTAGAAATGTATGTATTAGAAGCTTCTTTCAAAAAACGGTCAAGAAAAATTGCTCACCATTTTCCATCAAATTTAAAAGATCACATTTCCTACTTCTTTCTCTCACTCATCTGTTTCGCAAAGCTTCGAAACTTTAAAGAAGACTAATTAAAGTGGGGAAGGTGTTTCTTTTTCTATTTATTTCCTTTTCTATTGTTGATTGTTTGTTGTTTATTCATTATTTTGTTGTGTTTCTTAAAATTTCGAGAACACACGTCACTGTGTTTGATTCTTTATAATCTCGTTTATAAGAGTCCGGTGCAAGAATTAACAGGAAATTTTATTTATTTTTTTTTTTTTTTTGCCAGAGAAATTATGATAATTGGTCATTTACCCAAAGGAGTCGTTTTGGTGATTGCTCATGGAAGCAAATAGGAATAACAATATTGTTCTTTCTGGGTTTTATTGTTGGGGCTGGGAGTTCTTGACTGCTCTCTTGCTCTTTATTTCTCTTTCTAGTTCCACAAAATAGGTTAATTTCGTTTAATTTAGCTAATAATTGGGTTTTAGTGCAATTATTTTGTTAAATTTTTCTTTAAAAGGGCAGTGATATTGGGGATTGGTGAGGGGCAAATCGGGGAATAAATGGCGCAGAGATCGGTTCCGTCGCCGTTTTTGATGAAGACGTACCAGTTGGTGGATGATCTGAGCACAGATGATGTGATATCATGGAATGAAAGTGGCTCCACTTTTATTGTATGGAAAACTGATGATTTTGCCAAGGATTTGCTGCCTAATTACTTCAAGCACAACAACTTTTCAAGCTTCGTCCGCCAACTCAATACATATGTAAGCTGCCCTTCTTCGTGCCGAGAGTCATAATTCCCCAATATAATGAACAGATTGATTATTTAATTTGGAGAGTAATCAGTTTGATGCTTTGCAGGGATTTCGGAAAATCGTGACCGATAAATGGGAATTCGCCAATGACAACTTCCGGCGAGGACACAAAGAACTCTTAACCGAAATCCATCGCCGTAGAACAGTGACACCTGCAGCACCGACTCAAAACGGTGGGAAAGTGAAACCCACCTCGCCTTCGAATTCAGGCGAGGAGATGGGGTCCTTGTCCTCGTCATCTCCGGATTCGAAGAACCAGGGATCCGCAAAGTTCGCGGACTTATCAGACGAGAACGAGAAATTGAGAAGAGACAACGAGATGCTCAGTTCTGAACTGGCTTCGGCGAAGAAACAGTGCGAGGAGATAATAACTTATTTAACTGAGTACGTCAAGGTGGGGCCGGACCAAATCAATCGCATCATGCGCCAAGGAAGCTGTGGATCAAGCCGCAATGTTTTGGTCGGTGATGAAGACGATGATGTTGAAATTAACGATTACGAAAAAGAAGAAATTAATGGTGGAGAATTGAAGCTGTTTGGGGTTTGGCTGAAAGGGGAACGGAAAAAGCGGGACCGTGAAGAAATTGTTGGGTGTGGTGGGCCTCATGAGATGAAGAGCATTGAGTTTCGTACGCCGTTGATCAAGAGCAGCAAAGTCTGCAACTGATCACTTAGCACGTGATGCAAAAAGAGTTGCCGCTCCTAATATATGATTGAAGAGTAATGATACACTCAGACACACTTCCCCTCAAAATTTTACAAACTTTCTCACTATAGTGTATCATTTTTTATTATTGAATGTGTTGGAAATTACTAATTGTATGTTGAAATTATTAAGAGTTGTTAAATAACAACAATTAGTAATAATTTCATGTTGGAAATTATTAAGAGTTGTTAAATAACAACAATTAGTAATAATCTTGGAAATTATTAAGTAACAACAAGAGTTGTTAATTAAATAATTAAGTAACAACAAGAGTTGTTAAATAACAACAATTAGTAAAATGTTAAATGTGGAACATATGGTACACCCATGATGGTAACATTTTTGGAAGGGTTAGAGAAAGTCATTATGCATTCAAATACATGTGATTACATAGTAACCAATGCATGTGATTACATAATAACTTGATTTCCCTTCTATAAATAAGAGCATTTGCTTATTGAGTTAAGCAATCAATTAAGTTTGATTAAGAGGTCTCTACAAGAAGAAAGGTATGCAATTGTGTTGTGATTAACTTAGATTTATTTCAATTAGTTTGTAAATAAATCTAGGACTAGTAATACATGTATGGTTAGATCCTAAGATGACAAATATGTAAATATATTAGAGATTATGTTTCCTAACATTGGTATCAGTAGCTTAAATGCATGTATTTTAGTTAGATTACACAAAAATTGCATAAACATGCATGAAAAATGTTGAAAATGCTTCTGATTTTTGTTTTTACAAAAATGATTTTCTTCCAACTTTGGGCCATAATAACTCTCTGTAGAAAATTGATAATTGCATGTTCAAATATGTTTTGAAAACTAGGACATGCGATCTTCAATTTGGTATATCATTTGCTTAATTCGGATTAAAATTGAGAAATATATTGACCCTAGAAGTTTGCTAGACGAATCTGTTTTTACCCAGAAAAACACTCCCAGAAGAGCCGTACTACATGTCATCTGGTATTTATAAAATCAGACGACAAGTCGTCCGATTTGTGTACGACAAGTCGTACGTTTATAGGTCAAAGGGACGACATGTCCATGTATCACTCAACCGACAAGTCGGTTCCACCTATAAATGACAACCGACGTGTCATACAGTCACGAAACACGCGGACGACATGTCGTATGCGCGTGTGACTTGGCCGAGCCTGGCCGGCGCATGGGAGCGCGTGAGGGCGAGTGGGAGCCCTCGGTCGGCGTATGGCGGCGCGTGTAGGCGCGTGAGATATTCCTGGTGGCGCGTGAGTATTTATTTTGGCCAATGTGGGTCACGTCTGTATCGGTTTGCTTCGGTAATTCCGATCCATCATGATTAAATGTCTAATCCTTTTTGCAAAATGTTCTAATCGGCCACGATAAATTTATTTTATCATATAAACTTTGTGTTTATAATAAATATCTTTGTGATGTTTATTTTAGTCAATGTAACTTTGTGTTTCATTGTATTGATTTTTCCTTGTATTTGTTGTAGAAAAATCATGGCGATTATTCGAAGAGTTGCAAAAATGATTACGACACCCACAAACAGGGAGATGATATCAGACATGTTGTTGGAAATGGATAAATATCGAATGAGTAAAAGCGATGATATGATTTCGCATATCATCACTTTCAATAACATATTACAGGAGTCAATCTGGGCAGGTAATTGGATAGGACATCCAAATAGATTCAGATTACTGAGACGCACTTTCCCTAAGATATGGCAAAAATAACTTACTCGTATTTGGATATTAGTAAAACGTGAGGAAAAACATGTTCTTTATAATAAAGTCATTGAGAGGTTAGCGATTCAGTATCTCCGGCATAAGGCAAATAATAAAATTTTTCCTTTGATGTCCCGAAAACGTTGCAAAGATCCTAAATTTGCTATCGGATTTCCATGGCTGTCCAAGATCAATTACGAGTTACCCAAAGAGTTTGAGGATTCGTATCCTAAAATATATATGAGTTGAGACTCTAAAACTGGGAAAATTATTATTGTAAACTATATATTTTATCATGTTATTTCTGTGTGTAATGATTTTCTATTTCACGGCATGTAAATATTGTATTTATATGTATGGATGTTCTATGTTGAATTTAATTTATGTAATTAAATCAATGAGTGTCATGAATTGTCACATGATTGAGGTTCTAAAAATTTATGTAATTTTTTAGAGAATGATTTCACATGATTGATTATGTTGATAATATTTTTACATTGGGCAATTGGATGATGATTGGACACATAGTGGCCTTTTAACCCCATTGAAGAATTTTATTAAATACAATTCGTTTCATGATAAAATAAACAAAAGTATTAACAATTGTGCATGAATGTCTGTAGAAACTTTTTGTTTTTTAATGGCTTCCGCAACAAAGAACATTATCGCTGAACTCAACAAGGGTGAGAAACTGAATGACGATAATTATGAAATTTGGAGCATGAAAATCCAATATGTGCTAGAAGAACAAGAGGTTCTTGAAACCCTGAAAATGAGCATGGATGAACCTGAACAGGGTACTAAGCCCAACACAGGCGAGACCGAGAGGCTTATGAGGCCTGGAAGAAAAAGAATTTCATTGCCCGCATTACGTTGCTAAGCAGTATGGATAATGACCTAATGAAAGAGTTCAAGAAATATGACATGGCTAAGGACACGTGGTCCACACTAGCTGAAAAGTTTGGTAGTACATCAATAACCAAACTCAGGTGATGAGCGGAAAATATATCAATATTTACCGCCCCTTTTACTTAATATTTTGTTTAGTTTCTCGGGTTTGATGAACGTTTTGATGTGTTTTAGTTTATTTTGCAGATAAAATAATATTGGGACACAATGAAATCATTTAGGATGAAATGTGGGTTAAATAAGGGCAAAAATTGGACTTGACATATTAATTTTGGAGATTGGAAACTTGAAAGGGCGTTTTAACGAAGTGCAGTTTTGGAAATTCCAATTTTGCGCATCTGTCGTATTTTGGGCATATATTTTTACTCCGATATCGGATTGAGCTGATTCAAGTTCCAGATTAAAGCAGACTCAATGATATACAACTGTGAAAGACAAAATAATTTCGAATTCTGAAGATTTCATGCCCGAAACTTATGAACCATCCAGAAGTGTGTTGTGTGTAATTATTAAAGTCATTTTCAAAGCAAAAAATAAATTAATAAATAAATAATAAAAATTATCAAATCACCACAAAACATGATAAGAAATTAGTGGAGCAATTCATAATGGATTTGGTGTAACAATTAGTGGAGCAATTAGTGGAGCAATTAATAATGGATTTGGTGGATGATTTGATGGAGGCAAAATTTTGCCTATAAATACCAAGCCATTTCTTTTGTAAATTCATATTTTCTTCTAAGGAATTCCTTAAGAATACTAAGAAGATTGTATCTTGTTTGTTTATTTATAGCTTTCAGTAATTAATTTCCGCTTTCGCACTTTCTTTTCATTACTTTTCAGTTTTTACTTTCCGCAATTTAATTTTACGCACAATATTTTTCTTTCTTTAATTTTCAGTTTTTACTTTTCAGTAATGAGGAGGTAACTCCCCTTTGCTGGGGTAAAAGGTAAAACTTTTATTACTAATATTTAGATTAATCTCCCTTAATTATAATATATAAACTAGTTAAAACCTGACTTAACGAGGATACCGCCATATTGGTCGGTTGGTAATTATTTAAATTGGTTTTAACCTGACTAAACTGGATACCGCCTGATTGGTCGGTTGGTAATTATCATGCAAAGTTAATATATTATATTAAGGGAGATATCTATAATAGATGTAATAAAAGTGGATCTTTTTACCTCAGCATTTTCTTTTATTGTACTTTTACTTTATTTACTTTTCAGCAATTTACTTTCAGCATTTACTTTTCAGTAATTTACTTTCAGCATTTACTTTTCAACATTTAATTTTCAGTATTTTACTTTATGTCTTTTCTTTTATTTAAGTTTTTACTACCCGTAAATATGTGTCGTAACTAAGCCAGTTATCTGGGGTTGTGATGAAATCCAATATCACTGGTTTATAAGGGGTTAAATTACAGTTTGGGTAATATAAATGTTTATTTATTGAGCCTTAATCCTAATGCTTTTTATTAACTGGCCATTAATAAAATTGAACTAGTAAACTTAAAATGAACTTGGAAAAGCGATTTTAGGTTTAAGACCTTAGACTTAATAGCCCACGATCTTCCTTGATGATAGATAACCCTTTAATAGATTTCCTTACAGGATAGGAATATACCTGTCGGGCGGGGGTAGCCATAATTGGAACTTAATCTTAATAAATTCAGATAACTTGGTTAACATAGGAATATGATTAATTGGGTTACACTGGGTATTTGTATTTGACCATCGGAAGAGGCTTTTACATAATTTCGTGTTCCAGGTTAATAAACCAATATATTACACAAATGTAAAATAACCACTTCATCTTTTAAAAAGATCTTGGAAGGATTCACAACCCTGGATAGTTTTATAAATTTGAATTTTCTTCAATCTACTTTCAAGCAATTTTATTTACTTGTTTTAATTTTAAAGTCACCACCCAATCAAACAATCAATCCATTAGATATTTGTAAACATTAAACTTCATAAATTGATAACAAAAGGTTTTAAGTCCTCGTGGTATCGATACTTTTTATACTACTTGAACGATACGTGCACTTGCATTATACGCGTGTGATTACGCACCGGTCAAGTTTTTGGCGCCGTTACCGGGGACTTATTTATCTTTTACTATTAGTTTAGGGGTTAGATACGTTACTTGTAACTAATTTCTTTTTACTTATTGTTTTTGTTTTCTTGTGTTTCAGGTTCTCAGAAACTACATGAGATGAACCAGAAGCTTTGAACTCCGAGCGCTGTTGAGTTCTTATAAGGTCCCAAGAATCATCAAAAATCAAGCACAAAAACGCATGAATACATCAAAGGATAATGGCGGAAACATATACTCACAATGATCGGATTTGATGCATCAAAAGCACAACCATCTTCCTCCTTTAAAAGGTCACGGCAATGAGCTTCCAAGGGCAGTGGGTGGCTCGGTTTTGACTCTCATTGTGTCTCCAAGATTCAGCCATTGAAGAACCTCCATGAAAGCTCCAAGCTTCAAGCTTCAAAATGGATTCCAAGCTCATGAAAACACTTCCCTATCACCTTTGTAAAAACCCATAAGTGTGCTAGCACTAAGTCTTCATCCTTGCTTCTCACGCCCAAGAAAATGGAGAAGAAGAAGATGAAAATGGCTCAAAGCCGAGAGAGAAGGAAGAAGAAGTTTTGGCTCCAAAATGACCAAAAACGTGTACTGTGTTTCAAGAGAGAGAGAAGACCGAATTTCATAGTGAGGAAAAAGAAAAAATGTAATATATATTATTCATTTATTTTCCAAAAATAAATAAAACATATATACCAAACCTTTTTCATATTCCAAAAAGTCAAAAAGCAAAAAAAAATCAATGCTTTTCAACTACCACATCACTATTCACATCACATCTCTTCACTTTATTAAAGTGACAACATGTCATGTCACATCACTCAAAGTGACAAGTGATTTGATGATTGATGCGACTAGCGATTTGACGATTGATGCGACTAGCGATTTGACGCTTGATGTGACTTGCGTGCCGTGCTCGAATTCGAAATGCGAATGCGCTCGCAATCACTCTCAGGCTCGGGTTCGCTAATTCCAAATTAACAAATTTTCCGTCGTGTCGTAATTAAATGATTACGCCTAGCGAAATCACTATTCACGTCGCTAACGAATTAATTCTAAATTAATTCGTTCGCCCGAATTAAAATCTAATTTCAATTCCGCGTCGAAATCCAATTTCGTATAATATATCGAATATATTATTTTATCGATTAATTCCAAATTAATCGTTCTCTCTCTTTAATTAATATTTTATCCCAGACAAAATATCTCCGTAATTAATCCCAGATTAATTTTCTCTCTCTTCTAATTAATCCCAGATTAATAAAGTGCGAGTTATACGTCATCGGTGAATCTTCGGGAAGCGACCCATGAGATCCCCGGATATGTTGCAGTAAATACGGTCGTCGGACTATCCGAACACGTAAGTACCTCGTACTACGTTTACAAGACAAGGTTGGCTTCTAGCAAAGCGCCATGCCTACCCAATTCTCCGAAAATATCCTTATAGGATTATGTGATCTATATCAAGCGTAGTATACCGAAGTATTGCGTATTTCTATTCAGTATCGGATGATCACATGCTAGGCCTGGGGCTGAAATTGTGTCTGCCCCGTACGAATCACATATCGGATGTCTGGTAACTAGTCTCTATAATCGGATATTCATGACCTTGTCATAATATCCCGATAGCTCGAGCATTTAAGAGAACGAGTTCTGTATCCTACGTGACTATCATCTCCATATGACTGGAGTGACACTTCCGTCTTGACATCACACCCAACACACTACGATTCCCAATATACCCGGTATCGGCGTACACAGAACCTGTTAAAGCCTTGGACGACCTCAACTAAAGTATATTTATTGTCGTATGTATTAGCGGTGCAAGTCTCAGGTTAAGACCAAATACACCTACCCTGATTGCAGACTCCCATAGACACATAGTCATACTACCAATGGGATTCCGCGGGGGGTCTATCCAGGGCGAAGCTGTTTCCCGTACCATCGGTAAAACACAACCTCCTATTACACTTGTATGAGTATCCTATACCCAAATATATGAGAACTATGCCGTTGTGCCCTCACAAACGTGCACAAGTGTAATACTAGTCTTTTACGTATTTATCGATGTCCAATCTCGATAATAATCTGACTAGGGATATTTAATGATTTATCCTTTGTGGACTGATACTGTCTCATATCATTCTCTGTCCAGGAACAAATCATAGGGACCTCTCATCATTTATATATATCTAGGTGATCTAATCACAAATGATAAGAGTGCAATCTCCTTTGTCACATAGTTAATTTGTACAACAACACCATGATCTATACAAATAGTGACGCTATGGGTCATAATTGTCCAACAATCTCCCACTTGGCCTATAGCCAGTCACTCGAGTCTTTAACACCCGAACTATGTACGGTTGGCTCAAACTGCTGAGAAAAGCTTTCGTCAGCGGATTTGTTTGATTATCATCTTGATGCGATTTATTCGATCATCACATCGCCACGATGTATGATCTGAACGAATTAGATGAATATCGAAGTATATATCTGGATCGTTGATGAGACCATTAATTCTTTAGCCTGTGCTGACGCCTAGCTCAGCTGCTAACAGAACTATATCTAATCTAATTAGATTTGTTATTGACCCAGATGGCCTCTATTGCTGCTTCAGCTGCTGCAATTAACCCGCATTTGTTGTTTATTCGGTAACAGTAACTTGCTTGGAAGATTTCCCGCTCACTGTACCGTTATTCAAAATGTATAGTACCATTGCGACTTTTAGTCGTCTTTATCGGTTATAGGAAACTTGCTACAGTGACCACAATCACTTCAAGTTCTCATTCTCCATAGACTAAGACAACATCCTTAGTTCTCTAAGATACTAACGGATGTTCTTAACATCAATCCAGTGACTATCACTTGGATTGGCCTGTTTGTGAATCCATATGCTCAAAGCGTATGAGACACCAGGTCGCGTGCATTTTTCAATGTACTGTTTCTCGGAGAGTATTCCGAAAGCCAAGCTTTCGCCGATAGTTATTTTATGGAAATATCATTTCCAAGAAATGACGTATTATCATTATTTTATATAGGACAGCCACTGTCAGTACGCTCCCACTAACCCTCTTATATACACAAGAATCTTTTCGTTTTGAATTAAATCATAAATCATTATGATTATATCAAAACGATAGTTCCAAGAACCTAATGCTTGCTTCAATCCAAACATGGATCGAATAACAAGCATTATCCAAATGGATCTACCGTGGCAACAGGTAAAAGGTTGAATCGTAATCAACACAATGTTGGTAACGATACCTTTCTGCTAAAAGCCTAGCTTAGTACGTTGGTATGTTGCCATCCATGTACATCTTCCTTGAAGACTCATAAAGTACCAATAAGCACAATGCCTTGTGGTATATTAACTAGTATCCAAACTGGTTAATTTACATGGAATCCATTTCGGACTCATGACACTTTGTCATAATAAAGAGTCGATACCTTGTATCACATCCTCATACGTAGTCAGTTGGTATCCCTCAATAAGATGGACATCTTAATGAGGTGAGATCAGAAACCCATAATCAGGTTGTTTTCTGACTCTCTACGACTTACGCGGTCCTTGTGTATTCGAAGATTAATAGTAACAGTTTCATCCTTGATGAACTATTTGTGTTCCATTAAGATTCGGTGCCTTGAACAGTATTACTCCGATTTACATCGAGTTCTACTATCCTCCCACTTACCACTGCATATCGATATTCCTCTCAGGAAAACCGCATGGTGAGCAACAATTTAATTGTTCTCATGTGAGATGTATAAGTACTATACTTATGGTTTCCCCTAGGATAACCTACATTTGGCACTTATCCAATTTGGGTTCAAGTTTGGTATCATCCAAACGTATGTCTAGCATCCCAAATCTTACAGGAATGTGAAACCTGGTTTCTTTTTCCGTCCATATCTAATATGTTATCTGTCAAATAGATATTTATGGAACCTTATTCAAAATAAGTTATGCACTGTTTATGCTTATCCGTTGAAGGAAATGCTAGCTCAGAGCGACTCGTGATTAACCTTATCATGTCTAACTAAATTCGGTTAATCCTGTTCGGACACACCGTCAAACTGACGTGTTCCGGGAGGAGTCCTCATTTGAAAGAATACTATATTCTTTCAAGTATACTAGAAACTTATTGCTTAAGTATTTTCCATTACGGTCTTACCGTGATGGTTTCATACTTTAGCCGATCTGTTTGTCTATTTCGTGTCGAAACTTAAAAGTTTCCGATTTGTGTTTCAAAAGAAACACATAACCATACGCGATGCCACATCCATAAAGGTCACAAAATATTCATATCCATATCTAGCCTAGCTAGACATGGGCCCACTTGCTTCACTATGAAGTATGGCTAACAGATCGGTGGCATTTACACTTTTACCAAGTAAATAGTGTTTTAGGCACATTGCCTAATAAACTAGATTCGTAGACTTTATTTGATTGAAATCAAATTAGTCCTGGTACCTGCTCTTCAAAAGTGCGGATATACAATTCTTATTTGATAGTGTCCCTGACAACTATGCCACAATTAAGTTTCTTAACTGATCAAATCAGTTTGAGCTATTTATTTGTCATGTTATATATTTGAGATATTATTTATATTCAAAATATAAATTCTGTTATTCACATCTAATGTGTTTATCTCAATATCATCTTTATATGATAAAACACTTTAGTGTTCTAGAATATAAAGGTACACCCGCAGCGGGTTATACGCGATATAGAGATAATGTTTCTAGTCAAACTAGTTACATTATAACAGTTTCCAAATTTAGGTAAATACCCAAAGGTAGTTCCTAATTTTGGCTATCTACGGTTAAAACAGCGACTTTCGTCCCATTTCCAATTCGCAGATAAATCTCAATCGAAGTTAGTATCCTGTTCAAAACAGATTCTGAATATCAATATATATACTTTATGTACCACACTAAGTATTTAAAATCTAATTTTAATACTAGCTGTGAACATAATTATGACAATCATTTTTGAAATCAGAGCTTTGCTCGTCTTCAATTCCTTCATGGGATTTGTCCTTTTATCTTCCCAGAAGATTATAATGATTTTGCCTTTGCCCTTTTTCAACATTCCAGTAACCTTTGGCCAAGCCTCGGGTTTCTAGAATATCGAAGTAAGGTGCGCCTTGCGCTACTTGTCTTATTGCAAAGTCTGACTTTATCTCCTTGAGAATAGTCATTAATTCTCCAAGAATTATTTATTGCAATTTAGTATTTCAAAATTCTAAAATAGATCCATGAAAATCCTTCAATTTCAGTATCATACTTTAAGGATCTAATCCTTAGTTCTGATTCAGAAATTAAGGAGTTTACCGCGACAAGCTTAAATGGATTAAGCGCTAAAGTTTTCATTACATGAATATTCCAAATATCATATTCCACTTATTTGCTTAACTCCAAGCTTAGGCATTATATTTTATTTTATCAAATAAAATAACTTATTATTAGTTTCCAAGACCATCCTGAAACTTTATTCCCAATTTGAAAATTATAGCCGTCTAAATACATTTTCACTCAGGATTATGTTTTAAACACTAATCTTTCATTTTCATCTTGATTCTAATAGTCCAACTATTTAATCAACGATTTGTGGTACTATTTATTATAATGATTATAATAGTCCAACTATATAATCAAATATAATCTAAATTAATTAACCTCAATTACATTGATTACTATAATCCAATTATAAAATCAACTGTAAACTGAAATTAATTAATTCAAATATATTGATTAATATAATCCAATTATATATAATCAACTATAATACAGTCCAACTGTTTATTAAAAAACAACATTTTAAATATTAGTCCAACTAACATTTAATCTAACGACAAAATAATTTGAATGAACGTGTATGGCGAGTAATTGAACGAGTATTGCAAATTCAATTCTTGCCTCCCACTATTTTTCGGCCAGCCTCTAACCCTCTGTTGAGTACTCGGGAAACCGTGTTTCCTAGTGGGCTAGGATCCCGTTAAATATCACACAATCTTGACTTTGGCCAACAAATTGTATGATAATTAACTAGGTAGATCTCTAAGATCAATTGGATCCAATCCAATTCCTAGATCCGGTAGGGGGACATCCAAGTCCGAAACATATATCTTATATATGCCAATACATCCAATGTATTACCTAACCTTTTTCCTCTGAATCAACTAAGCCTTGGCTTTGGCACAACAAACCTAGTGATCCCAGTTAAGCGCGACCCATTGACCATGGAAAGCTTCGTAATCAATGTCGATGGACAAGAAGTGGTATTGACTTTGGCCAACAAACCACAACTTGGACATGACACCAATATAGAACAAAGCCTTCGTGATTCAAACACATCTTTGACAGACAAAGGCCTTGACTTTGGCCAACAAACCAATGCCGTCTCGGATCTTGAGTGAGAATCACTCAATGGAAGGAAAGACGCTTAATATTGAGCGAGGGTTTTTCGCGTGCAAATTGGCAACCAATTTATTATCTTTGTTAAGGTCTCATCATCATACACCCTTAAACATGCATTCTAAACACATAATAAAATGCATATGAAATAAAATAATAATGTTATGCGGATGGATATTTTACATTGATCCTAGATCAAATCTCTCTCTTTCTCTCTCCAGCTAGCACTTGTATTACTTCTACCCGTTACACTACACTTCTAAAGAAACCTCATTTACATTGAGGGGAATAGGTGAGAAGAGAATACAAAGAGTATATAGGTGATAAGGCTGGACACGCAGGTCCAATTAATAAATCAAATTTATTACACAATTTCCAAAATTACCCCACCCGACTAATGTCCATCCGATATACATTATTCATGCATCGCAACCATGTATTCATACAAGCATGTTATCAATCAATCTAATCCAATTAATTAATCTGATAATTAGTGATCATCCAATGTTCAAACAACGATTTGATTTTTGCGCGAGTCAAATTCGTTTTGCGAATAAGTACTCAAAGTACAAATTTTTGAATTAAATTAAACTACAAAATTAAATCCAATTCAATTTGTATTTAATACTAATTCACTATTTAATTCCAAATTAAATATTACACTTTTATTAACGAACCTTTACGACTTAAATTCCAAATTTAATCGCAACGGGTCTCTAAGCTCGATTAATATCTAATGTTTATTTAATTAAAGTCCAATGGGCTTTTAATTAATTTCTATAAGGCGTGGACTTTTGGTCAACTCGGGTCAAACCGATAACCAAAGTCCAATCCGGGATTTACCCCATAAGCCTTTAAATTAATTTTGGCCCATTAGGCCCAATTAAATAATTAAGGTCCATTATGTCATAATTGGACTTTTGGATGCGGTTTTGGGCCCAATTGGATCCAACCAAATTGGCCTAAACCTAACTTGGTACAACCAAGCCCAAAAGCCCAATTACAACCTATTAAGGCCCAATTTCCAAAATAAGCCCAAATTAATTAACTTATAAAATTCCAAATTCCATAATTAATTAACCTAAGTGTAATACACAATTAATCATCCAATTAACATTCCTAAAACATCAATTAGCCTAATTAATCATGCAGTTTAATATCAAATAGTGTCCAACACAATTTCATCAAAATCAAACCCAATTTCACATGCTTTTGTTCTCGGCAATTAGGGGTTTTTGCATTCCGATTCGGTTTCAATCCAATTGAATTTACAATCATCATTTCCCATATCAATTCAACTCATCCAATGAATCAAAATCAAAAAACACAATGAATTTCAAAAGTTCAAAGTTTTCGGCCAAGCCCTTTAATTTGGGGAAAATTGTTCCAAATCAAAATTCAATCCAATTGAACTTCAAAACAACATTACCCACTTGTTTTAAGTCATCCAATGATCAAACAAACAAAAATCACCAAGAAATTAGGGTTCATCATTTTCGGCAATCTCCAAAAATTTGGGGAAAAATGGATCAAATCCAATTTCATGAAATTGAACATACACAACTTCAATTAATCAACATACAAGCATACTTAATCAATGAATTCAACCAAATCATGGCTTCAATTGATTTTACCCAATTTCAAACCCTAAAATTTTTTTCATGCTTGACAAAAGCTCTGATACCATTGTTGAGTTCTTATAAGGTCCCAAGAATCATCAAAAATCAAGCACAAAAACGCATGAATACATCAAAGGATAATGGCGGAAACATATACTCACAATGATCAGATTTGATGCATCAAAAGCACAACCATCTTCCTCCTTTTAAAGGTCACGGCAATGAGCTTCCAAGGGCAGTGGGTGGCTCGGTTTTGACTCTCATTGTGTCTCCAAGATTCGGCCATTGAAGAACCTCCATGAAAGCTCCAAGCTTCAAGCTTCAAAATGGATTCCAAGCTCATGAAAACATTTCCCTATCACCTTTGTAAAAACCCATAAGTGTGCTAGCACTAAGTCTTCATCCTTGCTTCTCACGCCCAAGAAAATGGAGAAGAAGAAGATGAAAATGGCTCAAAGCCGAGAGAGAAGGAAGAAGAAGTTTTGGCTCCAAAATGACCAAAAACGTGTACTATGTTTCAAGAGAGAGAGAAGACCGAATTTCATAGTGAGGAAAAAAAAAATGTAATATATATTATTCATTTATTTTCCAAAAATAAATAAAACATATATACCAAACCTTTTTCATATTCCAAAAAGTCAAAAAGCAAAAAACAATCAATGCTTTTCAACTACCACATCACTATTCACATCACATCTCTTCACTTTATTAAAGTGACAACATGTCATGTCACATCACTCAAAGTGACAAGTGATTTGATGATTGATGCGACTAGCGATTTGACGCTTGATGTGACTTGCGTGCCGTGCTCGAATTCGAAATGCGAATGCGCTCGCAATCACTCTCGGGCTCGGGTTCGCTAATTCCAAATTAACAAATTTTCTGTCGCGTCGTAATTAAATGATTACGCCTAGCGAAATCACTATTCACGTCGCTAACGAATTAATTCTAAATTAATTCGTTCGCCCGAATTAAAATCTAATTTCAATTCCGCGTTGAAATCCAATTTCGTATAATATATCGAATATATTATTTTATCGATTAATTCCAAATTAATCGTTCTCTCTCTTTAATTAATATTTTATCCCAGACAAAATATCTCCGTAATTAATCCCATATTAATTTTCTCTCTCTTCTAATTAATCCCAGATTAATAAAGTGCGAGTTATACGTCATCGGTGAATCTTTGGGAAGCGACCCATGAGATCCCCGGATATGTTGGCAGAAAATATGGTCATCGGACTATCCGAACACGTAAGTACGTCGTACTACGTTTATACCAATTTACAAGACAAGGTTGGCTTCTAGCAAAGCGCCATGCCTACCCAATTCTCCGAAAATATCCTTATAGGAATATGTGATCTATATCAAGCGTAGTATACCGAAGTATTGCGTATTTCTATCCGATATCGGATGATCACGTGCTAGGCCTGGGGCTGGAATTGTGTCTGCCCCGTACGAAGCACATATCGGATGTCTGGTAACTAGTCTCTATAATCGGATATTCATGACCTTGTCGTAATATCCCGATAGCTCGAGCATTTAAGAGAACGAGTTCCGTATCCTACGTGACAATCATCTCCATATGACTGGAGTGACACTTCCGTCTTGACATCACACCCAACACACTACGACTCCCAATATACCCAGTATCGGCGTACACAGAATCTGTTAAAGCCCTAGACGACCTCAACTAAAGTATATTGATTGTCGTATGTATTAGCGGTGCAAGTCTCAGGTTAAGACCAAATACACCTACCCTGATTGCAGATTCCCATAGACACATAGTCATACTACCAATGGGATTCCGCGGGGGGTCTATCCAGAGCGAAGCTGTTTCCCGTACCATCGGTAAAACACAACCTCCTATTACACTTGCATGAGTATCCTATACCCAAATATATGAGAACTATGCCGTTGTGCCCTCACAAACGTGCACAAGTGTAATACTAGTCTTTTACGTATTTATCGATGTCCAATCTCGATAATACTCTAACTAGGGATATTTAATGATTTATCCTTTGTGGACTGATACTGTCTCATATCATTCTCTGTCCAGGAACAAATCATAGGGACCTCTCATCATTTATATATATCTAGGTGATCTAATCACAAATGATAAGAGTGCAATCTCCTTTGTCACATAGTTAATTTGTACAACAACACCATGATCTGTATAAATAGTGACGCTATGGGTCATAATTGTCCAACAAGCGCTTGACCCAGAGATTGAAAGAACTATCAGACAATTGAGAAGGGAAAGGTGAGAAGGCCAAGAAGCTTTAGTCAACATGGAACCTGAACCTCTAGAAGTTGCACCACCAATACCCATTCGAGACAGAACCATTCCGGTGGTCGATGGATTCATTTCATGTATTGTACTTCCTCCTTTACCAGCAAATGCTTGTGACATCAAATCATGCATTCAGACTATTCAACAGTCAGTGCAGTTTGGGGGGAAAGTAACTGAAGATCCTAATACCCACATCAGCAACTTCCTGGAAGTTTGCGGCACTTTCAATTACAACCAAGAAGCTGAAGAAGTAATGAGACTGCGTGCTTTTCCATACTCCTTGAAGGACAGAACTAAAGCTTGGCTACATTCACTACCAGCAGGTTTCATCACAACATGGAACGCTTTAGCCACCAAATTCCTTGCAAAGTACTTTCCACCAGCCAGAATTGGAAAACTGAGGAATGACATCACATTCTTTATACAACAAGACTCGGAAACTCTCTACGAAGTTTGGGAAAGGTACAAAGATTTGCTCCGAAAATGTCCTCAACATGAGATTCCAAAATGGCTTCAAGTCCAAACTTTCTATAATGGACTTTCTGGACTGATGAGAACCACAATCGATGCTACTGCTGGATGAGATTTAATGACAAAATGAGAAGATCAAGCCTGTGACCTAATCGAATAAATAGCCAACAATAATTCCTTGTGGCCAACAGAAAGGAGCATGATCCAAAGAATTTCAGGAATTTATGAAGTTGGAGCCAATACAGCAGTCAACGCCAAGCTGGATTAGATATGAAAATTCAGGGAGACTCTTACCACTGGATCCACAAGTTCACCATATGGAGGAGCACTAGAACCAAACCAACTTGAAGAAACGGTGAATTATGTTAACAATTTCAACAGACAGGGGAACAATCCATATTCCAACACCTACAACCCAGGGTGGAAGAATCATCCGAATTTTTCATGGAGCAACAATTCAGGGCAAAAGAACAATCCACCACCTGGATTCCAACAGCAGAACTATCCACCACCTGGATTCCAGCAACAAAACAAAGGCCATGAGGAGGCAAATGAACCAGAAATAGCAGAAGTGCTGGCTCAGTTAAAAAAGTATGATGCTATGTTTCAGAGCCAATCTGCTTCCATCAAGGCACTGGAGAATCAAATCGGACAACTGGCCAATGCTCAGAGTTATAGACCGCCAGGTAATCTTCCCAGCAACACAAAGCCAAATCCAATTAACATAGGGAAGGAGCAGTGTCATGCCATCATGTTAAAAAGTGGTACTGAAATCAACAAAGATGTTGGAATCAAAACAACTGCTGAAGAAGTTCCAAAAGAAACAAAACAACAGATGGAGGAAAAAGAAGCAAAGGAAAAAGAACAGATCACTCCACCTTCACCTTTTCCTCAGCGTCTTCAGAAAACAAACTGGACAAGCAGTTTGCTCGTTTCCTGGTGGTGTTCAAAAAGCTGCACATCAACATTCCATTTACAGAAGCCTTGGAACAAATGCCCAACTATGTAAAATTCATGAAAGACATTCTGTCCCGAAAACGGAGATTGGGAGATTACGAGACAGTAGCATTGACAGAAGTGTTGGACAATTATGACCCATAGCATCACTATTTGTACATATCATGGTGTTGTTGTACAAATTAACTGTGTGACAAAGGAAATTGCCCTTTTATCATTTGTAATTGGATTACCTAGATATATAAATGATAGAAGGTCCATATGATTAGTTCCGGATTGAGATGATATGAGACAGTATCAATCCATAAAGGTTTAATCATTAAATATCCCTAGTCGTAGTATTATCGAGATTGGACATCGATAATGCAGAATAGACTAGTATTACACTTGTGCGCGTTGTGGGAGCATAACGACATAGTTCTCATATATTTGGGTATATGATACTCATGCAAGTGTAATAGGAGGTTGTGTTTACCGATGGTACGGGAACATCTTTGCTCTGGATAGACCCCTCGGAATTCCATTAGTAGTATGACTATGTGTCTATGGAAGTCCGAATCAGGGTAGGTGTATTTGGTCTTAACCTGAGACTTGCACCGCTAATACTTACGACAATCAATATACTTTGGTTTTGGTCGTCCAGGGCTTTAATAGGTTATGTGTATGCCTCTTCTGGGTATATTGAGAATCGTAGTGTATTGGGTGTGATGTCAAGACAGAAGTATCACTCCAGTCATTGTGGAGATGATGATCACGTAGGATACGGAACTGGTGCTATTTAGTACTGCAGTCATCGGGATAATATGACTAGGTCATGATTATCCGATTATAGAGACTAGTTACCAGAGATCCGATATGTGTTTCATACGGGGCAGACACATTTCCAGCCCCAGGCCTTGCACGTGACATCAGATACTGGATCGTAATACGCAATACTAAGTATACTACGCCTGATATAGATCACATATTCCAGTAAGAATATTTCTGGAGAATTGGGTAGGCACGGTGCTTTGCTAGAAGCCAACCATGTCTTGTAAATCGGTAAAAATGTAGTACTAGGTACGTACATGTTCGGATAGTCCGAAGATCGAATTTACTACCAACATATCCGGGGATCTCATGGGTCGCTTCCCGAAGATTCACCGAAGACGTATGACTCGCACTTTATTAATCTGGGATTAATTATAAGACAGAGAAAATTAATTTGGGATTAATTACGGAGATATTATATCTGTGATAAAATATTATTTAAAGAGAGAGAACGATTAATTTGGAATTAATCGATAAAATAATATATTCGATATATTATACGAAATTAGATTTCGACGCGGAATTGAAATTAGATTTTAATTCGGGCGAACGAGTTAATTTAGAATTAATTCGCAAGCGACGTGAATAGTAATTTTGCTAGGCATAATTATTTAATTAAATTTGATTCAATTATGTCGCAATGGAAAATTCATTAATTCGGAATAAGCGAACCCGAGCCCGGGAGTGTTTGCGGGCCCACTCGCATTTCGAATTCAAGTGCGGCCCACAAGTCACATCATGCGTCGCATCACATCGCACGTCATTCAAGTGATGGATGTCTTGTCACTTTGAGTGATTGACATGCAGTCACTATTCATGAAAGAAGTGGTTGTGAGGCATTTTATGAGATTTTTGGCTCCAAAATTTGGTTTGACTTTTGGAAATGATATACCAATTTTTTGTAAAGCTTTTTCATTATTATTGTTTTTAGAAAACAAAAGAAAACTCTCTCTCTTCTTCTCACACAAGAATCTGCCAAGGGCCAAAATTCTCTCCCAATATTTTCCTTCAAAGCAGTGAGGTTCATCAAGGGAAATAGAAATTTTGTTGCAAAATTTCAAGAGTGCTAGCACACATCCGGAGTCATCCTAAGGTGATAGAGAAACCAACTTGTGAGCATGGAATCACCATTTTCAAAGCTTGGAGCTTGGAGCATCAATGGAGGACATGACCGAAAATGGAGGAGCACAATTTTGGGCCATTGCCGAGAGCTCAATGAGCCAAGAAGTTTTTTTGTTCCTCGCATTGCATAACCGATCAATGTAAGTATGATTCCGCCATGCTTCTTTGTTGTATTCGCACATGTTTTTCTGGCTTGAAATCGATCCCGGGACTAACCTAGAAACCCAACAATGGTATCTTGAGCCATTTTGAGCATGAAATTGAATTTAGGGTAAAATTTGGGTAAATTGGATTTGAGCATGTTTGAGTGAAATTGATTGTTTGAACATGCTTGTATATGAATGACTTGGAGTTATTTGTGATCAATTTTGTGAAAAATGGATTGGATCAATTTTTCCCCAATAAGTTGGCTTGGCCGAAACTAGTAGATGCTCTAATGTCATGGTGATTTTTGATTTTGATCATTGGATGAATTGAAATCATTTGGGTAATGTTGATTTAGGATTTAATTGGATTAAAACTGAATCGGACAAAGAAATCCCTACCATTGCCGTGACTATAAGCATGTAAAATGATATGATTTTTGATTCAAATATGTTGGACATGTGTTGATGATAACAAGCATAATTAATTGAGTAAATTAGTGTTTTGGAAATGTTAATTTGGTTAAATAATTATGGCATACACTTTAATTAATTTAATTTGAAATTTGGAATTTTTGTAATTTAATTAATTGGGCCAAATTTGGAAATGGGCTTGTAAAGTTGTAATTGGGCTTAATGGGCTTGGTTGGGCCAAGTTTGGTTTAGGCTAATTGGTTGGATCCAATTGGGTCCAAAACCATATCCATAAAGTCCAAATATGACTAATGGACCTTTAATGTTTTAATTGGGCCTAATGGGCCTAAATTGGTTTCTTGACAAATAAGGGTGATTCCTTAAATGGGCTTTGGTATTTGGGTTTGACCCATATTGACCAAAAGTCCATGCCTTAAGAAATTAATTAAAAGCCCATTGGACTTTAAATTAAATTGACATTGGATGTTAATCAGGCTTTGAGACCCGTAACGATTAGATTTAGAATCTAAGTCGTAAAGGTACATTAATAAAGTGTAAATATTTAATTTGGAATTAAATATAGAATTAGTATTAAATACAAATTAAATTGGATTTAATGTTGTAGTTTAATATAATTCGTGAATTCGTACTTTGAGTACTTATTCGCAAAACGAGTTTGACTCGCACAAAATTAAATCGTTGTTTGAACATTGGATGGTCATTAATTTCAGATTAATTAATTGGATTAGATTTATTGATAACATGCTTTGTGTGAATACATGGATGCGATGTATGAATAATGTATATCGGATGGATATTAGATGGGTGAGGGCAATTTTGGAAATTGTTGTAATAAATTTAGAATTTATTAATTGGACTTGCGTGTCCAGCCTATTACCTCTTGACTCTGTGTATTTCTCTTCTCACATATTCATCTCAATGTAAATGAGGTTTCTTTAGAAGTGTTATGTAATCTGGTAGAAGTAATACTTGTGCTAGCGGGAGAGAGGAAATGGAAAGATTTATTCTAGGAACAATGTTTAAATATCCATCCGCATATCATTATTATTTTATTTACTTACGCGCCTTATTATGTGTTTAGAATGCATGCTTAAAGGTGTATGATGATGAGACCTTAACAAAGATAATTAATTGGTTTCCAATTACGCGAAAAACCCTCACTACATATTAAGCGTTTTTCCTTCCATTGAGTGATTCTTACTCAAGATCCAAGACTGGCACTGGTTTGTTGGCCAAAGTCAAGACTTTTGTCCGTCGCGGATGTGTTTGAATCATGAAGGCTTTGTTCCATATTGGTGTCTTGTCCAAGTTGTGATTTTATGGCCAAAGTCAAGATCACTTCTTGTCCATCGACATCGATTACGAAGCTTTCCAAGGTCAATGGGTTCCGCTTAACTGGGATCACTAAGTTTATTGTGCCAAAGCCAAGGCTTAGTTGATTCAGAGGAAAAAGATTAGGAAATATATTTGATATATTGGCATATATAGGATATATGTTTTGGACTTGGATGGGATCCAATTGATCTTAGAGATCTACCTAGTTAATTATCATACAATTTGTTGGCCAAAGTCAAGATTGTGTGTTATTTAACGGGATCCTAGCCCACTAGGAAACAAGGTTTCCCGAGTACTCCACAGAGGGTTAGAGGCTCGCCGAAAAATAATGGGAGGCAAGTATTAAATTTGCAATATTCATTTAGTTACATGCCAATACGCGCTCATTTCATTTTTCGTCAATAAATTAATATATTAGTTGGACTAATATTTAACGTTGTTTTAATTTAACAGTTGGACTGTATTCAAACAATTTCAAATGATAGTTGATTATATAATTGGATTATAGTAATCAATATATTTGAATTTAAACCAATTAAATTATATTTGATTATATAGTTAGAATATAGTAATCATTATAATGAATTGTAATAGAAAACTCTTGGAGAGTAAATGGCTATACTCAAGGAGACAAAGCCAGAGTTTGCAATAAGGCAAGAAGCACAAGGCGCATCTTACTTCAACATCCCAGAAGGACAAGGCTTGGCCAAAGGCTTCTGAGGTGTGGAAAAGGGGCAAAGGCAAAATCATTATAATATTCTGGGAAGACATATGACATATCCCAAAATTTCTGCCTAAACTGTGGCAAACGGGGTCACTGGATGCGTGACTGCCGTATGGACAAGGCAGACATGAAGGAAGTGAAGACGGTGCAAGGCTCCAACTTCAAATATGTTTGTCATAAACATTTTCGCTACTGGTTTCAAAATTGGATTTTGATACTAGATGTGGTACATAAATATGTGCTGATGTGCAGAATCTGCTGAGAGCAGGATACTGACTTCAGTTGAGATTTACCTATGAATAGGAAACGGGACGGAAGTCACTGTTTTAACCGTAGAAACCTAAGTTTCAGAACTACCCTTCGGGTGTGTACTTAAATTAGGAAACTGTTACAATGTAACTATTTTGACTAGAAACATTATCTCTATATCAGAGTATAATCTGTTGCGGATATACCTTTATATTCTATAACACTAAAGTGTTTTATTTTATAAAGATGATATTGAGATAAACACATTAGATGTGAATAACAGAATTTATATTTTGAATATAAATAATATCTCAAATATATAACATGACAAATAAATAGCTCAAACTGATTTAAATCAGTTGAGACTTATATGTGGCATTGTGGTCTGGGACACATTAAACAAGACTCGTATATCCACACTTTTGAAGAGTGGATACTAGGACGGATTTGATACTATTCAAATGATGTCTACGAATCTAGTTTATTGGGCAAAGTGCCTAAAACACCCTTTTACTTGGTAAAAGTATAAGTGCCACCGATCTGTTAGCCCTTGTTCATAGTGACGTAAGTGGGCCCATGTCTAGCTAGGATAGAGGTGGATATGAATGTCTCGTGACCTTTACGGATGTGGCATCGCGTTACGGTTATGTGTTTCTTGTGAAACACGGATAAAAAACTTTTGATTAATTCAAAGAGTTTCGACACGAAGTTGACAGACAGATCGACTAAAGTATTAAACCATCACGATTAGACCATGATGAAAATACTTAAGCAATAAGTTTCTCAAATACTTGAAAGAGTATAGTATTCTTTCAATGAGGACTTCTCCTGGAACACGTCAATTTGACGGTATGTCTGAACGGAGAAACCGAATTTTGTTGGACATGATAAAGTTAATCATGAGTCGCTCTGAGCTACCATTTCCTTCAAGGGATACGCATGAACAGTGCAAAACTTATTTTGAATTAGGTTCCATAATAATCTGTTTGACAGACTTCATATTAGATATGAACAGGAAAGAAACCGGGTTTTCTCATTCCTGAAAATTTGGGAATGCTAGACATATGTTTGGATGATACCAAACTAGAACCCAAATCGGATAAGTGCCTAAGTTGTAGGTTATCCGAGGGAAACCAAAGTATATTACTTATACAACTCACTAGAGAACAATGTAATTGTTGCTCGCCATGAGGTTTTCCTAAGAGGAATACCTATATGCAGTGGTAAGTGGGAGGAAAGTAAAACTTGATGAAAATCGGAGTAACACTATTACAGGCACTGATTCCTTAATGGAACACAAATAGTTCATCAAGGATTAGACTATACCAATAATCTTCAAATACACAAGAACCGCGTAAGTCAGAGAGAGTCAGAAAACAACCTGGGAGGTATGGGTTTCTGACTCACCTCATAAAGATGTTAATCTTATTTAGGAATACGATCTGACTACATATGAGGAAGTGATAAAGGTATCGACTCCCTATTATGGCAAAGTGCCATGAAGTCCGGAATGGATTCCATGTATACCAACCAAGTTTAGATACTAGTTGTTATACCGAAAGGCATTGTGCCTATTGGTACTATATAAGTCTTCAAGGAAGATATACATGGAAGGTAACATACCAACGTACTAAGCTAGGCTTGTAGCGAAAATGTATCATTATCATCATTGTGTCGATTACGACGAAACCTTTTACATGTTGCCATGGTTAAATCCATTTGGATAATGCTTGTTGATGCTGCATGTTTCATTTATGAAATATGGCAGCTGAACGTCAAAATCGGTTTCCTTAAAATGAAACCTTTTGTAGGATGTTTACAACATCCTGACGGTTTTGTCGTACAAAATGAGAAACCACGTTTGCGAGTTAATTCGATCCATGGATGGATTGAAGCAAGCATAAAGTTCTTAGAATTTTCGTTTTGATGTAATCATAATGGTATATGATTTAATTCAAAACAAAATGATTCTTGTGTATATAAGGAGGTTAGTGGGAGCGCACTGATAGTGAATGTCCTAAATAATAATGATATGTCATTTCTTGGAAATGATATTCCCATAATTACTATCGGTGAAAGCTTGACTTTCATGAAAAATTCTCTGCAGAATTCTTGGGAGAAACAACATTTATTCTAGGAATAAAGATCTACTGGGATAGATTTAAAGTTGTTAATACTCTCCGAGAACTCGTACATTGAAATAAATGTACGCGACCTGGTGTCTCATATGCTTTGAGCATATGGAGTCACAATCAGGCCAATCCATGTGATGGTCACTGGATTGATGTTAAGAACATCCTTTAGTATCTTAGACGAAGTAAGGATACTTTCTAATACTATGGAGAATGAGAACTTGAAGTGACTGGGTTCACCGTTGCAAGTTTCCTAACCGATAAAAACAACTATAAGTCGTAATAAATGTACTATACAGTTTGAATAACGGAACAGTGAGCTGGAAATCTTCCAAGCAAGATACTGTTACCGAATAAACAACAAAAGTGGATTATTGCTGCAGCTGAGGCAGCAATAGAAGCCTTCTAGATTTGATAATAATCCTAATTAGATTAGGAGTAGTTCTGTTAGCAGCTGAGCTAGGCTACATCACAGGTTAAAGAATTAATGGTCTCATCAACGATCCAGATATATACTTCAAATATTCATCTTATTCGTTCGGATCATACATCTGGAGAATTGGGTAGGCACGATGCTTTGCTAGAAGCAAACCATGTCTTGTAAATCGGTAAAAATGTAGTACTAGGTACGTACGTGTTCGGATAGTCCGACGACCGGATTTACTGCCAACATATCCGAGGATCTCATGGGTCGCTTCCCGAAGATTCACTGATGATGTATGACTCGCACTTTATTAATCTGGGATTAATTATAAGAGAGAGAAAATTAATCTGGGATTAATTACGGAGATATTTTATCTGGGATAAAATATTATTTAAAGAGAGAGAACGATTAATTTGGAATTAATCGATAAAATAATATATTCGATATATTATACGAAATTGGATTTCAACGCGGAATTGAAATTAGATTTTAATTCGAGCGAACGAGTTAATTTAGAATTAATTCGTAAGCGACGTGAATAGTAATTTTGCTAGGCATAATTATTTAATTAAATTTGATTTAATTATGTCGCAACGGAAAATTCGTTAATTCAGAATTAGCGAACCCGAGCCCGGGAGTGTTTGCGGGCCCACTCGTATTTTGAATTCAAGTACGGCCCACAAGTCACATCACGCGTCGCATCACGCGTCGCATCACATCGCACGTCATTCAAGTGATGGATGTCTTGTCACTTTGAGTGATTGACATGCAGTCACTATTTATGAAAGAAGTGGTTGTGAGGCATTTAATGAGATTTTTGGCTCCAAAATTTGTGAGGCATCCTAAGGTGATAGGGAAACCAACTTGTGAGCATGGATTCACCATTTGCAAAGCTTAGAGCTTGGAGCATCAATGGAGGACATGATCGAAAATGGAGAAGCACAATTTTGGGCCATTACCGAGAGCTCAATGAGCCAAGAAGTTTTGTTGTTCCTCGCATCGCATAACCGATCAATGTAAGTATGATTCCGCCATGCTTCTTTGTTGTATTCGCACATGTTTTTCTTGCTTGAAATCGATCCCGGGACTAACCTAGAAACCCAACAATGGTATCTTGAGCCATTTTGAGCAAGAAATTGAATTTAGGGTAAAATTTGGGTAAATTGGATTTGAGCATGTTTGAGTGAAATTGATTGTTTGAGCATGCTTGTATACGAATGACTTGGAGTTATTTGTGATCAATTTTGTGAAAAATGGATTGGATCAATTTTCCCCCAATAAGTTGGCTTGGCCGAAACTAGTAGATGCTCTAATGTCATGGTGATTTTTGATTTTGATCATTGGATGAATTGAAATCATTTGGGTAATGTTGATTTAGGATTTAATTGGATTAAAACCGAATCGGACAAAGAAATCCCTACCATTGCCGTGACTATAAGCATGTAAAATGATATGATTTTTGATTCAAATATGTTGGACATGTGTTGATGATAACAAGCATAATTAATTGAGTAAATTAGTGTTTTAGAAATGTTAATTTGGTTAATTAATTATGGCATACACTTTAATTAATTTAATTATGAAATTTGGAATTTTTGTAATTTAATTAATTGGGCCAAATTTGGAATTGGGCTTGCAAAGTTGTAATTGGGCTTAATGGGCTTGGTTGGGCCAAGTTTGGTTTAGGCTAATTGGTTGGATCCAATTGGGCCCAAAACCATATCCATAAAGTCCAAATATGACTAATGGACCTTTAATGTTTTAATTGATCCTAATGGGCCTAAATTGGTTTCCTGGCAAATAAGGGTGATTCCTTAAATGGGCTTTGGTATTTGGGTTTGACCCATATTGACCAAAAGTCCATGCCTTAAGAAATTAATTAAAAGCTCATTGGACTTTAAATTAAATTGACATTGGATGTTAATCGGGCTTTGAGACCCGTAACGATTAGATTTAGAATCTAAGTCGTAAAGGTACATTAATAAAGTGTAAATATTTAATTTGGAATTAAATATAGAATTAGTATTAAATACAAATTAAATTGGATTTAATGTTGTAGTTTAATATAATTCGTGAATTCGTACTTTGAGTACTTATTCGCAAAACGAGTTTGACTCGCGCAAAATCAAATCGTTGTTTGAACATTTGATGGTCATTAATTTCAGATTAATTAATTTGATTAGATTGATTGATAACATGCTTTGTGTGAATAAATGGATGCGATGTATGAATAATGTATATCGGATGGATATTAGATGGGTGAGGGCAATTTTGGAAATTGTTGTAATAAATTTAGAATTTATTAATTGGACCTGCGTGTCCAGCCTATTACCTATTGACTTTGTGTATTTCTCTTCTCACCAATTCCTCTCAATGTAAATGAGGTTTCTTTAGAAGTGTTATGTAATCGGGTAGAAGTAATACTTGTGCTAGCGAGAGAGAGGAAATGGAGAGATTTGTTCTAGGAACAATGTTTAAATATCCATTCGCATATCATTATTATTTTATTTACTTACGCGCCTTATTATGTGTTTAGAATGCATGCTTAAGGTGTATGATGATGAGACTTTAACAAAGATAATTAATTGGTTGCCAATTACGCGAAAAACCCTCACTACATATTAAGCGTTTTTCCTTCCATTGAGTGATTCTTACTCAAGATCCAAGACTGGCACTGGTTTGTTGGCCAAAGTCAAGACCTTTGTCCGTCGCGGATGTGTTTGAATCATGAAGGCTTTGTTCCATATCGGTGTCTTGTCCAAGTTGTGATTTTATGGCCAAAGTCAAGATCACTTCTTGTCCATCGACATCGGTTACGAAACTTTCCAAGGTCAATGGGTTCCGCTTAACTGGGATCACTAAGTTTGTTGTGCCAAAGCCAAGGCTTAGTTGATTCAGAGGAAAAAGGTTAGGAAATATATTGGATATATTGGCATATATAGGATATATGTTTTGGACTTGGATGTCCACCTACTGGATCTAGGAATTGGATGAGATCCATTTGATCTTAGAGATCTACCTAGTTAATTATCATACAATTTGTTGGCCAAAGTCAAGATTGTGTGTAATTTAACGGGATCCTAGCCCACTAGGAGACAAGGTTTCCCGAGTACTCCACAGAGGGTTAGAGGCTCGCCGAAAAATAGTGGGATGCAATTATTAAATTTGCAATATTTGTTTAGTTACTTGCCAATACGCGCTCATTTCATTTTTCATCAATAAATTAATATATTAGTTGGACTAATATTTAACGTTGTTTTAATTTAACAGTTGGACTGTATTCAAACGATTTCAAATGATAGTTGATTATATAATTGGATTATAGTAATCCATATATTTGAATTTAAACCAATTAAATTATAGTTGATTATATAGTTAGACTATAGTAATCATTATAATGAATTGTACCTAAAACCGTTGATTAAATAGTTGGACTATTAGATTCAAGATAATTGAAAGATTAGCGTTTAAAATATAAACCTGGGTGAAAATATTTTAAACGGCTTTAATTTTCAAATTGGGAATAAAATCTCAGGATAGTCCTCGAGACCGGGAAGTTACTTTATTTGATAGAATAACATCTTGGGCCTAAGCCTGGAGTTGAGCAAATAGTAGAGCATGATCTTTGGAAGATTCATTTGATGATAACTTAAGTGCTTAATCCATTATGCTTGCCAAATAGACTCATTAATTTCTTAGTCAGAACCAAGGATTAGATCCTTATAGTATGATATTCAAATTGAAGGATCTTCATAGATCTATCCTTAGATCTTAGAAGTAAAAATTGCAATAGAAAACTCTTGGAGAGTATATGGCTATACTCAAGGAGACAAAGCCAGAGTTTGCAATAAGGCTAGAAGCGCAAGGCGCATCTTACTTCAACAAAGGCCAAGGCTTGGCCAAAGGCTTCTGGGGTGTGGAAAATGGGCAAAGGCAAAATCATTATAATCTTCAGGGAAGACATAGGACATATCCCAAAATGTCTGCCTAAACTGTGGCAAATGGGGTCACTGGATGCGTGACTGCCGTATGGACAAGGCAAACATGAAGGAAGTGAAGACGGTGCAAGGCTCCGACTTCAAATATGTTTTTCATAAACATGTTCGCTACTGGTTTCAAAATTGGATTTTGATACTAGATGTGGTACATAAATATGTGCTGATGTGCAGAATCTGCTGAGAGTAGGATACCTACGTAGAAACATAAGTTTCGGAACTACCCTTCGGGTGTGTACTTAAATTAGGAAACTGTTACAATGTAACTAGTTTGACTAGAAACATTATCTCTATATTATAGGACATAGAAATCGGCGACGCTGTTCTAGGCTCGCGGCCTAGTTGGGAGTATGAAATAACATGGAGTCGCCACCCGGTGTGAACCGGGACAAAGATTTAAGGCTGCACTCACCCCTCGCAAGGGAAGACCTCAAACCGTTGGGTTCGGAATGGTCCCTTACTTATGTCACTTGTGATGATATGATTTGTGCAATAAACTAACTGAATCTATTCAACATTCATGCTCAAGGGTAATCTACGCCTAAGTCCGCATGTATAATAATAACAATGAGAACCTATATCTAAGTTCGTATACTTCAAAGTAAGTTGTCATAACGGCAAACACGCAATAACATACAATCATCACACAAACATGCTTAATTATCTAATGCGGAAAATAAATAAGAATCTAAGCATAAATATAAATCAAATCCCTAATGTGAAAACAACCTAATCATGCATAAAGAAATAACTTTCTATCGACTAAATCATGCTTAAGATAAATGACATGCTAACAACCTAATCATGCTTTAATAACAAATAAATAACCTACGAACTACAACATGCTCAAACACAAGTTTGGATGAGACGAAATACGTGTCTCTTAAGTGGTACGTGGCGTTGTATCCCGAGTACAAACCACACTACCATCCATTCGGATTCGGCTACGGAATTTACGTCCGGGTTTCCATCCTATATACCACAAAAGGGAACACATATTCTGCTCATCCAACAATCACATCATGCCTCAAACGACTCTCATGCGATAATATTCAAATTAAATAAAATAAACGAAAGATAATAAATAAAAGGGTGCCCTCAAGTCTAACCTCTTTTGTCGTCTCAAGAAAGGGCGTTACACGTCCGTTGGAAGGGTGAATGATTCGCAACTCTTTTGGTTCACTAACTCAACGTCTTTACTCACTGTTTTGCTATTTAGGCTGCTGTCTTTACTCCATTTTGCTGCTGTTTCGCGGTGTTTTCTGGTCACTGTTTCAGGTGTGTTAGAGGGTTGTTCTCGGCAGTTTCGGGTTGCAGTTTTGGGCAATTTCGGGGACTATTTTGGGCAGTTTTGGTGACTGTTTTGGGCGGTTTCTGGACTGTTTTACTGGGCAGTTTGCGGAGGGTCTTTACGGTAGTTAAGAGGCTGTTTGTGGATGGGATTTACATGAAGGGTATGGGAGTTTTGAGGGCAGTATTTGTGCGAATTGAAGGCAGTTTTTGGGTGCAATTGAGTTCGGCAGTTTTATTGAGTTGAGGCTTGCGCTGAATGGGGCTTTGAGGACGTGTTGGAGAGATGGCTTTAGGGTTTAAGTGAGGGGCTAACGAGGCATATTGAGTGAGGGCTTTGATTGCGTTTTGTTACTGAGTTAGATTAGGGTTGATGGATGGCGTGGCCTGTGTGTTGCTGCTACGTGCGTGAGGGTGGCTTACGGTGTGTGGTGGGCGTAATGAGGGTTGTTGCGTGAATTTGTTGTTGTTTGGCGAGTCAGTGTTTAGGGATGAATGGTGCTGGTTCTGGGTAGTGAAAGAGGAGTAATGGCCGAGAGTTGAGAGATGTTCAGAAGGGTTTATTTGCTAGGGTTCTTCATTGTGGTGCTGTGGAAGGCTATGAGTACATTGATGTGGCTAATGGCGTGAGTTTGTGGGAGCTATGTGGCTAATTGGGTGGGCAATAACGGGTTGGCTGAGGTTGTGGTCTACACGTGAAGACGGCAGGCGTGAGGGGCTGCTATGTGTATGGTTAGTGAGTGGAGGCTATGGCTTGAAGTAGTTAGGGCGTATGATGGAGGGTTAAGGGCGGCTTCTGTGTTAAGATTGATGAGTGTCTTGGTCCCAGGGAGAATATGTTTTATTGCTCACGGCTGAGGGCTGATGAAGAGTTTGGTTGATGCGTGACCAAAAGAGTTCGGCCGCTCGGTGTGTTAGGGTTGCCGAGTCGAGAGAAGATGGTGACGCCATGTGTGAGTGAGGGAGTTGTTAGGGTTTCTTTATATAATGGTGAGCTAGGTTTAGGATTTTCTTGGAAATGATCTATTTAATTTTGGAATTAGAATTTATTTTAATTAGATATTAATTTAGATTGAATTTCATTTCAATTTAATTAGTTATTTAATTTGATTTCAATTGTATTTTAATTTAATTTAATTGAATTAGCTTTAATTTAATTTAATTTGTGACATGTATTTTATATGTTTTAATTATTTTTGGATGTGATTTAATGGGTTTGGTGTGTTTTAAAATAGAGGTCCAACAAGCGAACCCGAAGCGAAACAAGCGAGTTAAATCTGAAAAAATGCTAATTTCCAACTTTACCCTTCCAACGTCTGTTTCCCGCGGCTTTCAAAACTAAAGTGGTAGTGTCTCCATACGAGACTCATCATCGGGCTAATATGCAAAAATGCAATGCCTACATATATCAGAGTATAATCCGTTGGGATATACCTTTATATTCTATAACACTTAAGTGTTTTATTTTATAAAGATGGTATTGAGATAAACACATTAGATGTGAATAACAGTATTTATATTTTGAATATAAATAAATCTCAAGCATATGACATGACAAACAAATAGCTCAAACTGATTTAAATCAGTTGAGACATATATGTGGCATTGTGGTCTGGGACACATTCAACAAGACTCGTATATCCACACTTTTGAAGAGTGGATACTAGGACGAATTTGATACTATTCAATGATGTCTACGAATCTAGTTTATTGGGCAAAGTGCCTAAAACACCCCTTTACTTGGTAAAAGTATAAGTGCCACCGATCTTATACGTGCAATGCATTTTCACTTACCTGGCTCGCCAGCTGCCACCTGGTTTGCCCGCTGCTTCGAACTGATTTGCTGATGTAGTAGATATGGTGGCGAGGCGCCTCGACCTCTGGGCTTTGTTCCCGAACCACCGAATGTGAACTGTGATGATGGTGCAGTGGGCCCTCGACCCTGGGATGCATCCCGGAACTGCAACCGACAATGAGGGCTCCTCGACCCTGGGCACCCCGACCCAACACCGCTGACAATAGGGACCTCGCCCTCGAACTGATGATGTAGTGGGCACCTCGACCCTGGGCACCTCGACCCGGAACTACAACCGATGATGCAGTGGGCCCTCGACCTTGAGACGCATCCCCAAACTGCTGATGATAAATTGGGCCTCAACCCTAGGACGCATCCCCAAACTGCTGATGATGATGTGGGCCTCAACCCTGGGACGCATCCCCAAAACTGCTGATGATGTGGGTATCAACCCTGGGACTCATCCCCGAAACTAATACTGATGCTGATGTGGGCCTCGCCCCCGGGACTCATCCCCAAAAATGATACTGATACTGACATAGGCCTCGACCCTGGGACTCATCCCCCAAACTGATATTGATGCTGATGTGGGCCTCGCCCCCGGGACTCATCCCCGCAACCGATACTGATGATGATGTAGGCCTCGGCTTTGGGACTCATCCCTAAAACTGATGCTGATGTCTCCATGCGCGGAGTGCCATACCTGGTAAAACTGATACTGATGTCTCCATACCCAGAGTTCCATACCGGCAGAACCGATGATGTATCTCTATACCCGGAGTGCCATACCCGGTAGAACTGATGTTGTATCTCCATACCTGGAGTGCCATACCTGACAGAACTGATGCTGTATCTCCATACCCGGAGTGCCATACCTGGCTTGCTAAACCTCATACCCAAGGCGTCGCTATAAAATTTCCATACCCGGAGAGTCGTACCTGGCGTGCTAAACCTCATACCCAAGGTGTCGCTATAAAATTTCCATACCCGGAGAGTCGTACCTGGCGTGCTAAACCTCATACCCAAGGCGTCGCTGTGATATCTCCATACCCGGAGTGCCGTACCTGGCGTGCTAAACCTCATACCCAAGGCATCGCTGTAATATCTCCATACCCAGAGTGTCGTACCTGGCATGCTAAACCTCATACCCAAGGCGTCGCTGTGATATCTCCATACCCGGAGTGCCGTACCTGGCGTGCTAAACCTCATACCCAAGGCGTCGCTGTAATATCTCCATACCTGGAGTGCCATACCCGGCAGAACTGATACTGATGTGGGACTCACCCCCAAGCTGATACTGATGTGGGCCTCGCCCCCGAACCGATACTGATGTGGGACTCGCCCCAAACTGATATGGGCCTCGCCCCAAGTTGATACTGATACTGATTTGGGCCTCGGCCCCAAACTGATACTAATACTGAAGTGTCTCCATACCCTGAGTGCCATACTCGGCAAAACTTATACTGATGTCTCCGTACCCGGAGTGCCATACGTGGCAAGACTCTCGGCTTGTTCATTCCCAAACCGTGTTTCCATTCTCGGAGTGCCATTCTCAACTTGTTCATTCTCGAAGCTTGCTCCATTCTCGGATTGCCATTCTCGACTTGTTCCCTGAACTGTGTTTCCATTCTTGGAGTGCCATTCCCGGCTTGTTCATTCCCGAACTGTGTTTCCATTCTCGGAATGCCATTCCCGAATTGTTCAATCTCGAACTCTGCTCCATTCTCAGATTGCCATTCTCGGCTTGTCTATTCTCGAACAATGCTCCATTCTCCGATTACCATTCTCGTTTTGTTCATCCTCGGACCTTACTCCATTCACGGATTACCATTCTCAGCAAAACTGATATTGAACTAAAGTGGGCCTAGCCCTCAGAGTGCCATACTCGGCCAGATAGATTCTGAACTAATGTGGGCCTCGCCCCCAGAGTGTCATACCCGGCAGAACTGCTATTGATGCTAATGTGGGCCTCGCCCCCAGAGTGCCATACCCGGCAAGACTGATTCTGATAAAGGTGTGGGCTTTGTCCCCAGAGTTCCATACCCGACAAGACTGATTCTGATAACGATGTGGGCCTCGCCCCCAAAGTGTCATACCCTGCAAGACTGATACTGAACTAACGTGGGCCTCGCCCCTAGAGTGCCATACCTGGCAACACTGATACTGATAATGACGTGGGCCTCGCCCCCAGAGTGCCATACCCGACAAGACTAATTCTGATAACGATGTGGGCCTCACCCCCAGAGTGATGTGGGCCTCGCCCCAAACTGATACTGATATGGGCCTCGCCCCTGGGACTCATCCCCAAGACTGAAACTGATATGGGCCTCAACCCTGGGACTCATCCCCGAAACTGACTTATATGGGCCTCAACCCTTGGACTCATCCCCAAAACTGATTCATTTCTGAAACGGACTGTACTGTTGCTGCTTCTGATTGGCTTGTCTTTGCCGTTTTTCTTTTTCTTCTTCAAAACCTGTGAATACAAAGCAAAACAAACACAAAAAAAGAATGCAAAATATGTTACGTGTATGCATGCATGCATGAATGAATTTCCTATTCTGTTGAGTTAGGTCTTCCGCCAGTTCTCCAGGTGATTGCACAGTATTCTCTCTGGTCTCATGGCTCAATTTCTTGTTATGTCCCGGATTCACGAGGTGGTAGACTGGTCGCTCCCAGTCTTGATTTAGCTTTCTGTTCTCCGCTGTTTGCACTTGGTCGAGATGAACCACATGGTGGGGCCTTCCATATCATCATATTATATCACATGCTACGAAATAGTCTCAATAGTTATACATATTATCGTCCTCAAGGAATGCCCAGTAATGAAACCAGAGAACATTCAAAACACTCAATGCAACTCAAATCTGAGTTTTTGAATAAATGATCTATGCCAGTCTCAAAGTGTGTGTGTGCAAAGGTTCTTTCACAACTTGATCCTTAAGCAAGCCAACTCGATGATTTCATTTCAAAAATCGGGATCGATGGGTCAAACCAACCTAGATGTCTGAATTATGCCTGCAGTTTCTTTTCTGCGCTCAATGTGGTATGGTTTTCTTTCTCTTTAGTCTATTTCTTTTTTCTTTTCATTTTGAACTTCTTTCTTTCTTTTCTTTTTTTTTTCTCTCTTTTTGTTCTTTTTTTTTTCAACACACCTACCCTTTAAGGTAGTAATTTCTTCATGGTGGTCCTAATACTCGCCCATGGGTAGCTTCACGCTTATCGATTATAGGTGGTTCAATTCTTTTCTTTAGAGACTTTTCTTTCATTTTCAACCATACCACACATCATAACATAAGCAAATCAAGATAGACATCTAAGCAAACGGTCATTCACCGACCTAAAATTTCCTCAACTAGTCACCTTGCCAACTACTCAGGTTTTCACCGCTAAGAACCTATAGTGAAGTGCTTACGAGTCTAACATAGATCAATCACTCAAAGTATCAGATAAAAGCACATCAAAAGTTTATCGTTTCTAAGATTTCACCCTAAAGCAAACGATTTCATCATTGGACTTATGTTTAACTATCAAGGACTAAAAACAAACAATTTTTTCTCTTTTTTTTTCTCTTTCTTTTTTCTTTTTTTTTTCTTCTCTCTTTTTTTCTTTTTTTTTTCTTCTTTTTTTTTGAAGGCTCCTCATAATGGTCTTTCTATCCTTTCCGTAAGCTTTTCTGTTTCTTGATTCACGTTTACTAAACTCCTATTGACAAACCTTTTTTTCCTTCTCTAACCCAACGAATATCTATATGATGGCTTTGAAGACACGGGTTAACATGATGCATGTATACATGAGATGCATGTGACATATGAGATATAATATGCATGTGGTTATCAAAAGCATAAAGGGGCAACTTCTATAAGATATACAACTATCATTCTCATGCGGGTTTATGACAATGCCTTTGATTACAGGCTTTTCAACCTACTATAGAAACGATTAATTAAAGCACAAATCATAAACATCACAAAACATGATTTCGGGGCCGATTCTCTATCCCTAATGGAGTCGCCAGACTGTAGGACATAGAAATCGGTGACGCTGTTCTAGGCTCATGGCCTATTTGGGAGTACGAAATAACATGGAGTCGCCACCCGGTGTGAACTGGGACAAAGATTTAAGGCCGTACTCACCCCTCGCAAGGGAAGACCTCAAACTGTTGGGTTCAGAATGGTCCCTTACTTATGTCACTTGTGATGATATGATTTATGCAATAAACTAACCGAATCTATTCAACATTCATGCTCAAGGGTAATCTACGCCTAAGTCCGCATGCATAATAATAACAATGAGAACCTATATCTAAGTTCGTATACTTTAAAGTAAGTTGTCATAACGGCAAACACGCAATAACATACAATCATCACACAAACATGCTTAATTATCTAATGTGGAAAATAAATAAGAATCTAAGCATAAATATAAATCAAATCCCTAATGTGAAAACAACCTAATCATGCATAAAGAAATAATTTTCTATCGACTAAATCATGCTTAAGATAAATGACATGCTAACAACCTAATCATGCTTTAATAACAAATAAATAACCTACGAACTACAACATGCTCAAACACAAGTTTGGATGAGATGAAATACGTGTCTCTTAAGTGGTACGTGGCGTTGTATCCCGAGTACAAACCGCACTACCGTCCAATCGGATTCGGTTATGGAATTTATGTTCGGGTTTCCATCCTATATACCACAAAAGGGAACACATATTTCGCTCATCCAACAATCACATCATGCCTCAAACGACTCTCATGCGATAATATTCAAATTAAATAAAATAAACGAAAGATAATAAATAAAAGGGTGTCTTCAGGTCTAACCTCTTTTGTCATCTCAAGAAAGGGCGTTACACGTCCGTTGGAAATGTGAATGATCCGCAACTCTTTTGGTTCACTAACACAACGTCTTTTCTCGCTGTTTTTCTATTCGGGCTGCTGTCTTTACTCCGTTTTGCTGCTGTTTCGCGGTGTTTTCTGGTCACTATTTCAGGTGTGTTAGAGGGTTGTTCTCGGCAGTTTCGAGTTGCAGTTTTTGGCAATTTCGGGGACTGTTTTGGGCAGTTTCGGTGACTGTTTTGGGCGGTTTCTGGACTATTTTACTGGGCAGTTTGTGGGGCAGTTTGCGGAGGGTCTTTACGGCAGTTAAGAGGCTGTTTGTGGATGGGATTTACGTGAAGGGTAGGGGAGTTTTGAGGGCAGTATTTGTGCGAATTGAAGGCAGTTTTTGGGTGAAATTGAGTTCGATAGTTTTATTGAGTTGAGGCATGCGCTGAATGGGGCTTTGAGGACGTGTTGGAGAGATGGCTTTAGGGTTTAAGTGAGGGGCTGTCGAGGCATATTGAGTGAGGGTTTTGGTTGCGTTTTGTTGATGAGTTAGATTAGGGTTGATGGATAGCGTGGCCTGTGTGTTGCTGCTACGTGCGTGAGGGTGGCTTACGGTGTGTGGTGGGCGTAATGAGGGTTGTTACGTGAATTTGTTGTTGTTTGGCGAGTCAGTGTTTAGGGCTGAATGGTGCTGGTTCTGGGCAGTGAAGGATGAGTAATGGCCGAGAGTTGAGAGATGTTCAGAAGGGTTTATTTGCTAGGGTTCTTCATTGTGGTGTTGTGGAAGGCTATGAGTGCGTTGATGTGGCTAATGGCTTGAGTTTGTGGGAGCTATGTGGCTAATTGGGTGGGCAGTAACGGGTTGGCTGAGGTTGTGGTCTACACGTGAAGAAGGCAGGTGTGAGGGGCTGCTATGTGTATGGTTGGTGAGTGGAGGCTATGGCTTGAAGTAATTAGGGCGTATGATGGAGGGTTAAGGGCGGCTTCCGTGTTGAAGATTGATGAGTGTCTTGGTCCCAGGGAGAATATGTCTTATTGCTCACGGCTGAGGGCTGATGAAGAGTTTGGTTGATGCGTGACCAAAGGGGTGAAGGCTATGAGGCAGTGGGCCACTCGGTGTTTTAGGGTTGCCGAGTCGAGAGAAGATGGTGATGCTGTGTGTGAGTGAGGGAGTTGTTAGGGTTTCTTTATATAGTGGTGAGCTAGGTTTAGGATTTTCTTGGAAATGATCTATTTAATTTTGGAATTATAATTTATTTTAATTAGGAATTTTATTTAATTAGATATTAATTTAGATTGAATTTCATTTCATTTAATTTCAATTTAATTAGTTATTTAATTTGATTTCAATTGTATTTTAATTTAATTTAATTGAATTAGCTTTAATTTAATTTAATTTAATTGTGACATGTATTTTAAATGTTTTAATTATTTTTGGATGTGATTTAATGGGTTTGGTGTGTTTTAAAACAGAGGTCTAACAAGCGAACCCGAAGCGAAACAAGCGAGTTAAATCTGACAAAATGCTAATGATGTCTAGGACGGATTTGATACTATTCAAATGATGTCTACGGATCTAGTTTATTGGGCAAAGTGCCTAAAACACCCTTTTACTTGGTAAAAGTATAAGTGCCACCGATCTGTTAGCCCTTGTTCATAGTGATTTAAGTGGGCTCATGTCTAGCTAGGCTAGAGGTGGATATGAATGTCTCGTGACCTTTACCGATGTGGCATCGCGTTACTGTTAGGTGTTTCTTGTGAAACAGGGATCAGAAACTTTTGATTAATTCAAAGAGTTTCGACACGAAGTTGAGAGACAGATCGGCTAAAGTATTAAACCATCACGGTTAGACCATGATGAAAATACTTAAGCAATAAGTTTCCCAAATACATGAAAGAGTATAGTATTCTTTCAATGAGGACTTCTCCCGGAACACGTCAATTTGACGGTGTGTCTGAACGGAGAAACCAAATTTTATTGGACATGATAAGGTTAATAATGAGTCGCTCTGAGCTACCATTTACTTCAAGGGATACGCATGAACAATGCAAAACTTATTTTGAATTAGGTTCCATAATAATCTGTTTGACAGACTTCATATTAGATATGAACAGGAAAGAAACCGGGTTTTCTCATTCCTGAAAATTTGGGAATGCTAGGCATATGTTTCGATGATACCAAACTAGAACCCAAATCGGATAAGTGCCTAAGTTGTAGGTTATCCTAGGGAAACCAAAGTATAGTACTTATACAACTCACTAGAGAACAATGTAATTGTTGCTCGCCATGTGTTTTTCCTAAGAGAAATACCTATATGCAGTGGTAAGTGGGAGGAAAGTAAAACTTGATGAAAATCAGAGTAATACTATTCCAGGCACCGATTCCTTAATGGAACACAAATAGTTCATCAAGGATGAGACTATACCAATAATCTTCAAATACATAAGAACCGCGTAAGTCGGAGAGAGTTAGAAAATAACCTGGGAGGTATGAATTTCTGATCTCACCTCATAAAGATGTTAATCTTATTGAGGAATACGATCTGACTACGTATGAGGAAGTGATACAAGGTATCGACTCCCTATTATGGCAAAGTGCCATGAAGTCTGAAATGGATTCCATGTATACCAACCAAGTTTAGATACTAGTTGTTGTACCGAAAGGCATTGTGCCTATTGGTACTATATAAGTCTTCAAGGAAGAAATACATGGAAGACAACAAACCAACGTACTAAGCTAGGCTTGTAGCGAAAAGGTATCGTTATCAACATTATGTCGATTACGAAGAAACCTTTTACCTGTTGCCTTGGTTAAATCCATTTGGATAATGCTTGCTGATGCTGCATGTTTCATTTATGAAATATGGCAGCTGAACGTCAAAATCGCTTTCCTTACAAGGAAACCTTTTGGAGGATGTTTACAACATCCTGACAGTGTTGTCGTACAAAATGAGCAAACAAGGTTTGCGAGTTAATTCGATCCATGGATGGATTAAAGCAAGCATAAAGTTCTTTGAATTGTCGTTTTGATGTAATCATAATGGTATATGATTTAATTCCAAACGAAATGATTCTTGTGTATATAAGGAGGTTAGTGGGAGCGCACTGATAGTGAATGTCCTAAATAATGATGATATGTCATTTCTTGGAAATGATATTCCCATAATTACAATCGGTTAAAGCTTGGCTTTCATGAAAAATTCTCCGTAGAATTCTTGGGAGAAACAACCTTTATTCTAGGAATAAAGATCTACTGAGATAGATTTAAAGTTGTTAATACTCTCCGAGAACTCGTACATTGAAATAAATATATGCGACCTGGTGTCTCATATGCTTTGAGCATATGAAGTCACAATCAGGCCAATCTATGTGATGGTTAGGGGTGAGCAAAACTGGTTTCGGTTCCGCATGGAACCGGAACCTACCCGGAAAAATTCGGTTCCGCACTAAGTGGAACCGGAACCTACCCAATTAAACAGGGTACCCTATTATTCGGTTCTAATCCGGTTCCGGTCCAGTTCTGAATTACCCTATTTTAAAATATTTTAATGAAAACTACATTCCAATACGAGTTCGTAGGAAAAAACGGGGACCAAATCGGAGTGCGGAAGCTCAAGAATGAAAAAAATGAAGTTTTTTAATTGATATTGCATTTTTGTGATTAAAAAATGAATAAAGAGGAAGTGAGCAAATTTCTTTATCATTGTTGCTTCAAAAAGTCACCTTTCTTTACTGGTAAGCTCCTCAAAACTTTTGGATCATATTTGGTTTTGGCTTTCTGGTTAATTCTGTTTTTCAGCTTTTTGTATTTTGTATCAGATAATTAGGTTGTTAGCTTATCAGTTCAAAATGGTATGTGGAGTTAGCTCTTTCTCATCTTCACACGTTACTTTTCATTTTTCAAAGTGATTTTGGTTTTATTTTAGTAATCAAATATTGAGAATTCTTTATATTTACATTTGTTAAATATGTTTTTTAGAAAAAAAAAAATTTAGCTTCTTGACTCTCTGTTTATTATATTTGCTTGCCTTAGCTAAATGAGTGGTATATTCAATTCTATCTGTACCTTTTCATGGGTTTCTAAGGCAGTATCAAATATTACTTTGGTGTGGAATTCATTTGTCAACTTGTCAATTCTTATTGTATCCTTATTTTATTTTTTGAACTGTCATTCGTCTTAGATGTATTCAGCTTTAGGACTCTACTTTCTGGTTCATCAAACAAGCAGCACTCTCTATCAATTCTCTGCAGTTTCATTACTTGTTTTTTCCAAAAAAAAAATAGTTATTATCTGCTCTTTCAGTTGCTTCAGCAAACCGGTTCCATGGTCCGGTTCCGGTTCCGATCATTTTGGAACCGAAACCTACCCGGATAAAATCGATTCCTTCATTTTTGGAACCGGAACCTACCCGATTACAACCGGTTCCAGTTCCAAACCCGAAAAACTGGTTCGGTTCCAACCGGTTCCGGGTAGACCCGGAACCGTTGCTCACCCCTAATGATGGTCACTGGATTGATGTTAAGAACATCCTTTAGTATCTTAGACGAAGTAAGGATACTTTCTAATACTATGGAGAAGGATAACTTGAAGTGACTGGGTTCACCGTTGCAAGTTTCCTAACCGATAAAAATGACTATAAGTCGTAATAAAGGTATTATACAGTTTGCATAACGGAACAGTAAGCTGGAAATCTTCCAAGCAAGATACTGTTACCGAATAAACAAAAAAAGTGGATTATTGCTGCAGCTGAGGCAGCAATAGAAGCCTTCTGGATTGATAATAATCCTAATTAGATTAGGAGTAGTTCTGTTAGCAGCTGAGCTAGGCTACATCACAGGTTAAAGAATTAATGGTCTCATCAACGATCCCGATATATACTTCAAATATTCATCTGATTCGTTCGGATCATACATCATGGCGATGTGATGATTGAATAAATCGCATCAGATGATAACATTGCAAATCCGCTGACGAAAGCATTTCCTCAGCAGAAGTTTGAGCAAACCGTACATAGTTCGGGTGTAGGACACTTGAGTGATTGGCTATAGGCCAAGTGGGAGATTCTTGGACAATTATGACCCATAGCATCACTATTTGTACAGATCATGGTGTTGTTGTACAAATTAACTATGTGACAAAGGAAATTGCCCTTTTATCATTTGTAATTGGATTACCTAGATATATAAATGATAGAACGTCCATATGATTAGTTCCGGATTGAGATGATATGAGACAGTATCATTCCATAAAGGTTTAATCATTAAATATCCCTAGTCGTAGTATTATCGAGATTGGACATCGATAATGCACAATAGACTAGTATTACACTTGTGCGTGTTGTGGGAGCATAATGACACAGTTCTCATATATTTGGGTATATGATACTCATACAAGTGTAATAAGAGGTTGTGTTTACCGATGGTACGGGAACAGCTTCGCTCTGGATAGACCCCTCAGAATTCCATTGGTAGTATGACTATGTGTCTATGGAAGTCTGAATCAGGGTAGGTGTATTTGGTCTTAACCTGAGACTTGCACCGCTAATACTTGCGACAATCAATATACTTTGGTTTTGGTCGTCCAGGGCTTTAACAGGTTTTGTGTACGCCTTTTCTGGGTATATTGAGAATCGTAGTGTATTGGGTGTGATGTCAAGACGGAAGTATCACTCCAGTCATAGTGGAGATGATGATCACGTAGGATACGGATCTGGTGCTCTTTAATAATGCAGTCATCAGGATAATATGACTAGGTCATGATTATCCGATTATAGAGACTAGTTACCAGAGATCTGATATGTGCTTCGTACGGGGCAGACACATTTCCAGCCTCATGCCTTGCACGTGACATCAGATACTGGATCGTAATACGCAATACTAAGTATACTATGCCTGATATAGATCACATATTCCCGTAAGAATATTTCTGGAGAATTAGGTAGGCACAGTGCTTTGCTAGAAGCCAACCATGTCTTGTAAATCAGTAAAATCGTAGTACTAGGTACGTACGTGTTCGTATAGTTCGACGACCGGATTTACTGCTAACATATCCGGGGATCTCATGGGTCGCTTCCCGAAGATTCACCGATGACGTATGACTCGCACTTTATTAATCTGGGATTAATTATAAGAGAGGGAAAATTAATCTGGTAATAATTACTGAGATATTTTATTTGGGATAAAATAGTATTTAAAGATAGAGAACGATTAATTTGGAATTAATCGATAAAATAATATATTCGATATATTATACGAAATTGGATTTCGACGCGGAATTGAAATTAGATTTTAATTCGGGCGAACGAGTTAATTTAGAATTAATCCGCAAGCGACGTGAATAGTAATTTTGCTAGGCATAATTATTTAATTAAATTTGATTAAATTACGTCGTAACAGAAAATTCGTTAATTCGAAATTAGCGAACCCGAGCCCGGGAGTGTTTGCGGGCCCACTCGCATTCGAATTCAAGTGCGGCCCATAAGTCACATCACGTATTGCATCACATCGCACGTCATTCAACTGATGGATTTCTTGTTGTTGGTTTAAGCTAAGGTCCCAAGATCATAAAAAAGCATGAAATATGTGTGAATAACAACGATGAAGTTGCAGAATACTCACATCGAGAGGTTGAGCGATGCGGGAGGCAACAAAAATTCTGTTTTCTGCCTCATTGACCTCACGGCAGTGGCTGTTTCTGCAGTCCTCAAATTCGGCCATTGATGGTCATCTTCCAAGCTCCAAGCTTCGTCAAACAATTCCCGGCTCATGGGTGGACTTCCATATCACCTTCGTATGTCTCTCGGAGTGCTAGCTCTCTAGAAATTTGCCACAAATCTCACCACTTTTGCTTCTCTTCTCACGGTTTTGCCAAGCAAACCAGTGAAGAATTTGGCCTGTTGGCCGAATGAAAGAGAAGAAAGAAAAGGCTCCCAAACGTGAGAAAAGAGAGAGAAATGAAAAGAAAAAAATGTGTATTAGATTTTCAATTTCCTAAATCAATTAATCATATACCATTTTTCATTTCAAAAAGTCAAAAGGCAAAAGGCAATTAATGCCTTCCAACTACCACATGTTGGAGTTTCTATAGGTCCTAAGATCAAAACTCAAGCATGATACACAAGTGAATACAACGACGGAAGTGCGGAATACTTACATCGAGCGGTTGAGCGACGAAGGTGGCAACAAAAACGAAATTCTGCACACTGTAATGGGCGGCAGTGGGCTGCTGTGAACAGTGTAATTCGCCCCTTATCTTCAAGATTTGAAGCTCCAAGCTTCATCATTTGAATCCCGGCTCATGGGTAAGCTTTCCTATCACCTTCGCATTGATCCCGGAGTGTGCTAGCACTCTTGTTTTGCCACAAAACACACTTGCTTCCCTCCATTTTTCTTCAACACTCACGGCAGTTCACTGCCTTTGTAGAAGAAGAGAATGGCGTGAAAGATGGAGAGAATTTTGGCTCCAAAATGAAACCAACGTGAGAGAGAGAGAGTTGAAAAATTAAAAGTAGTAATTGATTTCTAAAATCAATTTCAACATTTACCAAACATATTAAATTAATATATGTCACTCAAGCTTTTAAAAAAGCTTTTCAACAACTCCCATCAAGTCACATCACTCACATCACTCAATCAATCCAATCAATTGTCACATCACTCAAAGTGACATGATTTGATGCTTGATGCGAATAATGATTTGACGCTTGATTTGACGAGCCGCGCTCGAATTCGAAATGCGAATGCGCTCGTAAATAATCTCGGGCTCGGATTCGCTAATTCTAAATTAACGAATTTTTCGTCGCGTCGTAATTAAATGATTACGCCTAGCGAAATCACTATTCACGTCGCTAACGAATTAATTCTAAATTAATTCGCTCGCCCGAATTAAAATCTAATTTTAATTCCGCGTCGAAATCCAATTTCGTTTAATATATCAAATATATTAATTAATCGATTAATTCCAAATTAATCATTCTCTCTCTTTAAATTGATATTTTATCCCAGATAAAATATCTCTGTAATTAATCCCAGATTAATTTTCTCTCTCATCTTATTAATCCCAGATTAATATAAGTGCGAGTCATACGTCATCGGTGAATCTTTGGGAAGCGACCCATGAGATCCCCGGATATGTTGGCAGTCAAATCGGTCATCGGATTATCCGAACACGTGAGTACCAAGTACTACGTTTTACCGATTTACAAGACAAGGTTGGCTTCTAGCAAAGCACCAAGTCTACCCAATTCTCCGGACATATCCATCTAAGAATATTTAAGATCTGTATCAAGCGTAGTATACCAAGTATTGTGTATATCGGCCCAGTATCGGATAGTCACGTGCTAGGGCTGGGGCTGGATAAGTGACTGCCCCGTCCGAAGCACATGTCGGATGTCTGGTAACTAGTCTCTATAATCGGATACGCATGACCTAGTCATAATATCCCGATGGTTGCGCAACACTTAAGAGCACTAATACCGTATCCTGCGTGACATCATCTCCACTATGACTGAAGTGATACTTCCGTCTTGACATCACACCCAATACTCTACGATTCTCAATATACCCAGCAGTTGGCGTACACAGAACCGGTTAGAGTCCTAGATGACCTCAACTAAAGTATATTGATTGTCATAAGCATTAGCGGTGCAAGTCTCAGGTTAAGACCAAATACACGTACCCTGATGTCGGACTCCCATAGACACATAGTCATAATACCAATGGGATTCCGAGGGGTCTATCCAGAACGAAGCTGTTTCCCGTACCATCGGTGAAACACAACCTCCTATCGCACTTGCATAAGTATCCAATACTTAAATATATGAGAACTATGCCGTTGTGCCCTCACAACGCGCACAAGTGCAATACTAGCCTATTCCGCATTATCGATGTCATGTCTCGATAATACTCCGGCTAGGGATATTTAATGATTAATCCTTCGTGGACTGATACTGTCTCATATCATTCTCAATCCAGGAACTAATCATATGGACCTCTCTTCATTTATATATCTAGGTGATCTAATCACAAATGATAAGAGTGCAATCTCCTTTGTCACATAGTTAATTTGTACAACAACACCATGATATGTACAAATAGTGACGCTATGGGTCATATTATCCAACAATCTCCCACTTGGCACATAGCCAGTCACTCGAGTGTCTAACACCCGAACTATGTACGGTTCGCTCAAATTGCTGGGAAAAGATTTTCGTCAGCGGATTTGCATGATTATCGTCTGACGCGATTTACACGATCATCACATCGCCATGATGTATGATCCGAACGAATCAGATGCATATCGAAGTATATATCTGGATCGTCGATGAGACCTTTAATTCCTTAGCCTGTGCTGACGCCTAGCTCAGCTGCTAAAAGAACTATATCTAATCTAATTAGATTTATTATCGATCCAAATGGCTTCTATTGCTGCCTCAGCTGCAGCAATAATCCGCATTTGTTGTTTATTCGGTAACAGTTATCTTGCTCGGAATATTTCCAACTCACTGTACCGTTATACTATTGTATAGTACCTTTGTCATGACTTACAGTCGTTATCAGGGAAGCCCAGCTTTCACCGATTATTTTATGGGAATATCATTTCCAAGAAATGACATATTATCATTATCTTACAGGACATTCATGTCAGTGCACTCCCACTAACCCTTTTATATATACAAGAATCATTTCGTTTTGAATTAAATCATACTCCATTATGATTACATTAAAACAATAATTCCTAGAACCTATGCTTGCTTCAATCAAAACATGGATCGAATAACCTGCAAACCTTGTTTGCTTGTTATGGTACGACAAAACCGACAGGATGTTATAAACATCCTCCGAAAGGTTTCCTTTTCAGGAAAGCGATTTTCCGTTAAGCTGTCATATTTCATAAATGAAATACACAGCTTTAGCAAGCATTATCCAAATGGATTTACAATGGCAACAGGTAAAAGGTTTCGTCGGAATCAACACAATGTTGATAACTCTACATTTTCTTTACAAGCCTAGCTTAGTACGTTGGTATGTTGCCTTCCATGTATGTCTTCCTCGAAGACTTATAAAGTACCAATAGGCACAATGTCTTATGGTACATCAACTAGTATCCAAACTTGTTGATATACATGGAATCCATTTCGGACTCATGACACTTTGTCATAATAGGGAGTCGATACCTTGTATCACTACCTCATACGTAATCAGTTGGTATACCTTAAAAGATTAACATCTTTATGAGGTGAGATCAGAAACCCATACCCCAGGTTGTTTTCTGACTCTCTCCGATCTACGTGGTTCTTGTGTACTCGAAGATTAATGGAATAGTTTCATCCTTGATGAACTATTTATGTTCTATTAGGAATAGGTGTCTTGAATAGTATTACTCCGATTTTCATCGAGTTTTACTATCCTCCCACTTACCACTGCATGTCTGTATTCCTCTCAGGAAAACTGCATGGTGAGCAACAATCTAATTGTTCTCTGGTGAGATGTATAAATACAATACTTATGGTATCCCTAGGATAGCCTACAATTGACACTTATCCAATTTGGGTTTTAGTTTGGTATTATCCAAACATATGCCTAGCATCCCAAATGGTCAGGAATGAGAAACCCGGTTTCTTTCCCGTTCATATCTAATATGTAATCTGTCAAACAGATTATTATGGAACCTTATTCTAAATAATTTCTTACACTGTTTATCTGTATCCGTTGAAGGAAATGGTAGCTCAGAGCGACTCTTGATTAATCTTATCATGTCTAACAAAATTCGATTTATCCAGTACGGACACACCGTCACTTTGACGTGTTCCGGGAGGAGTCCTCATTTGAAAGAATACTATACTCTTTCAAGTATATAAGAAACTTATTGCTTAAGTATTTTCCATTACGGTCTTACGGTGACGGTATAATACTATAGCCGATCTGTTTGTCTATTTCGTGTCGAAACTCTAAAAGTTTCCGATTTGTGTTCTTCAAAAGAAACACATAACCATAATGCGATGCCACATCCGTATAGGTCACGAAATATTCATATCTACATCTAGCCTAGCTAGACATGGGCCCACTTGCTTCATTATGAACTAGGGCTTATAGATCGGTGGCATTTACACTTTTACCAAGTAAATAGTGTTTTAGGCACATTGCCCAATAAACTAGATTCGTAGACTTTATTTGATTGAAATCAAAACAGTCCGAGTACCCACTCTTCGAAAGTGTGGATATACGAGTCTTGTTCGATTGTGTCCCAGACAACAATGCCATAATTAGTTTCTTCTGATCAAATCATTTTGAGCTATTTGTTTGTCATTATATATATTTGAGATTTATTTATATTCAAAATATAAATTCTGTTATTCACATCTAATGTGTTTATCTCAATATCATCCTTATATAATAAAACACTTTAGTGTTCTAAAATATAAAGGTTCACCCGCAGTGGGTTAAACACTGATAAAGAGATAATGTATCTAGTCAAACTAGTTACATTATAACAGTTCTCTAATCCTGCTCATAGCAGATTCTGAACATCAATATATATATTTATTATGTACCATATTAAGTATCTAAAAAATCCAATTTTAATACTAGTAATAAACATAATTTTGACAAACATATTTGAAGTCAGAGCCTTGCTCGTCTTCAATTCCTTCATGTCTGCTTTGTCCAAACGACAGTCACGCTTCGCGATTCCGTTTGCCACAATTGTGCAGACATTTTGGGATATGTCATTTATCTTCCAAGAAGACTATAATGATTTTGCCTTTGTCATTTTCAATATTCCAGTTGCCTTTAACCAAGCCTCGGGTTTCCAGAATATTGAAGTAAGGTGTGCCTTGCACTACTTGCCTAATTGCAAATTTTGACTTTATCTCCTTGAGAATAGTCTTTAATTCTCCAAGAATTATTTATTGCAATTTTAAAAGTACTTCTAAGATCTAATCTTTGAATATCCTTCAATTTCAATATCATACTTTAAGGATCTAATCCTTAGTTCTGATAAAGAAATTAAGGAGTCTATATGACAAGTATTATGTATTAAGTACTAAAGTTATCATTACATGAATATTCCAAATATCATGTTCCACTTATTTGCTTAACTCCGATCTTAGGCTTATTTTATCAAATAAAATAACTTATTATTTTTCCAGGACCATCCTGAAATTATTCCCAATTTGAAAATTAAAGTCGTTTAAACACTAATCTTTCATATCTATCTTGATTCTAATAGTCCAACTATTTAATCAACGATTTGTGGTACTATTTATTATAATGATTATAATAGTCCAACTATATAATCAAATATAATCTAAATTAATTAACCTCAATTACATTGATTACTATAATCCAATTATAAAATCAACTGTAAACTGAAATTAATTAATTCAAATATATTGATTAATATAATCCAATTATATATAATCAACTATAATATAGTCCAACTGTTAAATAAAACAACAATTTAAATATTAGTCCAACTAACATTTAATCTAATGACGAAATAATTTAAATGAGCGCGTATGGCGAGTAATTGAACGAGTATTGCAAATTCAATTCTTGCCTCCCACTATTTTTCGGCGAGCCTCTAACCCTCTGTCGAGTACTCGGGAAACCGTGTTTCCTAGTGGGCTAGGATCCCGTTAAATATCACACAATCTTGACTTTGGCCAACAAATTGTATGATAATTAACTAGGTAGATCTCTAAGATCAATTGGATCCAATCCAATTCCTAGATCCAGTAGGTGGACTTCCAAATCCTAAACATATATCTTATATATGCCAATACATCTAATGTATTACCTAACCTTTTTCCTCTGAATCAACTAGGCCTTGGCTTTGGCACAACAAACCTAATGATCCCAGTCAAGCGCGACCCATTGACCATGGAAAGCTTCGTAATCAATGTCGATGGACAAGAAGTGGTCTTGACTTTGGCCAACAAACCACAACTTGGACAAGACACTGACATGTAACAAAGCCTTCGTGATTCAAACACATCTTCGACAGACAAAGGGCTTGACTTTGGCCAACAACCCAATGCCGTCTCGGATCTTGAGTGAGAATCACTCAATGGAAGGAAAAACGCATGATATTTGATGAGGGTTTTTCGTGTGCAAATTGGCAACCAATTTATTATCTTTGTTAAGGTCTCATCATCATACACCCTTAAACATGCATTCTAAACACATAATAAAGCGCATATGATAAAATAATAATGATATGCGGATGGATATTTTACACATTGATCCTAGATCAAATCTCTCACTTTCTCTCTCCCGCTAGCACAAATATTTCTTCTACCCGTTACACTACACTTCTAAAGAAACCTCATTTACATTGAGGGGAATAGGTGAGAAGAGAATACAAAGAATAGGAGGTGATAAGGCTGGACACGCAGGTCCAATTAATAAATCAAATTTATTACAACAATTTCTAAAATTGCCCCACCCATCTAATATCCATCCGATATACATTATTCATGCATCACAACCATGTATTCACTCAAAAGCATGCTATCAATCAATCTAATCAAATTAATTAATCTGATAATTATGATCATCCAATGTTCAAACAACGATTTGATTTTGCTCGAGTCAAACTCGTTTTTACGAATAAGTACTTAAAGTACAAATTCTAGAATTAAATTAAACTACACAATTAAATCCAATTCAATTGTATTTAATTCTAATTCACTATTTAATTCCAAATTAAATATCACACTTTATTAATAAACCTTTTACGAATTAAATTCCAAATTTAATTGTTACGGGTCTCAAAGCCCGATTAACGTCCAACGTCAACTTAATTAAAGTCCAATGGGCTTTTAATTAATTTCTTAAGGCGTGGACTTTTGGTCAACTCGGGTCAAACCCGCAACCAAAGTCCAATCCGGGATTTACCCCATAAGCCTTTAAATTAATTTTGGCCCATTAGGCCCAATTAAATAACAAAGGTCCATTATGTTGCATTTGGGCTTTATGGATGCGGTTTTGGGCCCAATTGGATCCAACCAATTTTGCCTAAAACAAAATTTGTACAACAAAGCCCAATAAGCCCAATAACAACAATTCAAGCTCAATTTCCAAAATTAGCCCAATTAATTAAATTACACAAATCCAATTTCGCAATTTAATTACCTAAAGTGTATATCATGATTAATCACCATAATTAACATTTCTAAAACACAAATTAGGCTAATTAATCATGCTCATTTTCATCATTACATGTCCAACACATTAAGATTAAAATCAAACCCATTACATGCTTTAATACTCTCGGTAATGTGGACTAATTTTATGTCAATTCCGAATTCAATCCAATTAAATCCAAATTAACATTAAATCAACATCCTCAATCGTTTCAAGTCATCCAATGATCAACGAAACAAAATTACCAAGATTTAGGGCATACTCCTATTCGGCCAACACATCAAAATTGGGGAAAATTTGTTCCAAACAATATTTAATCAAATTGATCCAACCAATCATCAATTAAAATACATTCAAGCATACTTTATCATCCAATTTCATAATTGCATGCTCAAATCAATTTTACCCAATTTCAAGCTTTATGACATACTTGGCAATTTGGGGATTTTTCGTCCGATTCGAATTCAATCCAATTGATTCCGCAATCGACGTCAAATCATATTCCCGAATGATTTCCAACACATCCAATTGTCAAAAATCAAAAATCCCAAGACATTAAATCATCATCAATTTTCGGCCAAGGTAGTAATTTGGGGAAAAAATGATCCAATCACAATTTGTTGAAATTGACCCAATCAATCTTCAATTCAAACATAATTAAGCATACAAATCCATCCAATTTAATTTATCATGCTCAAAATCAAGTTTGCCCAAATTTTAGCCCTAACTTTTTCATGCTTTTAACCTAAGCTCTTGATGCCATTGTTGGAGTTTCTATAGGTCCCAAGATCAAAACTCAAGCATGATACACAAGTGAATACAACGACGGAAGTGCGGAATACTTACATCGAGCGGTTGGGCGACGAAGGCGGCAACAAAAACGAAATTCTGCACACTGTAATGGGCGGCAGTGGGCTGCTGTGAACAGTGTAATTCACCCCTTATCTTCAAGATTTGAAGCTCCAAGCTTCATCATTTGAATCCCGGCTCATGGGTAAGCTTTCCTATCACCTTCGCATTGATCCCAGAGTGTGCTAGCACTCTTGTTTTGCCACAAAACACACTTGCTTCCCTCCATTTTTCTTCAACACTCACGGCAGTTCACTACCTTTGTAGAAGAAGAGAATGGCGTGAAAGATGGAGAGAATTTTGGCTCCAAAATGAAACCAACGTGAGAGAGAGAGAGTTGAAAAATTAAAAATAGTAATTGATTTCTAAAATCAATTTCAACATTTACCAAACATATTAAATTAATATATGTCACTCAAGCTTTTAAAAAAGCTTTTCAACTACTCCCATCAAGTCACATCACTCACATCACTCAATCAATCCAATCAATTGTCACATCACTGAAAGTGACATGATTTGACGCTTGATGCGACTAATGATTTGACGATTGATTTGACGAGCCGCCCTCGAATTCGAAATGCGAATGCGCTCGTAAATAATCTCGGGCTCGGATTCGCTAATTCTAAATTAACGAATTTTCCGTCGCGTCGTAATTAAATGATTACGCCTAGCGAAATCACTATTCACGTCGCTAACGAATTAATTCTAAATTAATTCGCTCGCCTGAATTAAAATCTAATTTTAATTCCACGTCGAAATCCAATTTCGTTTAATATATCAAATATATTAATTAATCGATTAATTCCAAATTAATCATTCTCTCTCTTTAAATTGATATTTTATCCCAGATAAAATATCTCTGTAATTAATCCCAGATTAATTTTTTCTCTCATCTTATTAATCCCAGATTAATATAAGTGCGAGTCATACGTCATCGGTGAATCTTTGGGAAGCGACCCATGAGATCCTCGGATATGTTGGCAGTCAAATCGGTCATCGGATTATCCGAACACGTGAGTACCAAGTACTACGTTTTACCGATTTACAAGACAAGGTTGGCTTCTAGCAAAGCACCAAGTCTAGCCAATTCTCTGGACATATCCATCTAAGAATATTTAAGATCTGTATCAAGCGTAGTATACCAAGTATTGTGTATATCGGCCCAGTATCGGATAGTCACGTGCTAGGGCTGGGGCTGGATAAGTGTCTGCCCCGTCCGAAGCACATGTCGGATGTTTGGTAACTAGTCTCTATAATCGGATATGCATGACCTAGTCATAATATCCCGATGGTTGCGCAACACTTAAGAGCACTAATACCGTATCCTGCGTGACATCATCTCCACTATGACTGAAGTGATACTTCCATCTTGACATCACACCAAATACTCTACGATTCTCAATATACCCAGCAGTTGGCGTACACAGATTCGGTTAGAGTCCTAGACGACCTCAACTAAAGTATATTGATTGTCGTAAGCATTAGCGGTGCAAGTCTCAGGTTAAGACCAAATACACCTACCCTGATGTCGGACTCCCATAGACACATAGTCATAATACCAATGGGATTCCGAGGGGTCTATCCAGAGCGAAGCTGTTTCCCGTACCATCGGTGAAACACAACCTCCTATCGCACTTGCATAAGTATCCAATACTTAAATATATGAGAACTATGCCGTTGTGCCCTCACAACGCGTACAAGTGCAATACTAGCCTATTCCGCATTATCGATGTCCTGTCTTGATAATACTCCGGCTAGGGATATTTAATGATTAATCCTTCGTGGACTGATACTGTCTCATATCATTCTCAATCCAGGAACTAATCATATGGACCTCTCTTCATTTATATATCTAGGTGATCTAATCACAAATGATAAGAGTGCAATCTCCTTTGTCACATAGTTAATTTGTACAACAACACCATGATATGTACAAATAGTGACGCTATGGGTCATATTATCCAACACCACTATCAATCAATCAATCAAATTGTCACATCACTCAAAGTGACATGATTTGACGCTTGATGTGACACTAGATGCGACTAGCGATTTGACGCTTGATTTGACTTGTGTGCCGCACTCAAATTCGAAATGCGAATGCACTCGCAAATAATCTCGGGCTCGGGTTCGCTAATTCCAAATTAACAAATTTTCTGTTGCGACGCAATTAAATGATTACACCTAGCGAAGTCACTATTCACGTCGCTAACGAATTAATTCTAAATTAATTCGTTCGCCTGAATTAAAATCTAATTTTAATTCCGCGTCGAAATCCTATTTCGTTTAATATATCAAATATATTAATTTACCGATTAATTCCAAATTAATCGTTATCTCTCTTTAAATGATATTTTATCTTAGATAAAATATCTCCGCAATTAATCCCAGATTAATTTTCTCTCTCATTCTTATTAATCCCAGATTAATTAAAAGTGCGAGTCATACGTCATCGGTGAATCTTTGGGAAGCGACCCATGAGATCCCCGGATATGTTGGCAGTAAATTCGGTCGTCGGACTATCCAAACACGTAAGTACCTAGTACTACGTTTATACTGATTTACAAGACAAGGTTGGCTTCTAGAAAAGCACCATGCCTACCCAATTCTCCAGAAATATCCTTACAGGAATAAATGATCTATATCAGGCGTAGTATTGCGTATTTTTGTCCAGTATCAGATGATCACATGCAAGGCCTGGGGCTGGTACAGTGTCTGCCCCGTACAAAGCATATATCGGATGATAAGCAACTAGTCTCTTTATTATCGGATAATCATGACCAAGTTATATTTTCCTGATGGTTTCAACCCTTTAGAGAACCAGTTATGTATCCCTACGCGATCATCATCTTCATATGACTGGAGTGACACTTTCGTCTTGACATTACACCCAACACACTACGATTCTCAATATACCCAGCATTGGCATACACATAACCTGTTAAAGCCCTGGACGACCGCAACCAAAGTATATTGATTGTCGCAAGTATTAGCGGTGCAAGTCTCAGGTTAAGACCAAATACACCTACCCTGATTTCGGACTTCCATAGACACATAGTCATACTACCAATGGAATTCCAAGGGGGTCAATCCAGAGCGAAGCTATTTCCCGTACCATCGGTGAAACACAACCTCCTATTACACTTGCATGAGTATCCTATACCCAAATATATGAGAACTATGTCGTTGTGCCCTCACAACGCGCACAAGTGTAATACTAGTCTTTTACGCATTCATCGATGTCCAATATCGATAATTCTCTGACTAGGGATATTTAATGATTTATCCTTCGTGGACTGATACTGTCTCATATCATTCTCAATCCAGGAACAAATCACATGGACCTCATATCATTTATATATCTAGGTGATCTAATCACAAATGATAAGAGTGCAATCTCCTTTGTCACATAGTTAATTTTTACAACAACACCATGATCTGTACAAATAGTGACGTTATGGGTCATAATTGTCCAACACTTGTCACTTTGAGTGATTGACATGCAGACATTATTCATGAAAGAAGTGGTTGTGAGGCATTTAATGAGATTTTTGGCTCCAAAATTTGGTTTGACTTTTGGAAATGATATACCAAATTTTTGTAAAGCTTTTTCATTATTATTGTTTTTAGAAAACAAAAGAAAACTCTCTCTCTTCTTCTCACACAAGAATCGGCCAAGGGCCAAAATTCTCTCCCAATATTTTCCTTCAAAGCTGTGAGGTTCATCAAGGGAAATAGAAATTTTGTGGAAAAATTTCAAGAGTGCTAGCACACATCCGGAGTCATCCTAAGGTGATAGGGAAACCAAATTGTGAGCATGGAATCACCATTTGCAAACTTGGAGCTTGGAGCATCAATGGAGGACATGACCGAAAATGGAGGAGCATAATTTTAGGCCATTGCCGAGAGCTCAAGGAGCCAAGAAGTTTTGCTGTTCCTCGCATCGCATAACCGATCAATGTAAGTATGATTCCGCCATGCTTCTTTGTTGTACTCGCACATGTTTTTCTTGCTTGAAATCGATCCCGGGACTAACCTAGAAACCCAACAAGAAGAATGCAGTGCCATCATTCAGAGGAAGCTTCCCCCAAAGTTGAAAGATCCTGGCAGTTTCACCATTCCTTGCATCACAGGAGAACATAACTTTGGTAGGGCTTTATGTGATTTAGGTGGAAGTGTTAACTTGATGCCTTTTTCTATTTTCAGGAAACTGCAGATTGGAGAAACAATGCCCACTTCAGTCTCTCTGCAACTTGCTGATAAAACACTAGTATTTCTGAGAGGTGTAATTGAAGACGTGCTGGTCAAAGTTGACAAATTCATTTTCCCAGCAGATTTTATTATCCTAGATATGGAGGAAGATGAAGACATGCCGATAATACTCGGAAGACCATTCTTGGCTACAGGTCGAACCATTATTGATGTACAGAAAGGAGAACTAACAATGAGGGTACAAGACCAAGAAGTAACATTCAATGTTTTCAAGGCCATGAATTTTCCAGATGATGAAAAGAAGGAGGAATGTTTCAGAGTTGATGTAATACATAGTACCATCCAGAATTCTGATGAAAGGAAAGGTTCTACTGACCAACTTAAAGTATGTCAACTACCTGTGGAGCCTGAAGATAAAACGTCTTGTGCATTAAAGACGCAAATTCTTACACTATAAGCAAAATAAGAGAAACAGTTCCACCAGCTCGACGAATTGGAGGAATTTCACATACAGCCTTTTGAGAATTCCAAATTGTACAAAGAAAAGGCCAAGAAGAGACATGATGAGAAGTTAGTGCGCATACAACTGGAACCAGGGCAGAAGGTAATGTTAAACAAATCAAAGGTGAAATTCTTCCAATAGAAGCCAAAATCAAGGTGGTCAGGTCCATTTCTAATCACCAAGGTTTTACCAGACAAAGCCCTTGAGATACATTATCCCGACTCCAACAAAACATTCAAGGTTAAAAACAAACGTGTCAAGCACTACTGGGGAAAATCATTTGAGCGACAAAAAAAAAAAGTCTCACTTTCAGATCCAGCTTAACGTTCGAGAAGTCATGTCTAGCTGACGACTTTAAACTTAGCGCTCGTAGGGAGGCAACCCATGCAATTTGTGTATATATTGTGATCTGGTGTGTTTTATTTTTGTGTGTTTAATTTTTACAGGTAAAGTCATTTCACGATGGAAGAAGTTCTCGCAAATCTTCACAAGCTATTTCCTTCTCTCCCTAAAAAATCTATGATGAAAGTTTACAAAGCTCGCATGGAACGGATGAGACTACTAACGATCCATGGTGTTACTAATGACATTCGTTGGGTAATCGAAGCACGAGTCCGATTAGCAGGTGAGTATTATGATTCATGTAATTCTTATTTACCCGGTTTTGGAAGAAGCACCTATGCAAAGAAATGTAGAGCTAAGCAAATGGGTGGTTGTTACAAATATGAACGCTGGAATTGCAATACTCGTTGTCATTCTTTAGGAATGGTGTCTAATAATCATGAAGATAAAATCAAATTCATTAGGGATGACTTTAGTAAGGAGTATGTAGATAATATATCTTCGACTCTTGAGACGCATCCTAGTGGATATGTTCATATAGTTATTCGCAAATTACATACACAATTCCAAAAAGAAAGACAACAGTTAAGTCTTGGGAATCTGACTCAAAAAGACCCTGTTTGACAATTTATAAGAAAATTGGATGGGAAGCTTTTCCCTGACGCATAGACGTCAATCAAGCCGCTACTTTTCTTGTACATATTATATCTTTTTGTCTTTTCCTAATAATTGTAATTTATTTTATTGTTTTCTTTTATTTTCTCCGACAGGATTCAGACCTTTTTGACTATCACGATTTATTTTACTATTTAACTAATAATTGTCATTTGGCAGGTACTAGTGCTATTATTTTACTCACCTTTTTCAGGTATTATAAATTCAACTCATCATTGCACTTTTGAAGACATCCAGAGTAAAATATGGAAGCCACTTCAAGAAGACGAGTTGAAAACATCTGTGTGTTTTGCGGTACTAGTGTTGGTGTTAAGCCACAATACGTAGAGGCAGCACATGAATTGGGTCGAGTCTTAGCTGCAAGGAATATGCACTTAGTATATGGCGGAGGCAATCTTGGACTTATGGGGATCGTTTCAAAAGCTGTACATGAGGGAGGCAGTCAAGTTTTGGGAATCACACCAAAACTCTTGGCGGAGGCAAATCATATTGGACCATCAAACGGAGAAGAGCTAATTGTGCCAGGTATGTCTGAACTATTGGTAGAAATGATTAACCGTGCTGATGCTTTTATTGCTTTGCCAGGTAGCTTGGGTACATTGGAGGAAATTTTTACAGTATTATCTTGGGAAAACTTGAACATACACCAGAAATCGCTTGGATTGTACAACGTTGAAGGATTTTATGATTTTCTTTGTGTGTTTCTTGATAATGCCCGGAGAAATGGGTTTGTGACAAAACTTATGAAAGAACTCCTCTTTACTGCCAGAACTACTCCGGATCTAATTGACCAAATCTTAGCCTATGAACCACAAATTGACCCTATCATTTCAAAGATAAATTGGTCCGAGAACGATCGTGGTAAGAGGCGTCGGATTAATCTGGATCTTAACCTTTAACTTTTCGGGTAGAATTTCAGCTAACCAGGTACTATCTTCTAAACTCTTCTTCTACTGTTTAAGACATTGGGGACAATGTCTCATTTAGGTTTGGGGGAGAGAATTAGTTGATCATTATCTTGTTTTTAGTGGTGTGTTGTTTTTTATTTTTAGTCCAAAATTTTTCGAAAAATACAAAAAAAATTGAAATTTTTTCAAAAATTACAAAAATATTTTACGTTTTTGTGTTTTTATTTTGACTAAAAAGGTGAAATTGGTAAGAGATAGCTGAGTAAGGAGTTTCCACTCTTGAGACGTGTCTAAAACCTATTTCAGAACAAATTAATTTTTGTTTATTTCCTTTGAATTATTTAATTTGTGAATTCTCCATAATACTGACTAAAATGGATCTTCATATGCTCAGTTGGCAGGTATTATCAACATGCATGGTAACATACGGACTTGAGTTGTAATTGAAAAGTTTGTAATATTTAGTGCTCTAGTTTAATTGGAGAAAACATCTCAAAAAGTGATGGAGTAAAAAAAATTAAAAATTCGTCTGAGGTCCAAGTTATTAAGTCTGTAAGGGTATTTTAACACCTAGTGCCCTAAAGCCAACTGGTTTGGGAGTCACTGGCCCAAAGCTCGCTACATGGATCAAGGATGTTGCAAAAATATATATATCTGAAGTCTGAGTAATTAAGTCCGTAGGGGTGTCTTAACACCTGGTGCCCTAAAGCCAATTGGTTTGGGAGCCACCGACCCAACACTCGCTACATAGATGGAAGATATTGTATATAAATAAATCAAAAATCAAAAATCAAAGAAAAAAAATCAAAAATATTAGAAAAATTATTCCATTGCTGCAAAAAATGTGTGAATTCTGATAAAACTTTAGGACAAAAATATTACTCTCTTATCAACTGCACTTGTGACTATTGTGGGCAAAAATGAGTTGATTAATATTTTATCGGCTGTGCATATGGAGAATGGTAAATATAATCGGAGAATTTACTTATTCAGTAATTTATAAAGAAAGAAAACAACTAGTAATTTGGAGTAGAAGTTTCACCTGATTAGTCACTAACTTCTTAATTCTCTTTTCTCTTGTCTTTTTGCTTTTGTGTGTATTAGTTTTATTATATTTTTACTTTTGTAAAACGTTTGTGGGTATCGTTGCTGTAAGCCCTCACGAGACTATAACTCGTCCACTAGGGACATTGCTTGAGGACTAGCAAAATGTTAGGTTTGGGGGTGTGATGAGCGGAAAATATATCAATATTTACCGCCCATTTTACTTAATATTTTGTTTAGTTTCTCGGGTTTGATGAACGTTTTGATGTGTTTTAGTTTATTTTGCAGATAAAATAATATTGGGATACAATGAAATCATTTAGGACGAAATGTGGGTCAAATAAGGGCAAAAATTGGACTTGAAATATTATTTTTGGAGATTGGAAACTTGAAAGGGAGTTTTAACGAAGTGCAGTTTTGGAAATTCCAATTTTGCGCATCTGTCGTATTTTGGGTATAATGTTTTACTCCGATATTGGATTGAGGTGATTCAAGTTCCAGATTAAAGAAGACTCAAGGATCTCCAACTTTGAAAGACAAAATAATTTCTAATTCTGAAGAGTTCATGCCCGAAATTGATGAACCAGTCAAAAGTGTGTTGTGTGTAATTATTAAAGTCATTTTCAAAGTAAAAAATAAATTAATAAATAAATAATAAAAATTATCAAATCACCACCAAACATGATAAGCAATTAGTGGAGCAATTAATAATGGATTTGGTGGAGCAATTAGTAGAGTAATTAGTGAAGCAATTAATAATGGATTTGGTGGATGATTTGATGGAGGCAAAATTTTGCCTATAAATACCAAGCCATTTCATTTGTAAATTCATACATTCTTCTAAGGAATTCCTTAAGAATACTAAGAAGATTGTATCTTGTTTGTTTATTTACAGCTTTCAGTAATTAATTTCCGCTTTCGCACTTTCTTTTCTTTACTTTTCAGTTTTTACTTTCCGCAATTTACTTTTATGCACAATACTTTTCTTTCTTTAATTTTCAGTTTTTACTTTTCAGTAATGAGGAGGTAACTCCCCTTTGCTGGGGTAAAAGGTAAAAATTTTATTACTAATATTTAGATTAATCTCCATTAATTATAATATATAAACTAGTTAAAACCTGACTTAACGAGGATACCGCCATATTGGTCGGTTGGTAATTATTTAAATTGGTTTTAACCTGAATAAACTGGATACCGCCTGATTGGTCGGTTGGTAATTAATTATTAATTTGACTTAATCTGGATACCGCCTATATGGCTGATTGGTAATTATCATGCAAAGTTAATATATTATATTAAGGGAGATAGCTAAAATAGAAGTAATAAAAGTGGATCCTTTTACCTCATCATTTTCTTTTATTGTACTTTTACTTTATTTACTTTTCAGCAATTTACTTTCAGCATTTACTTTTCAGCAATTTACTTTCAGCAATTTACTTTCAGCATTTACTTTTCATTAATTTACTTTCAGCATTTACTTTTCAGCATTTAATTTTCAGTATTTTACTTTATGTCTTTTATTTTATTTAAGTTTTTACTACCCGTAAATACGTGTCGTAACTAAGCCAGTTATCTGGGGTTGTGATGAAATCCAATATCACCGGTTTATAAGGGGTTAAATTACAGTTTGGGTAATATAAATGTTTATTAATTGAGCCTTAATCCTAATACTTTTTATTAACTGACCATTAATAAAATTGAACTGGTAAACTTAAAATGAACTTGGAAAATGGATTTAGGTTTAAGACCTTAGACTTAATAGCCCACGATCTTCCTTGAGGATAGATAACCCTTTAATATATTTCCTTACAGGATAGGAATATGCCTATCGGGCGGGGGTAGCCATAATTGGAACTTAATCTTAATAAATTCAGATAACTTGGTTAACATAGGAATATGATTAATTAGGTTATACTGGGTATTTGTATTTGACCATCAGAAGAGGCTTTTACATAATTTCGTGTTCCAGGTTAATAAACCAATATATTACACCAATGTAAAATAACCACTTCATCTTTTAAAAAGATCTTGGAAGGATTCACAACCCTAGATAGTTTTATAAATTTGAATTTTCTTCAATCTACTTTCAAGCAATTTTATTTACTTGTTTTAATTTTAAACTCACCACCCAATCAAACAATCAATCCATTAGATACTTGTAAACATTTAACTTCATAAATTGATAACAAAAGGATTTAAGTCCTCGTGGGATCGATACTTTTTATACTACTTGAACGATACGTGCGCTTTCGTTATACGCGTGTGATTACGCACCGGTCATCAGGTCACTGACAATTAAGTTTGACACATATAAGAAACGCCCTGAGTTTACTATGTCAAAACACTTGAGGCAAATGTCAGACATGATTTATGAACTGGCAGATGCTGGACATGTTCTTACAGATGAACAGAAAGTCTAAGCGGTCATTCATTCTCTTCCAAATAGCTAGGAGCATATAAAGATGCATTTGACCCACAATGAGAGCATCAAAACCTTTGATGATGCTAAACGTCACCTTGAATTAGAAAACAACCGAATCACGGCCGCTAAGTCAAATACTGAAGTGTATATGACAGAAACTAGCAAACCTAGGGGTTTCAAGAAGAAAAGAAAATTTCATGGTGGTGGGTTCCAGTTCAGAAAAGAACAAAATTCTCCCAAGTCAGAAAATAAACAGAAAACTAATCAACATGGGAAAGGAAAACGTCCTACCAAAAAGGAAAAAATGGCAAAGGTTAAATTTTTTAACTGTGGAAAGAAAGGTCATTTTGCTCATGACTGCACTGAGCCTAAAAAGGTGAATACATTTCGTGCATATTTAAATGAAATATGTGTTTCAAGTTCAATCTTTCTAACTGAATCTAATCATTTGTGGACTATAGACTTAGGAGCCACAGATCATGTAGTGAAGGATAGAGATGCCTTCGTGGAATTTCGACGAATTTCACCTGGGGTGAAGTAGTTATATGTTGGAAAAAACTCACGGGTTGAAGTGAAAGGAATAGGAACATGAAAGTTAGTCATGCATGGTGGAAAAACTTTACTACTACATGATGTATTGTTTGCTCCACAAATTCGTCAAAATTTAGTTTATGTGTTGGTTTTGGTTAATTTAGGTTTCAATTTGAACTTCCATAAATTTGGTGTTGATTTGTACTTGGGTACAATACACTATGGTTCTGGTTATTTTCTGGATGATTTTATTGTATTAAATGTTGAATGTTTTAATCACAATTCCAGTTTTTCGTTTGTTACTTCATCTGTCAGTGATGATAGTGATGTAACTATGTGGCATGCTAGACTTGGCCACATTGGCCAACAAAGAATGAACAGATTAGCCAAAGAAGGCTTTCTGGGAAATATTGAGAAGGTAGAATTGTCAACCTGTGAATATTGCTTGGCTGGAAAAACTGCGAGAAAACCATTTGGAAAATGGACTAGAGCAGAATTTCCATTACAATTAATCCATTCAGATATATGTGGTCCAATGAATGTCAGAGTAAGGCATGGAGCATCTTATTTCATCACATTCATAGATGATTTTACACGCTTTAGTTATGTCTATTTGATTGCTAATAAATCTGAAGCATTATAATATTTTAAGAAATTTATGAATTTAACAGAAAATTAATTGGACAAGAAAATTAAAGCACTACGCACTGACCGTGGTCGTGAGTACTTATCTGATCAGTTCAGAGAATTATGTGATGAAAAAAGAATTAGTCGTCAGTTGACTACTCCTGTTACTCCTCAACAAAATGGTGTTGTGGAAAGAAGAACTAAAACTCTTCTTGAAATGGTTAGGTATATGATGAGACAAGCAAATTTACCTATAACCTATTGGGGTGATGCATTATTAACTGCCACATATGTACTTAACTGAGTGTCATCAAAATCTGTTGCCACCATACCATATGAGTTATGGACAGGTCGCAAACCAGATATTCACTTTCTGAAACATTGGGGTTGTGCGGCCTATGTTCATATGCGTTCTCGCGAACATGGAAAGTTAGGCCCAAGAGGAAAAAATGTATCTTTATAAGATATTCTGAACAATCAAAAGGTATGTTTGCATAGGTGAACATGAAAATGGAGGCGTGACAGAATTTGAATCACGAGATATCACATTTTTAGATAATGATTTTCCTAAGTAGGGAGAGATAGGTCAAGATTTATCTCTATATGAAACTCAAGATCATATGGATCACATGATTGGAGAACACTCGGTTTTACCTAATTCAAGTGGGAGTGATGAGAGAAATTTGAGAAAACATGATGAATTTGTTTCACATGAATCTCAAAATGATGAATTAGTTTCACACGAGTCTCATTTACTTGATCCGAGTGGGAATGATGTACATAATCTAAGTGGGAGCAATGTGCACGATCCAAATGGGAATAATATGTAAAATAAGGAATTAGTTCCACCACTAGAATCCCAATTGTGACGTAGTAATCGTATAGGCATTCCTCGACGTTGTTTCGATATCGAAGGATAAACTTTTATGATTCTACCTCAAGAGGATGAAGAACTTAGAAACATAAAAGAGGCTCTTCAGTGTCCTGCTAAGGAAAAATGGATGAAAGCAATGAAAGAAGAAATAGAGTCAATGAGGTCCAACCAAGTTTGGAAATTGGTTGATCTACCCAAAGGACGCAAAGCTATCAAGAACAAATGGGTTCTTAAAATAAAGCGTAATGTCGATGGCAATATCGAAAGGTATAAAACACGGCTTGTAGCAAAAGGGTATACACAACAGGAATGAATTGACTACGAAGAGACTTTTTCACCCGTTGTAAGGTTTACCTCAATTCGCTTGATTCTGGCTATAGTAGCAAGCATGGATCTAGAATTACATCAAATGGATGTAAAGACCGCTTTTCTCAATAGAGAACTTGATGAAGAAATCTACATGGAACAACCAGTAGGTTTCATAAAAGAAAATAAAAAGAAGAAAGTATGTAGACTTTTAAAGTCTATATATGGTCTCAAGCAATCGTCTAGACAATGATATATACGATTCCATAATACAATCATTTCGAATGATTTCACAATGATAGATGAGGATCATTGTGTGTACACCAAGAGAGATAAAGATAAGTTCATTATCTTATCTTTGTACGTGGATGATATACTTATAGCCGGAAATGATAAGGAGTTTGTAAAACACATCAAAGAATGGTTATCATCTAACTTCGAGATGAAAGATATGGGTGAAGCTGCATATATTCTTGGGGTTAAGATCTCAAGAAATCATTCAAAGAATTTATTATCTCTTTCACATGAGTCATATATAAAGAAAATTCTGGAACGCTTCCAAATGCAGGCTTGCAAACCCATTGATACTCCTATCACAAGAACTGAAGCTTTGAGTCATAGATTGTGTCCTGAAACTCTACAGGAAAAGGAACAAATGAATAAAGTTCCTTATGCAAATGCAGTTGGAAGTTTAATGTACGCAATGTTGTGTACAAGACCTGATATATGTTTCGCTATTGGAATGGTAAGTAGATACCAATCCAATCCAGGACTAGCACATTGGAAAGCAGTTAAAAGAATATTTAGGTATCTGAGAGGGACAGCTGATTACTCATTGTGTTATCAAGGAAATGATCTGCAATTGAGAGGCTATACTGATGCTGATTGGGGAGGAGATTTAGATGAAAGAAAATCTACCTCGGGTTTTGTTTTCTTGCTAAACAATGGTGCCATTTCATGGAGCAGTAAGAAACAGTCTTGTATAACCTTATCCACAATGAAGGCTGAATTTGTGGCCTTTTCATCAGCAGTACAAGAGGCTGTGTGGTTGAAAAGGTTCTTGGATCATTTGGGTATGTCAAATGAAGCTTCTGGTCCAGTATTAGTTAACTGTGATAATGAAGCAGCGATAGCCTACACAAAAGACCCAAAACTCCATTGTAAAACGAAACATATAGATACCAAATATAACTTTGTGAAAGATATAGTTGTATGAGAAGAGGTAAACATGAAGTACATTTCTACGCAAGAAATGGTAGCAGATCCATTGACCAAGCCTGTTCCTAGAGATGTCTTTGTTAGACATGTAAAAACTCAGGGATTGCGTATATGTTAATGTGCTTACATATTATAATATGTATTTTTCCTAAATAATATTTACTAATGTTAATACTCATTGATATTTGTGTTCAATGCTTACATGTTATTATGTTGATACATGTTTAAATAAATATATTATTAGTTAGTATGAGAAGTATGTCGGACAAGTGAACGATTGGCCCTCTCACACGGGCAATCGCCTCCATTACTTTGTGTTAATGGGAGATGAGACAAATTTTTAAGCTAATTATCTGAGTGATAATTTAGAGAGCTCAAGCTTGAAAATTAAGTAATGTCGTTATGAGGTCACTTTCTCTGTGATATGACCTAAGGTGAATAAGTTCGTTTCACCTTACTTGTCTTAATGTCAGATATGAGTTAGACATTGTGTTTTTCTGAACTATAATCTGTACGGTATTTTATGAGACATGCGCTCCATGGGAAATGAGAGAATATCGTAGCACATGTTTTCATACCATGTGTACATTTGTAATTATTGAGGGTAATACAAGTAAAGATCTCAGTCTTGATATTGTGTGAGACCCTTGAGATTATTTCAATCTCACATTGTACCCTTTATACTCTTGTATGCTTCTTAAAACTTAGATTTGATGATCGCTATCTTGGAGTGTTACTGAAGGATTATGAGAGATTCGATCCGAAAGGACATCTCTGGAAAAACGAATTTAATCAAGGTTGAGAGATTCAAGAAAGGAGAAATATCATTATATGAGTAATATCACATTAGATTGTATTCACTGGTCGACCAATTATGTTATTCTATATGATCAAACATGATTGTGAATACAAAATAAATATTACATCTGAAAAGAGATCGAGAGAGATTTAATGTGATAAATGATCGAGGATACTGCATACATAATCCACTATGGTTCTATCCATTTCTCGAGCAGCTATATATTCCTAACAGATGTATAGCAATTGAGCTCTTGAAGTATGCTGGTCGCACGACACAATTTCTAAGTATGAATTATTCTTGTAGAGACAATAAAACTGTTGATCCCATCATGTGTGAGTGGGAGATGTTGGAAATTACTAATTGTATGTTGAAATTATTTAGAGTTGTTAAATAATAACAATTAACAATAATTTCATGTTGGAAATTATTAAGAGTTGTTAAATAACAACAATTAGTAATAACTTGTAAATTATTAAGTAACAACAATAGTTGTTAATTAAATAATTAAGTAACAACAAGAGTTGTTAAATAACAACAATTAGTAAAATGTTAAATGTTAAATGGGGAACATATGGTACACCCATGATGGTAACATTTTTGGAAGGGTTAGAGAAAGTCATTATGCATCCAAATACATGTGATTACATAGTATGTTGGATAATTATGACCCATAGCGTCACTATTTGAAAAGACATTGTGGTTTTTGTACAAATTAACTATGTGACAATGGAAATTGCATTTTATCATTTTGTAATTTGATTACTTAAATATATAAATGATAAAAGTCCTTAGGATTAGTTCCGGATTATAAGATATGAGACAATATCAATCCATAAAGGTTTAATCATTAAATATACCTAGTCGTAGTATTATCGAGATTGGACTTCGATAATGCGGAATAGACTAGTATTGCACTTGTGTGGGTTATGGAAGCGTAACAACATAGTTCTCATATATTTAAGTATTGGATACTTATGCAAGTGTGATAGGAGGTTGTGTTTAACGATGGTACGGAAACAGCTTCGCTCTAGATAGAGCACTCGGAATCCCATTGGTAGTATGACTATATGTCTATGGGAATCCGAATCCGGGTAGGTGTATTTGGTCTTAACCTGAGACTTACATCGCTAGTACTTATGATAATCAATACGCTTTGGTTTTGGTCGTCCGGGACTTTAACAGGTTCTGTGTACGCCTCTTCTGGGTTTATTGAGAATCGTAGTGTATTGGGTGTGATGTCAAGACGAAAGTATCACTTCAGTTATATGGAGATGATGATCATGCAGGGATACAGAACTGGTACTCTAATGTGTTACAACCATTGGGATAATATGGCAAGGTCATGATTATCCGATTAAAGAGACTAGTTGCTTGTGATCCGATATATGCTTCGTACAGGGCAGACACTATTCCAGCCCCAGGCCTTGCATATGACATCTGATACTGGATCGTAATACGCAATAGTACGTATAATACGCCTGACATAGATTATATATTCCTTTAAGAATATTTCTGGAGAATTGGGTAGGCACAGTGCTTTGCTAGAAGCCAACCATGTCTCGTAAATCGCCAAAAACGTAGTACGAGGTACGTACGTGTTCGGATAGTTCGACGACCAGATTTACTGCCAACAAATCCAGGGATCTCATGGGTCGCTTCCCGAAGATTCACCGATGATGTATGATTCGAACATAATTAATCTAGGATTAATTACGGAGAGATTTTGTCTAGGATAAAATACTATTTGAAGAGAGAAAACGATTAATTCGGAATTAATCGATAAAATAATATATTCGATATATTAAACGAAATTAGATTTCGACGCGGAATTAAAATTGGATTTTAATTCGGGCAAACGAATTAATTTAGCATTAATTCGCGAGCAACATGAATAGTAATTTTCTAGGCATAATTATTTAATTAAATTTGATTTAATTACGTCGCAACGGAAAATTCGTTAATTCGGAATTAGCGAACCCGAGCCCGGAATGTGTTCGCGGGCCCACTCGTATTTTGAATTAAAGTGGGGCCCACAAGTCACATCGCAAGTCACATCGCCAGTCACTTTAGTGATGGAAGTCAAGTCACATTTTTATGATTGACATCCAGTCACTATTCATGATGGGAGTAGTTGGAAGCCTTTAATGCTTTTTCCCTCCAAATTTGATTTAGCCTTTTTGGAAAAGGATATACCAAATTTTGGCTTTGACTTTTCATAAGTGTAATTGGTTTTAGAAATCAAATATACCAAAAGCAAAACTCTCTCTTCCTTTCTCTCATTTGGCCGAATACTACAAGGCATTTCGGGAAATTTTTGTTGCAAATATTTCCTTATGCTAGCACATTAAAGAATCATATCAAGGTGTTAGGGAAACTAATCCCTTGAGCTTGGAATCAATGATCGAAGCTTGGAACTTGGATTTTAACTTCAAAGAGGACCTTGGCCGAAACTAGGAGGAGGTAAAATTTTTGTGTTCAACGCATCCAAAATCCGATCTTTGTAAGTATGTTTCTGCCATTCTTACTTTCGTATTCACATGATTTCATTGCTTTATATGATCTTGGGATGATCTTAGAGACTAACAATGGTACCAAGAGCCTTGATGAGCATGAAATTGAACTTAGGGTTTATATACTAAAATTTGGGTAAATTTGATTTGAGCATGTTTTAATCAAATTTTTTGTTTGAGTATGCTTGTATGTTGATAACTTAGAGTTATGCATGATCAATTTGTAGAAAAATTAATTGGATTAATTTTCCCAAATATGCTAGGCTTGGCCGAATACTATATGCCCTAAAAGTCATGGTATTTTTTGTTGTTTTGATCATTGGATTGTTGTTTTCTATTACCAAGCCCCAAGATCAACAAGAGCAAACAAAATATATATAAATGAATGAACAATATTGAAGTATGGCGGAATCATACTCACAAAAATCGGAATGCGGATGCGTTGATGAAATGAAAACTTCTCCTTTGTGCAGTGATGAATTCGGCCAAGGTGGAAAGTGCAGCTCCAAGCTTTGTTTGATCCTCCCAAGCTCAAGGATTAGTTTCCCATATCACCTATGTATGATCCCTTGAAGGTGCTAGCCTTTGTTGTGATTTTGAATGCACAACTTCTTCAAATCTTGCCACAAAAATGAAGAAATGGAGAGCCCAAAACTGCATGTAGTTTCGGCAATGTGAGAGAGAGGAGAGTTGAATGATTTTTGTTACAAAAAATCAATTTATATTTATGCCATAATATTTATTAAATTAATAATAAACTTATGACACAAATCATGCAATGGCTTAGAGTGTCAAACACTCAATTTCCATGCAAAAAATTGAGTGCATTGTACACTATCTCCATGCAATGCATTAGAGTTAAATAATGCATAATATGACATGTGTCATGTGGGCCCCACACGTTTCCAAATGAAAGTGGGCCCACGTGCACTCACGCGTTCGGGTTCGATATTTCCGAAATACCGAACTTACGTCGCGACGTTAATTAAATCGAATTTAAATAAATAATTGCGCCTAGCGAAATTATTATTTACGTCGCTAACGAATTAATTCTAAATTAACTCGTTTGCCCGAATTAAAATCTAATTTTAATTTCGCGTCGAAATCGAATTTCGATTATTATATCGAATATAATAATTTTACGATTAATTCCAAATTAATCGTTCTCTCTCTATGTATAGTACTTTATCCAAGATAAAGTCTCTCCGTAATTAATCCAAGATTAATCGAGTTTGAATCATACGTCATTGGTGAATCTTCGGGAAGCGACCCAAGAGATCTCCGGATATGTTGGCAGTAAATACGGTCATCGGATTATCCGAACACGTACGTACCTCGTACTACGTTTTTACCGATTCACAAGACAAGGTTGGCTTCTAGCAAAGCGCCATGCCTACCCAATTCTCCAGAAATATTCTTATAGGAATATAAGATCTATATCAAGCGTAGTATACCGTAGTATTGCGTATATCGAACCAGTATCGGATGATCACATGTTAGGCCTGGGGCTGGAAATGTGTCTGCCCCGTACGAAACATATATCGGACATCAAGCAACTAGTCTCTTTAAATCGGACAATCCTGACCTGGTCATATTGTCCCGATGGTTGCAACCTTTTAGAGTACTAGTTCTGTGTCCTGCGTGATCATCACCTCCATATGTCTGAAGTGATACTTCCATCTCGACATCACATCCAGTACACTACGATTCTCGATAAACCCAGAAGAGGTGTACACAGAACCGGTTAAGGTCCCCAACCACCAAAACCAAAGTTTACCGATTGTCGCAAGTACTAGCGATGTAAGTCTCAGGTTAAGACCATATACACCTACCCTGATGCGGCCTCCCATAGACACGCATACATACTACCAATGGGATTCCGCGGGGTCTATCCAGAGCGAAGCTGTTTTCCGTACCATCGGTAAAACACAACCTCCTATCGCACTTGCATAAGTATCCAATACTTAAATATATGAGAACTATGCCGTTGTGCCCTCACAACGTGCACAAGCGCAATACTAGTCTATTCCGCATTATCGATGTCCGATCTCGATAATACTCCGACTAGGGATATTTAATGATTAAACCTTTATGGATTGATACTGTCTCATATCATCTCAATCCGGTATTAATCATATGGACTTTCGCCATTTATATATCAAAGTAAATAATATTACAAAACGGCAAAAGGCAATTTCATTATCACATAGTTAATTTTGTACAATAATACAATATCATTTACAAACAGTGACGCTATGGGACATAATGTCTAACAATCTCCCACTTGGCCATATAGCCAGTCACTCAAGCATCTAATACCCGAACTATGTATGTGTCGTTCAAAAACTTGCTGAAGAACAGCCTTCGTCAGCGGATCTGCAATGTTGTCATCTGATGTGACCTTCTCGACCTTTACATCGCCACGATGTATAATCTCCCGAATCAGATGGTAACGTCGAAGAACATGCTTGGACCGTTGATGAGACCTTGGTTCCTTAGCCTGTGCTATAGCCCCGTTATTGTCACAATACAATGGAACGGGCTCAGCTGCTAACGGAACTACTCCTAATCCGATTAGGAACTTTCGGATCCAAACTGCCTCCTTTGCTGCTTCAGATGCAGCGATGTACTCCGCTTCTGTTGTTGAATCGGCAACAGTATCTTGCTTGGAAGATTTCCAGCTCACTGCTCCGTTATTCAAACAAAAAATGTACCCGGATTGCGACTTGTAGTCATCCTTGTCGGTTTGGAAACTTGCATCGGTATACCCAGATACCGCAAGTTCTCCACCTCCATAAATTAAGAAAGCATCCTTAGTTCGTTTAAGATACTTAAGGATATTCTTAACTGCTATCCAGTGACCTTCACCTGGATCGGCCTGATAGCGACTGCACATGCTCAAAGCATATGAGACATCAGGTCGTGTACATATCATGGCATACATGATCGATCCGACTGCCGAGGCGAACGGTATTCGACTCATGTTGTCTCTCTCTTCCTGAGTCTTAGGACACATGTCCTTAGACAGAGAGGTACCACGTACCATTGGAACCAATCCCCTCTTGGATTGTTCCATGTTGAATCGCTTCAACACTTTATCAATGTATGTACTCTGGGAGAGTCCAAGCAGCTTTCTAGATCTATCCCGGTAGATCTTTATTCCAAGAATAAAGGCTGCTTCTCCCAGATCTTTCATGGAGAATTTTAATGAAAGCCAAGCTTTCACCGACGTTAGCATGGGAATGTCATTGCCTATAAGCAATACGTCGTCGACATAAAGGACAATAAAAGTAAGTGCTCTCCCACTAACCTTCTTGTATACACAAGGGTCATCTGCGTTTTGCACGAAATCATATTCTTTTATGATCTCATCAAAACGCTGATTCCATGACCGTGATGCTTGCTTCAATCCATAAATGGATCGATTTAACTTACAAACCTTGTTTGCAAGTCTAGGTACGATAAAACCGTCAGGCTGTTGCATATAAACATCCTTCAAAAGGTTTCCGTTAAGGAAAGCGGTTTTAACGTCCATCTGCCATATCTCGTAATCGAAATATGCAGCTATTGCAAGCATTATCCGAATGGATTTAATCATGGCAACGGGTGAGAAGGTTTCGTCATAATCAATACCATATTGTTGACGATACCCCTTCGCTACAAGCCTAGCTTTGTACGTTTGTACGTTGCCATCCATGTCGGTCTTCTTCTTGAAGATCCATCTGCATCCAATAGGCTTTACGCCTTCTGGTGCATCAACCAGTGTCCAAACTTGGTTGGCGTACATGGAATCCATCTCGGACTTCATGGCTTCTTGCCATAAAGCGGAATCGATATTTTGTATCGCTTCCTCATACGTAGCCGGCTCATTATCCTCAATAAGATTAATATCTACATGAGGTGAGATCAGGAACCCATACCTCTCAGGTACTGTTCTGACTCTCTCCGACCTACGCGGTCCTTGTGTATGTGAAGTTTGTGGTACAGACTCATCCCGGACGGTCTGTTCTTGTTCCGTCGTTGATTCATTGCCAGGAACAGTATCACTACGATCTTCATCGAGTTCTACTTTCCTCCCACTTACCACTGCATTTATAAAATCCTTCTCAAGGAAAAATGCTTGTAGAGCAACAAATACTTTGTTCTCTTGTGGGTGATAGAAGTAATATCCTTTGGTTTCCCTAGGATATCCTACGAAAACATTTATCAGATTTGGGTTCAAGTTTGGTACCTTCCAAACGTTTAACATATGCCCAGCATCCCCAAATCTTCAGGAAAGAGAAACCTGGTTTCCTTCCTGTCCATATCTCATATGGAGTCTGTTCAACAGACTTCGACGGTACCTTATTCAAAATAAGTATAGCACTGTTTAATGCGTATCCCCAGAAGGATATTGGTAGCTCAGTGCGACTCATCATTGACCTTACCATGTCCAACAAGGTGCGGTTTTTCTCGTTCGGACACACCGTTTAATTGCGGTGTTCCAGGAGGAGTCCACTGTGAAAGAATACCATATTCTTTCAAGTAATCTTGAAACTCATAACTTAAGTATTCGCCACCACGGTCTGACCGTAATGTCTTAATACTCTTCCCTGTTTGTTTCTCCACTTCGTGTCGAAACTCTTTGAATTTCTCAAAAGTTTCCGACTTGTGTCTCATAAGATACACATAACCGTAACGAGATGCATCATCTGTGAAGGTTACGAAGTAGTGAAATTCACCTCTAGCCTGGCTAGACATGGGCCGCATACGTCAGTATGAACGAGAGCCAACAGTTCTGTGGCACGTTCACCTTTACCGCTAAAAGGTGATTTAGGCATTTTGCCTAAAAGACAAGATTCGCAGACGTCATATGAATTGGGATCAAATTCGTCCAAGTACCCACTCTTCGAAAGTGTGGATATGCGAGTCTTGTTGATGTGTCCTAGACGACAATGCCACATATAAGCTTCATCTTTTAGATTACTCCTTTTGAGCCTTTTGTTTGTCATTTTAGGAGATTCATTTATATTCAAAATATAAAGACCGTTATTTGCAACAGCTGTGCAAATTTCTGCATCATTTTTTATAAAATAACACCCAGTGTTTCTAAATACAAAAGTGTAACCCTGCTGGGTTAACAAGGATACAGATATAATATTCCTAGTTAAACTAGGTACAAAATAACAGTTCAAAAGTTTAAGTACATGCCCTGAGGGCAGTTCTAAAACAAAAGTCCCTACGGCCAAAACAGCAACTGGTGTTCCGTTTCCGACCCGTAGATCCATCTCCCCCGATGCCAGCACCATGCTATCCTGCAGATCCTGCACATCAGTACAAATATGAGCACCACAACCAGAATCAAAAATCCAATTTTTAAAACTAGAAGTATTCATATTTATCTCAATAACAAACATACCAGAGGCGATAGCCTTGCCAGCCTTGATATCCTCCCTCTGCCCTTTGCCCATTCGGCAGTCACGTTTCCAGTGACCCCTCTTGCCGCAGTTGAGGCAGATTTCGCGAGATTTGTCCTTTGGCTTCCTAGAAGCCACTGTCAACTTGCCCTTGCCCTTGTTCTTGAACTTCTTCTTCCTCGCACCTCCAATTGCCTTGGGCCCAGCCCTTGGCGCATGAGAGGTCGATGCATAATGCGCCTCGCGCTTGCTCCCCTTTAGGAGTTCCTTTTCGGACTCCTTCAGCACGGACAACAACTCTCCAAGAGTGTCGTCAGTGTCCATCAACTTATAGTTGATGATGATTTGTTTCCAAGTATCGGGTAGCGATTGTAATAGCATATCAATCGTCAACTCTGCCTCCAAGACAATGCCCATCTTGGCTAACTCATCTATGTCAGCGATCATTTGAGTCCCGTGGGCCTCAACTGATGCGCCGTCTGTCATCCGGGAGCAGAAGAGTTTCCTTACTAGCTCATACCTCTCCATCCGCTTGTTGGTGCGGTGGAGATCACGCAATCTTGCCATCATGTTATAGGGATCCAAGTCCCTGTTCTGGCATCTGAAATGCTGGGTCATTGCAACTAGCATAACTGACTGAGCTTGGTCACAATCCTCACTATGAGTCTTCCATAACTCTAGCTCCAGTGGCTCAGTGGGTTTAGGCGGGAGAGGTCTCTGAATAGTATACAGCACCCTCTCAGCCCCAAGCACTATCTTGAGGTTCATTTCCCAGTCGGCAAAGTTTGTCCCTTTGAAGACATTATCGCCCATGATTATGTCGCGGACATTACCCTTGCCAGTCATCTTGACAACTATAGTCCAACTATAAAGTCAACGATGTTATGGGTACAGTCAAACTGTTACAAGCAAAATAACAATATATTAGTCCAACTAATTATTAAAATATTGACGAAATAATTTTGAAAGACGCGTAAGGCTAAGTATCTGAACGAAATTGCAAATTCAATAATAGCCTCCCACTATTTTCTTCAAGTCTCTAACCCTCTTGTGGAGAACTCGGGAAATCGCATTTCCTAGTGGGCTAGGATCCCGTTAAATAACACACAACCTTGACTTTGGCCAATAAAAGCTGTATGCTATTTAACTTAGGTAGATCTCTATGATCAATTGGATCTCATCCAATTCCTAGATCCGGTTAGGTGGACATCCAAGTCCCAAACATATGTATAATGTCAATGTATCCATTATATTTTCCTAACCCTATCCTCCGAATCATCTAGGCCTTGGCTTTGGCCAAAAACAAACCTAATGATTCCAGTTAAGCGGGACCCATTGACGAGGAAAGTTTCGTAATCAATGTCATTGGACAAAAAGTGATCTTGACTTTGGCCAATAAAAATCACGATTTGGACAAGACACCGATATGCAACAAAACTCTCATGATTCAAGTACATCCTTGATTGACAAAGGTCTTGACTTTGGCCAAACAAACCAATGCCAACTTCGGATCTTGAACAAGAATCATTCAATGGAAGGAAAATCGCTTAATATTGTTTGAGGGATTTTTCGCGTAATTGGCAACCAATTAATTTATCTTTGTTAGGTCTCATCATCATACACCCTTAAGCATGCTTCTAAAACATCATAAAGCGCGTAAAGTAAAGTAATAGCGATATACGGATGGATATGAACAACAACTTGTTCCTAGAACAAATCACTCCATTTCCTCTCCCCGCTAGCACTATTCTACTCTTACCCAATTACATAATACAATAAGAGAAACCTCATTTACATTGAGGGGAATTAGGTGAGAAGAGAATACAAAGAGACAATAAGAGAAAGGCTGGACACGCAGGTCCAATTTATAAATTCTAAATTTACAATAATTTCTAAAATTACCCTTCCCTTCTAATATCCATCCGATATACACTATTCATACATCACATCCACATTCATTCATTCAAGGCATGTTATACAACCAATCAAGTCCAATTAATTAGTCTTTAATTAGGTGACAATACAATGTTCAAACAATTGTTTGCATTTGCGCGAGTCCAACTCAATTTGAGAATAAATACTTATAGTATGAATTCACGAATTATATCGAACTACTCGTTAAATCCAATTTAAGTCGTATTCAATACTAATCCTTATATTTAATTCTAAATTAAATATTTACACTTTTATTGTGCTTTTATGACTTAGATTCCAAATCTAATTCTATCGGGTCTCAAAGCCCAATCAACATCCAATGTCCGTTTAATTAAAGTCCGATGGTCTTTCAATTGATTTCATTAGGCTTGGGCCTTGGTCAATGTGGGTCAAACCCAATTTCCAAGCCCAATAAGGAATCACCCTCATTTGCCATAAAATCAATATCAAGCCCATAAGGCCCAATTAAACATAAAAGCCCATTTATTATATTTGGGCTTAAATGGTGTGATTTAGGCCCATTTTGGATCCAATCCAAATGGTCCAAATCTACTTGGCCCAACCAAGCCCATTTTGTCCAAATATAATAGTTTTAGGCCCAATTCAAAATTAAGCCCAACTAACCAAATTTTAAAATTCCAAATTTTATAACTTAATTAATTAAAGTGTATTATCATGATTAATTCTTTAAATCAATATTCCCAAAATATCAAATTAATCCATTAATCATATTTTTATCTTAAATATATGTCCAACATTATTTAATCAAAAAATCAAGTCCCTAATCCTCCATCAAGCATTCGGCCAAGGTGATTAAAATGGTTCCGATTTCGTTTTCAATCCAATCGAGTTACAAATCATCATTCCATATTGTTTCAAGTCATCTAATGTCTTAAAATTAAAAAATCATCTAGTCCATATGCTTGCATGTATTCGGCCAAGCCTCATTTGTGTTGGAAAAATTAATCCAATTTATTTTCCATGAAATTGATGATGTATAATCTAAATAACATACATCTAAGCATATTTAATCAAGCAAACTCATCAAATCATGCTTCATACAATTTTCCCCAAATAACATCCTAATATATTTGCATGCTCTTTAAGCTCAATGATACCATTGTTGTTTTCTATTACCAAGCCCCAAGATCAACAAGAGCAAACAAAATATATATAAATGAATGAACAATATTGAAGTATGGCGGAATCATACTCACAAAAATCGGAATGCGGATGCGTTGATGAAATGAAAACTTCTCCTTTGTGCAGTGATGAATTCGGCCAAGGTGGAAAATGCAGCTCCAAGCTTTGTTTGATCCTCCCAAGCTCAAGGATTAGTTTCCCATATCACCTATGTATGATCCCTTGAAGGTGCTAGCCTTTGTTGTGATTTTGAATGCACAACTTCTTCAAATCTTGCCACAAAAATGAAGAAATGGAGAGCCCAAAACTGCATGTAGTTTCGGCAATGTGAGAGAGAGGAGAGTTGAATGATTTTTGTTACAAAAAATCAATTTATATTTATGCCATAATATTTATTAAATTAATAATAAACTTATGACACAAATCATGCAATGGCTTAGAGTGTCAAACACTCAATTTCCATGCAAAACAATTGAGTGCATTGTACAATATCTCCATGCAATGCATTAGAGTTAAATAATGCATAATATGACATGTGTCATGTGGGCCCCACACGTTTCCAAATGAAAGTGGGCCCACGTGCACTCACGCGTTCGGGTTCGATATTTCCGAAATACCGAACTTACGTCGCGACGTTAATTAAATCGAATTTAAATAAATAATTGCGCCTAGCGAAATTATTATTTACGTCGCTAACGAATTAATTCTAAATTAACTCGTTTGCCCGAATTAAAATCTAATTTTAATTTCGCGTCGAAATCGAATTTCGATTATTATATCGAATATAATAATTTTACGATTAATTCCAAATTAATCGTTCTCTCTCTATGTATAGTAATTTATCCAAGATAAAGTCTCTCCGTAATTAATCCAAGATTAATCGAGTTTGAATCATACGTCATTGGTGAATCTTCGGGAAGCGACCCAAGAGATCTCCGGATATGTTGGCAGTAAATACGCTCGTCGGATTATCCGAACACGTACGTACCTCGTACTACGTTTTTACCGATTCACAAGACAAGGTTGGCTTCTAGCAAAGCGCCATGCCTACCCAATTCTCCAGAAATATTCTTATAGGAATATAAGATCTATATCAAGCGTAGTATACCGTAGTATTGCGTATATCGAACCAGTATCGGATGATCACATGTTAGGCCTGGGGCTGGAAATGTGTCTGCCCCGTACGAAACATATATCGGACATCAAGCAACTAGTCTCTTTAAATCGGAAAATCCTGACCTGGTCATATTGTCCCGATGGTTGCAACCTTTTATAGAGTACTAGTTCTGTGTCCTGCGTGATCATCACCTCCATATGTCTGAAGTGATACTTCCATCTCGACATCACATCCAGTACACTACGATTCTCGATAAACCCAGAAGAGGTGTACACAGAACCGGTTAAGGTCCCCAACCACCAAAACCAAAGTTTACCGATTGTCGCAAGTACTAGCGATGTAAGTCTCAGGTTAAGACCATATACACCTACCCTGATGCGGCCTCCCATAGACACGCATACATACTACCAATGGGATTCCGTGGGGTCTATCCAGAGCGAAGCTGTTTTCCGTACCATCGGTAAAACACAACCTCCTATCGCACTTGCATAAGTATCCAATACTTAAATATATGAGAACTATGCCGTTGTGCCCTCACAACGTGCACAAGCGCAATACTAGTCTATTCCGCATTATCGATGTCCGATCTCGATAATACTCCGACTAGGGATATTTAATGATTAAACCTTTATGGATTGATACTGTCTCATATCATCTCAATCCGGTATTAATCATATGGACTTTCGCCATTTATATATCAAAGTAAATAATATTACAAAACGGCAAAAGGCAATTTCATTATCACATAGTTAATTTTGTACAATAATACAATATCATTTACAAACAGTGACGCTATGGGACATAATGTCTAACATGGATGAGTTTAAAGACTTGGGAAATATTGATTTGAGATTCAATTGGATTGATATCGGAATCAGATATAAAATCCCTACTAATGCCGTGAGCTTTAAGCATGGAATGAGATGATTTTTGTTTCAATAATGTTGGACATGAATTGATGATGAATAAGCATGATTAATTGATTAGATTAGTATTTTGGAAATCTTAATTTAAATAGTTAATCATGGTTATACACTTTAATTAATTAAATTATGAAATTTGGAATTTTAGAATTTAATAAATTGGGCTTAATTTGGAATTGGGCTTAATTGTTGTATTTGGGCCTAATGGGCTTGGTTGGGCCAAGTTGGTTTAGGTCAATTGGATTGGATCCAAATTGGGCCTAAACCATTCCATTAAGTCCAAATATAATAAATGGGCCTTTTATGTTTAATTAGGCCTAATGGGCCGAAATTGGTTTCTTGGCAAATAGGGTGATTCTTTAATTGGGCTTTGGTATTTGGGTTTGACCCATATTGACCAAAGTCCATGCCTTAAGAAATTAATTGAAAGCCCATTGGACTTTAATTAAATGACATTGGATGTTAATTGGGCTTTGAGACCCATTAAGATTAGATTTGGAATCTAAGTGGTAAAGGCGCATTTAAAAGTGTAGTTATTTAATTTTTAATTGAATATATAATTAGTATTGAATACGAATTAAATTAGATTTAAATTGTAGTTCGATATAATTCAAGAATTCGTACTTTGAGTACTTATTCTTAAACGAGTTGGACTCGCGCAAATCAAATCGTTGTTTGAACATTGGATGATCACTTTATTCAAAGATTAATTAATTGGATTAGATTGATTGAATAACATGATTTATGTGAATACATTGATATGTTGAATGAATAATATATACCGGATGGATATTAGAAGGGAAAGGGCAATTTTGGAAATTGTTGTAAATTTAGAATTTATAAAATTGGACCTGCGTGTCCAGCCTTATCTCTCGATTCTTTGTAATTCTATTCTTACCTAATTCCCCTCAATGTTAATGAGGTTTCTTTAGTTGTATTATGTAATTGGGTAGAAGTAAGAATAGTGCTAGCCGGGGAGAGGAAAATGAGTGATTTCTTCTAGGAACAATCTGTGAGATATCCATCCGCATATCATTATTAATTTATTTACCACGCCTTATTATGCTTTTAGAATGCATGCTTAAGGGTGTATGATGAGACCTAAACAAAGATAATTAATTGGTTGCCAATTACGCGAAAAACCCTCAATAAATATTAAGCGTTTTCCTTCCATTGAATGATTCATTCTCAAGATCCAAGATTGGCACTGGTTTGTTGGCCAAAGTCAAGACCTTTGTCCATCGCGGATGTGTTTGAATCATGAAGGCTTTCTTCCATATCGTATGTCTTGTCCAAGTTGTGATTTTTTGGCCAAAGTCAAGATCATTTTTTGTCCATCGACATCGATTACAAAGGTTTCCAAGGTCAATGGGTTCCGCTTAACTGGAATCATTAAGCTTGTTTTGCCAAAGCCAAGACTTAGTTGATTCAGAGGAAAAAGTTAGGAAAATATATTGGATATATTTGCATATATATTGTATATATGTTTCGGACTTGGAGGTCCACCTACCGGATCTAGGAATTGGATGAGATCCAATTGATCTTAGAGATCTACCTAGTTAAATATCATACAGCTTGTTGGCCAAAGTCAAGGTTGTGTGTTATTTAACGGGATCCTAGCCCACTAGGAAACTAGGTTTCCCGAGTACTCAACAGAGGGTTAGAGGCTCGCCGAAAAATAGTGGGAGGCCAGTATTGAATTTGCAATTTCGTTCAAATACTTGGCTTTACGCGCTTTCAAATTATTTTCGTCAATAAATATTTATTAGTTGGACTAATATTTTATTATTTTTCTTGTAACAGTTAGACTGTACCCATACATTGTTAATTGAATAGTTTGACTATTGCAATTAAGATGACAGGAATGTTGAGCATTAGAGATATTATCATGGGCGACAATGTCTTTAATGGCGCGAACTTTCAAGATTGGGACATGAATCTCAGGATTGTCCTGGGATTCGAGAAGTTACTCTACACTATAGAGAGACCTCTTGGGCCTAAGCCTAGATCTGATCAGATAGTGAAGCTTGAGCTTTGGAAGACTTATAGCGATGACAACTTCACTGCTCAATCTATAATGCTTGCTGCTATGACTCTACAGTTCCGTCGTCAGAACAAGGGATTGGATCCCTATAATATGATGGTGAAGTTGCTTGATCTTCATCGATCTAATCTTAGATCGCAGAGATATGAGTTGCAGAAGAAGCTCTTTCACCCTCGCATGTCAGAGGGTACATCTGTTGAGCACCATAGCGTCACTATTTGTAAAAGACATTATGGTTTTTGTACAAATTAACTATGTGACAATGGAAATTGCATTTTATCATTTTGTAATTTGATTACGTAAATATATAAATGATAAAAGTACTTAGGATTAGTTCCGGATTATAAGATATGAGACAATATCAATCCATAAAGGTTTAATCATTAAATATGCCTAGTCGTAGTATTATCGAGATTAGACATCGATAATGCATAATAGACTAGTATTGCACTTGTGCGTGTTATGGAAGCGTAACATCATAGTTCTCATATATTTAAGTATTGGATACTTATGCAAGTGTGATAGGAGGTTGTGTTTACCGATGGTACGGAAACAGCTTCGCTCTGGATAGACCCCTCAGAATCCCATTGGTAGTATGACTATGTGTCTATCGGAATCCGAATCCGGGTAGGTGTATTTGGTCTTAACTTAAGACTTACATCGCTAGTACTTGTGACAATCAATACGCTTTGGTTTTGGTCGTCCGGGACTTTAACAGGTTCTGTGTACGACTCTTCTGGGTTTATTGAGAATCGTAGTGTATTGGGTGTGATGTCAAGACGGAAGTATCACTTCAATCATATGGAGCTGATGATCACGCAGGGATACAGAACTGGTACTCTAATGTGTTGCAACCATCGGGATAATATGACAAGGTCATGATTATCCGATTAAAGAGACTAGTTGTTTATGATCTAATATATACTTCGTATGGGGCAGACACTATTCCAGCCTCAGGCCTTGCATGTGACATCCGATACTGGATCATAATACGCAATACTACGTATACTACGCCTGACATAGATTATATATTCCTTTAAGAATATTTCTGGAGAATTGGGTAGGCACGGTGCTTTGCTAGAAGCCAACCATGTCTCGTAAATCGCCAAAAATATAGTACGTGGTACATACGTGTTCGGATAGTCCGACGACCGGATTTACTGCTAACATATCCAGGGATCTCATGGGTCGCTTACCGAAGATTCACCAATGACGTATGATTCGAACAAAATTAATTTAGGATTAATTACGGAGAGATTATATCTAGGATAAAATACTATTTGAAGAGAGAAATTGATTAATTCGGAATTAATCAATAAAATAATATATTCGATATATTAAACGAAATTAGATTTCGACGCGGAATTAAAATTGGATTTTAATTCGGGCAAACGAATTAATTTAGAATTAATTCGCGAGCGACATGAATAGTAATTTTGCTAGGCATAATTATTTATTTAAATTTGATTTAATTACGTCGCAACAGAAAATTCATTAATTCGGAATTAGCGAACCCAAGCCCGGATTGTGTTCGCAGGCCACTCGGATTTTGAATTAAAGTGGGTCCCACAAGTCACATCGCAAGTCACATCGGCAGTCACTTTAGTGATGGAAGTCAAGTCACATTTTTGTGATTGACATCCAGTCACTATTCATGATGGGAGTAGTTGGAAGCCTTTAATGCTTTTTCCCTCCAAATTTGATTTAGCCTTTTTGGAAAAGGATATACCAAATTTTGGCTTTGACTTTTCATAAGTGTAATTGGTTTTAGAAATCAAATATACCAAAAGCAAAACTCTCTCTTCCTTCCTCTCATTTGGCCGAATACTACAAGGCATTTAGGGAAATTTTTGTTGCAAATATTTCCTTATGCTAGCACATTAAAGAATCATATCAAGGTGTTAGGGAAACTAATCCCTTGAGCTTGGAATCAAATATCAAAGCTTGGAGCTTGGATTTCAAATTCAAAGAGGACCTTGGCCGAAACTAGGAGGAGGCAAAATTTTTGTGTTCAACGCATCCAAAATCCGATCTTTGTAAGTATGTTTCCGCCATTCTTACTTTCGTATTCACATGATTTCATTGCTTTATATGATCTTGGGATGATCTTAGAGACTAACATAGTAATCAATGCATGTGACTACATAGTAACTTGATTTACCTCCTATAAATAAGAGCATTTGCTTATTGAGTTAAGTAATCAATTAAGTTTGATTAAGAGGTCTCTACAAGAAGAAAGGTATACAATTGTGTTGTGATTAACTTAGATTTATTTCAATTAGTTTGTAAATAAATTTAAGACTAGTAATACATGTATAGTTAGATCCTAAGAAGACAAATATGTAAATATACTAGGGATTACGTTTCCTAACAGAATGTGTGGTAAGTAGTAGAGAAAATCTCCTCTCCCGTTTTAAAGTTTGTAAAATTGTACGGTTAGTTGATGGTTTTAAAGTTTACGTTTAAAGTAGGTGGATGGAGCCATGGAGATGAAATCAAAGGCAAATGGATCTCTATTTACCTCCTTTTATGGATAAATAAATATCACACTAGATGCCGGTTCAAATATTATGATGATCATAAATTTAGATCAGCTTCAAAATGGTTTGTTATAAAATCCAAACTCCCTATATTTAAAGTCACATGCATTATTCATAAGAATATGGATATAGACCATTAAATAATAATATAAGATGTCAATGGTAGTCCATTGGTAGTTTTCTAGTTGAAGAAAATGTGTTTTGTATTTTGTATGCACATTTTTGTATTTGATTGCTTAACCATTATTGATTCATTATTATTATTGTTGTTGTATTATTTTATTATGGTTGAAAATGTAATATAAAATATTATTTAACGGTAGATGTTAGGTTTTATCTAGGTCCCAAGATCAAACAAGACATGAAATACATGTGTGAAGACATCAACGGAGGTAGCGGAATACTCACATCGATCGGTTGAGACGATTCGGCAACAAACAAAATTGATTTTTCCCTTGCAAAAACGCAACTGCAGTGCAGTCCACTGCCTTGACAGTTTCAGTTTTGAGTCAAGTTTTGAGCTTCGAATCTTCGTCGAATGGTTCCCGACTCATGGGTGAACCTCCCTACCACCTTCACAAGTCTCTCGGAGTGCTAGCTCTTCTTGATTTTGCCACAAAATCAAGCACATTGCTTCCCAAACTCACGCCCAAAATGAAGAAAACCAGTGAGCATTTTACTGCCCATTTGGGCGTGAATAATGAAAGAGAAAGAGAGGAGGGAAAATGTGTATTAGGTTGTTAAATGATTTCTAAAATCACTTTATATATTTTTCTCAAAAATATATTAAACAATTACTAATCAATTAATCAAAAATAAAAAGTAAATGCTTTACAACCACCAAACACTATTCCAACAACACACATCAACTATTCATTTTACTTTAATAAAGTGATGTGTGTCTTTCAATCAATCAATCACATCAATCAATCACATCACTCAAAGTGACATTTGATTTGATGCTTGATGCGACGAATGATTTGACGCTTGATGTGACTTGCGTTGCCGCACTCGAATTCGAAATACGAATGCGCTCGCAATCACACTCGGGCTCGGGTTCGCTAATTCTCAATTAGCGAATTTTCCGTCGCGTTGTAATTAAATGATTACGCCTAGCGAATTCACTATTCACGTCGCTAACGAATTAATTCTAAACTAATTCGTTCGCCCGAATTAAAATCCGATTTCAATTCCGCGTCGAAATCCAATTTCGTTTAATATATCGAATATATTAATTTAATCGATTAATTCCAAATTAATCGTTCTCTCTTTAGACGATATTTTATCCTAGATAAAATATCTTCGTAATTAATCCTAGATTAATTTTCTCTCTCTCATCAAATTAATCCCAGATTAATAAATGTGCGAGTCATGCGTCATCGGTGGATCACTGGGAAGCGACCCATGAGATCCCCGGATATGTTGGCAGTAAATACGGTCGTCGGAGTATCCGAATCACGTACGTACCAAGTACTACGTTCTACCGATTTACGAGACAAGGTTGGCTTCTAGCAAAGCACCAAGCCTACCCAATTCTCCGGACATATTCTTATAAGAATATCTAAGGATCTATATCAGGCGTAGTCAACTAAGTATTGTGTATATCGGCCCAGTATCAGATAGTCACGTGCTAGGCCTGGGGCTGGATATGTGTCTGCCCCGTACGAAGCACATGTCGGATGTCTGGTAACTAGTCTCTATAATCGGATATACATGACCTTGTCATAATATCCCGATGGCCGGCCAGCACTTAAGAGCACTAATACCGTATCCTACGTGACATCATCTCCACTATGACTGGAGTGATACTTCCGTCTTGACATCACACCCAATACTCTACGATTCTCAATATACCCAACATTGGCGTACACAGAACCTGTTACAGCCCTGGACTCGTGATAAACCTTATCATGTCCAACAAAATTTAGTTTTTGTTCGGACACACCGTCTAACTGACGTGTCTCGGGAGGAGTCCTCATCTGAAAGAATACCATACTCTTTCATGTATTTTTGAAACTTACTGCTTAAGTATTTTCATTACGGTCTTACCGTGACTGTATAATACTATAGTCGATCTGTTTTATCTACTTCGTGTCGAAACTCTAAAAGTTCCCGATTTGTGTTCTTCAAAAGAAACACATAACCATAACGTGATGCCACATCCGTTAAGGTCACGAAATATTCATATTCACATCTAGCCTAGCTAGATATGGGCCCACTAACTTCACCATGAATAGGGCTAACAGATCGGTGGCACTTACACTATTACCAAGTAAACAGTGTTTTAGGTACTTTACCTAACAAACTAGATTCGTAGACTTTATTTGAATAGTCAAATCAGTCCTAGTACCCACTCTTCAAAAGTGCGGATATACGAGTCTTGTTTAATTCTGTCCTAGACAACAATGCCACAAATAAGTCTCTACTTGATCAAATCAATTTGAGCTATTTATTTGTCATTTTATATGTTTTGAGATTTTAATTATATTCAAAATATAAATTCTGTTATTCACATCTAATGTGTTTATCTTAATATCATCTTTATATAATGAAACACTTTAGTGTTCTAGAATATAAAGGTTTATCCGCAACGGATTAAACACTGATATAGAGACAATGTTCCTAGTCAAACTAGTTACATTATAACAGTTTTCTAATATAGGTACACACCCAAAAGGTAGTTCCTAAACTTAGGTATCTACGGTCGAAACAGCGACTTTCGTCCCGTTTCCGATTCGCAGAGTAATCTCAGCTTTGAAGTCAGTATCCCGCTCATAGCAGATTCTGAACATCAATACATATATTTTATGTACCACACTAAGTATTTAAAATCTAATTTCAATACTAGTTATGAACATAACTTTGACAAACATTTTTAAAGTCTGAGCCTTGCCCTTTCTTTAATTCCTTCGTGTCTGCCATATCCAAATGGTAGTTACTTTGGGATATGTCAATTATCCTTTTCAATATTTCACAAACTTTTGGCCAAGCCTTGGGTTTTAGAATATTGAAACGATGTGCACCTTGTGCTATACTCCCAATTGCAAACCTTGACTTTTCTCCTCTAGAATAGTCATTAATTCTCCAAGAATTACATATTGCAACTTTAATACTTATTAAATCTAAAATTAAATTTATGACAAGTATATTAAATTAAGCACTAAAGTCATCATCACATAAATCTTCCAAAGATTTTATGCTCTACTTATTTTGCTTAATTTTGGGCTTTAAGGTATAATAAGTTATTTTATCAAATAAAGTAACCTATTATTTATTCCCAATTTGAAAATTAAATCATTTAAAACATTTAATCCAAGATTATATTTTAAATATTCAATTTTTCAATTTTATCTTGATTACAATAGTTCAACTATTTAATCAACGATTAGTGGTACTATATATTATAATGATTATAATAGTCCAACTATATAATCAAATATAATCCAAATTAATTAACCTCAATTACATTGATTACTATAATCCAATAATAAAATCAACTGTAAACTGAAATTAATTAATTCAAATATATTGATTAATATAATCCAATTATATATAATCAACTATAATACAGTCCAACTGTTTATTAAAACAACAATTTAAATATTAGTCCAACTAACATTTAATATTACGACGAAATAATTTGAATGAGCGCGTATTGCGAGTAATTGAACGAATATTGTAAATTCAATTCTTGCCTCCCACTATTTTTCGTCGAGCCTCTAACCCTCTGTCGAGTACTCGGGAAACCGTGTTTCCTAGTGGGCTATGATCCCGTTAAATATCACACAATCTTGACTTTGGCCAACAAATTGTATGATAATTAACTAGGTAGATCTCGAAGATCAATTGGATCTCATCCAACTCCTAGATCCAGTAGGTGGACATCCAAGTCCGAAACATATATCTTATATATGCCTATATATCTAATATATACCTTAACCTTTTTCCTCTGAATCAACTAGGCCTTGGCTTTGGCACAACAAACCTAATGATCCCAGTCAAGCGCGGACCCATTGACCATGGAAGCTTCGTAATCAATGTCGTTGGACAAGAAGTGGTCTTGACTTTGGCCAACAAACCACAACTTGGACAAGACACCAATATGGAACAAAGCCTTCTGATTCAAACACATCTTCGACGGACAAGGGCTTGACTTTGGCCAACAACCCATGCCAATCTAGGATCTTGAGTAAGAATCACTCAATGGAAGGAAAAACGCATGATATTTAATGAGGGTTTTTCGCGTGCAAATTGGCTACCAATTTAATTATCTTTGTTTAGGTCTCATCATCATACACCCTTAAACATGCATTCTAAATACATAATAAAGCGCATATGAAATAAAATAATAATGATATGCAGATGGATACTTAACACATTGATCCTAGATCAAATCTCTCCCTTTCTCACTCAAACTAGCACTTGTATTACTTCTACCCGTTACACTACACTTCTAAAGAAACCTCATTTACATTGAGGGGAATAGGTGAGAAGAGAATACAAAGAGAATAAAGGTGATAAGGCTGGACACGCAGGTCCAATTTAATAATTCGAATTTATTACAACAATTTCCAAAATTGCCCCACCCGACTAATATCCATCCGATATACATTATTCATTCATCACAACCACGTATTCACACAAAAGCATGCTATCAATCAATCTAATCAAATTAATTAATCTGATAATTATGTGATCATCCAATGTTCAAACAACGATTTGATTTTGCTCGAGTCAAACTCGTTTTTGCGAATAAGTACTCAAAGTACGAATTCATGAATTAAATTAAACTACAACATTAAATCTAATTTAGTATTTATTTAATACTAATTCACTATTCAATTCCAAATTAAATATTACACTTTATTTAATAAACCTTTTCGACTTAAATTCCAAATTTAATCGTGTCGGGTCTCAAAGCCCGATTAACGTCCAACGTCAATTCAATTCAAGTCCAATGGGCTTTCAATTAATTTGATTAAGGCATTGGCTTCTGCAACCAAAGCCCAATCAAGGAGTAACCCCATAAGCCCAGAAATCAATTTAGGCCCATTAGGCCCAATTAAACTTTAAAGGTTCATTAGTCGCATTTGGGCTTTATGGTTAAGGTTTTGGGCCCAATTGGATCCAATCCACTTGGCCTAAACCCAAATTGATAAAATCAAGCCCAATAAGCCCAATTACAACATTAAAGTCCAATTTCCAAAATTAGGCCCAATTAATTAAATACACAAAATCCAATTTCATATTTAATTGACCTAAAGTGTATTTCATGATTAATTACCCAAATCAATATTTCCAAAACATGAAATTAGTCCAATTAATCATGTTCATTCTTATCATCACATGTCCAACACATAAATGGAAAAATCAAACCCATTACATGCTTTAAGCTCTCGGCCAAAGGAGGGATTTTGTGTCCGATTTGGTTTCAATCCAATCAAACCCACAATCGACATTAAATCAACATCCTAAATGATTTCATACACATCCAATGTCCTAAAATCAAAATTGCCAAGACATTACGGCATATACCTATTCGGCCAACATGAAGATTTTGGGGTTTTATGTTCAATTCAAAATTCAATCTAATTGACTTCAAATTAACATCAAACATTATGATTCCAATTCATCTAATGAATCAAAATTCAAAAAATTCCAAGAACCCAAAAATCAATACACATTCGGCCAAGATGAAAAATTTGGGCAAAATTGATCCAATCACATTTTGTTGAAATTGATCAAATCAATCTTCAATATAACATATATTAAGCATGCTTAAACATCCAATTTTATAAAATCATGCTCAAATACAAAGTACCCAATTTTAAGCCCTACATTTTCATGCTTGAACCTATAGCTCTTGATGCCATTGTTAGGTTTTATCTAGGTCCCAAGATCAAACAAGACATGAAATACATGTGTGAAGACATCAACGGAGGTAGCGGAATACTCACATCGATCGGTTGAGACGATTCGGCAACAAACAAAATTGATTTTTCCCTTGCAAAAACGCAACTGCAGTGCAGTCCACTGCCTTGACAGTTTCAGTTTTGAGTCAAGTTTTGAGCTTCGAATCTTCGTCGAATGGTTCCCGACTCATGGGTGAACCTCCCTACCACCTTCGCAAGTCTCTCGGAGTGCTAGCTCTTCTTGATTTTGCCACAAAATCAAGCACATTGCTTCCCAAACTCACGCCCAAAATGAAGAAAACCAGTGAGCATTTTACTGCCCATTTGGGCGTGAATAATGAAAGAGAAAGAGAGGAGGGAAAATGTGTATTAGGTTGTTAAATGATTTCTAAAATCACTTTATATATTTTTCTCAAAAATATATTAAACAATTACTAATCAATTAATCAAAAATCAAAAGTAAATGCTTTACAACCACCAAACACTATTCCAACAACACACATCAACTATTCATTTTACTTTAATAAAGTGATGTGTGTCTTTCAATCAATCAATCACATCAATCAATCACATCAATCAATCACATCACTCAAAGTGACATTTGATTTGATGCTTGATGCGACGAATGATTTGACGGTTGATGTGACTTGCGTTGCCGCACTCGAATTCGAAATACGAATGCGCTCGCAATCACACTCGGGCTCGGGTTCGCTAATTCTCAATTAGCGAATTTTCCGTCTCGTTGTAATTAAATGATTACGCCTAGCGAATTCACTATTCATGTCGCTAACGAATTAATTCTAAACTAATTCGTTCGCCCGAATTAAAATCCGATTTCAATTCCGCGTCGAAATCCAATTTCGTTTAATATATCGAATATATTAATTTAATCGATTAATTCCAAATTAATCGTTTTCTCTCTTTAGACGATATTTTATCCTAGATAAAATATCTTCGTAATTAATACTAGATTAATTTTCTCTCTCTCATCAAATTAATCCCAGATTAATAAATGTGCGAGTCATGCGTCATCGGTGGATCACTGGGAAGCGACCCATGAGATCCCCGGATATGTTGGCAGTAAATACGGTCGTCGGAGTATCCGAATCACGTACGTACCAAGTACTACGTTCTACCGATTTACGAGACAAGGTTGGCTTCTAGCAAAGCACCAAGCCTACCCAATTCTCCGGACATATTCTTATAAGAATATCTAAGGATCTATATCAGGCGTAGTCTACTAAGTATTGTGTATATCGGCCCAGTATCGGATAGTCACGTGCTAGGCCTGGGGCTGGATATGTGTCTGCCCCGTACGAAGCACATGTCGGATGTCTGGTAACCAGTCTCTATAATCGGATACACATGACCTTGTCATAATATCCCGATGGCCGGCCAGCACTTAAGAGCACTAATACCGTATCCTACGTGACATCATCTCCACTATGACTGGAGTGATACTTCTGTCTTGACATCACACCCAATACTCTACGATTCTCAATATACCCAACATTGGCGTACACATAACCTGTTACAGCCCTGGACGACCTCAACTAAAGTATATTGATTGTCGTAAGCATTAGCGGTGTAAGTCTCAGGTTAAGACCAAATACACCTACCCTGATGTCGGACTCCCATAGACACATAGTCATACTACCAATGGGATTCCGAGGGGTCTATCCAGAGCGAAGCTGTTTCCCGTACCATCGGTGAAACACAACCTCCTATCGCACTTGCATGAGTATCCAATACCCAAATATATGAGAACTATGCTGTTGTGCCCTCACAACGCGCACAAGTGCAATACTAGCCTATTCTGCATTATCGATGTCCAGTCTCGATAATACTACGACTAGGGATATTTAATGATTAATCCTTCGCGGACTGATACTGTCTCATATCATTCTCAATCCAGGAACTAATCATATGGACCTCTCTTCATTTATACATCTATGGTGATCTAATCACAAATGATGAGAGTGCAATTTCCTTGTCACATAGTTAATTTGTACAACAACACTATGATCTGTACAAATAGTGACGCTATGGGTCATATTATCCAACAGTAGAAGTGTAATTACTCATTACTTTTGGAAATATAATAGTGAGAATGAGACTCTCATTTCAATTTCTAAATTATTTGGCACCACTCCATTTCTATTCTCATTCCCAAATTAGTAGCCCCACTCCATTTCTATTCCCATATGCATTCTAAAATCATTTTGAGGAAATAAACACTTTAATAGAAATGGTTATTATCATTTCACTGCATTAAAAATTGGGAAATAATAAATAGGTATAATTAGTATTGAAATATAATATTTTATTAATATATCTTTATAAATTTTATATTTTACTACAAATCATTATATTTTATTACTATATCATTATAAAAATAACATCTTACTACTGTATCTTTACAAAAAAAAAAAAATTGCATTTACTATAGTAATAAAATATGTAACATCAATATTTCTTATATTTATTTATTATTTCTCAATACTTATTGTAGTAAAATATAACATTTTGTAGTAAAATATAAATTTTGTAAAGATATAGTAATAAAATCTTACACATTAATACTTTTTATTGCAAATTGTTATTTTTTAATTTCTGAAATATTGAAATAATAATTCATATGTAGTTTCATTAACATTTTTATATGGAACAACAATAAGAAAAACAATGGTTTCTAATGCAAGTCTCCCAACATGATAAGAAAAACATTGTGCCATCATGCTATATGCATCAGACATATCAAAATATTGCCTCTTCAGTTCTGAAATTAGTGAATTGGGAATATATGATTTAACCCTTCAATCATTATCTTTTTATTTCAGGAAAGTCTTAACTTCCTTCATTGACGCATCTTCAGATATAGCAAGGGGTAAATGACCCTCCAATACATATCCCAACTTCTTAGATCCGAGGACAATCCTCAAATCCATATCCCAGTCAGCAAAGTTCTCAGCGCCTTTAAGCTTATTTGTATCCAACATACGAGAAAAAAGATTTGTTCAAAGAAGCCGCCACCGCAAATCTATCACATAGATAGCGAAAAATGATTAGCAGACAAATAATTTCATATAATATTATAAAGCATTTAATAGAACATGGATTTTTAATCTAAAAATATCTCTCCCACTATTTAATGTAAAACTATAATCCCCAAACAGAATACAAAATATTCAATAATCAAATTAAATACAATAGTGAAAAGTGGACCCAAGAATATATTTCAGCTCACAACTTTGGCACGTTCTCGCCTATGTATATTCATTAGGTAGACAATTCATTGTCAATAACTCACTAGTGACTCATGGGTTCCGATCCTGATCCTTTCTCGTTGTGACAGCTTTGGCACAACATAAGGAGGCGTACCAAGGTTAAAATCTTCAATGATAAATTTAAGATACTCGCATAATCCTGACAGCTTTGGCACGTTCAGGATTCTGCTTTCGCTTAAATTTACCTAATATCGGCTATATCCTCACAATTTTGACATGTTCTCAGATATAGTCGTAGAAGATTTATCTATAAGTAGCATTAACAAGACGGACCATGAAATATGTATAAAATACATATTAATTATTAAACCTTATTTTAAATAGGGATTTTACGTAAAAGATGTCATAAACTTTATTTTAATCAAATTAAATAAATTCATGCATGCATGCATAAAGATTACATTAAATATCAAATTTAAAGGGCTAATAATATCATGTGTTTAGACTCATACTCATTCTGATACCATTTTTATTGGGGTTTTTAACGGTATTACCGGGTAACGCAACAGAACGCAAAAAATCAAAAAAAAATTTCGATTTCAATAATTTTTCTTGGGTAATTAAAATAAACTAATTTATTCTAATTACTCAATACTCAAAAATTTAGTTTTTACCCAAAATCCAACATTTTTACCAAAGGTTTGTATTTTGATCATTTTAGTCCTAATTTGTCAAATATAAATTTTGGTGATTTGCAATCACTACCAAAATTATTTATACATATCATATACATCAAAATACATCTCACAACAAAAATCCCCAATTTTCTTGAAATTACCGTGAGCACCCAACTTTCTCAACTTTGATCATTTTGGTCCAATTTTTGTCAAAACAAGCTTAGATGATTTCCAATCAACACCAAAATAATTTGTATATCTTATATACATCAAAACACAACACATATATGAAAAGCCCCAATTTTGGTTTAGGTTAAAACCCTAATTTTTCTAATTAATCAAATTAACAAAAATTAACCAAAATTAATACAATCCAACACTTTAATCTAATCTCTACAACACCAAACAAGTCTCACCACTTTAAAATAACTCAAAAAAAAAATTCTAGGTCATCAATGAGTAGTCTTACAACTCTAGAATGGCAACCAAGTCATCTAATGACTAAAAGAGAGCTTATTAACACATTAAAAGCTTTCTTTAATTACATACATGAAAACATCTTTCATTCAAGCTTCCAACCTATATATTACAAAACCAAGAGAGTAGAAAAAACATCCAATAATCACATGTTGTAGCTAAGAACCATAGAAATATTTTTCTATTTGGAGAAAAGTTGAAAAAACTTACAAATCTTGAAGTTTTCTTCAATTTCTTTCTTAACACTTCACTTTTTTCTCTCAAATTTTGATAAGTGCGGGTTATACCAACTTATTCATATACTCTTAGTTTATTATTTTGTTAGATTCCATATAATTTAATGTATTTTATAGTTTATTTTATGTTTTTATTGATAGAAAGCATTGGAACATGGATCTTGGGTTAAATGGACTTGTTTTGGGACCTTACGGACCCTTCGGAAGCACGCGGGAAAGCAGAAAATACAGAAAAACCTATTTTGAAAATTTGGCATGGGCTCGCTATACCCATTGTAGCGTCACGATGCCCATACAGACTCCAGACATAAAATCCTGAGAGTTGGGCATCACAACGCCACTTACGGCGTCGCGGCGCTGCGGCAGATGTCCATAATCTTCAGAAATCATTATTCTACAAGCACAAGGACTTCACGAATTCCCTATAAATATAGAAGCTCGTCCAAAACCCTAGATGGGAGACTAATACACATCTCAAGAGTTCTAAACATATATTTTAAAGATATCCAAGGAGGAAGAATGAAGAGCGTCAATAGAAGACTAAGACAATGACGTCCGAGGATGAAGAGATTCGATTCAGGTTTAATCTTCTAGTTTCTTTCTTTAAATTCTAATGATGTCCATTATGTTTCTGACATTATTTTAATTATTTTTTACTTTGGTCATGAACTAGCTCTATAATTCTAGAGGATGATATAGCATATGCTTGAACCTATGTATTATTTGCCAATTTAATTGTTATAAAGTTTAGATTCAGTTTTTTTTTATTCTCTCGTGTTTAATGCTTCTAGTTTGTTGGCCACAAATTAAGATGATGAATGTTTATAATCTATCGCTCGGGAGAGAGGATTTTGAATAGGATATAGAGAATATAACTTAGGAGTTTTTTAGAGTTCGGGATAATCTACAATCCCTTTGAAGTCGTTAATAAGGATTCACATAGCATAATGAGTTGTTGATTACTAGATTTTTATAGGGATATCGATGTCAGTAATTAATAATATTCTCACTCGGCACTCGGGAGAGGGAGTTAGAATAATTTAAGATTCTTGCCTTATAAACAATAAAATTGAGTAATAATTAATTGGCATAACAAATACATAGGGGATAGTTAGGTGAAATCAAACTATAGAATCTCTCTTATCTTGGTTTTTCCTAAACAAATGTTTTGATATCTTGCTTATTTAGTTTTTAGTTTTAAATTTATATTATTTTAAATTGCTTCTAAATAAAGTTAGGTTTATCAATTATAGTACTTAGTGAGAATTTGATTACAATCCATGTGGGTTCGACACTCTTTACTTATCTTTTACTAAACTTGACACCGTATACTTGTGGTACGATAATCTCGTAATAAGTTTTTAGTGCCATTGCCGGGGATTGTTAATCTAATTCACATTAATATTATTACCAAACAACCTTAGTTTTAATTTAGATTTATTTTTATTATTTTTATTTTAGTACTTTTCTTGTCTTTTTGTGCTTCAGTGAATGCAAAGATTCACAAGTCTTGACTCGCTTTTGTTTGTTCCTGAAATAGAAAGAACAACGATGAGACTAAGGAAAGAAAGGAAAATTGAGAAAGAAGTGATGGCGGCTGAAAACATAGAGAACAACGCACGCCATGTGGCAATCCGGGATCACTTTAAGTCAATCATTGATGATAACTATTCTAGGATTGCGCACCCACCAATCAATGCCAACAATTTTGAGCTGAAACCTGTATTGATCAATATGGTGCAAAAGAACCAGTGTATTGGGTGTGATGTCAAGACGGAAGTATCACTTCAGTCATAGTGGAGATGATGATCATGTAGGATACGGAACTGGTGCTCTTATGTACTGCAGTCATCGGGATAATATGACTAGGTCATGATTATCCGATTATAGAGGCTAGTTACCAGAGAACCAATATGTGCTTCGTACGGGGCATACAAAATTCTATCCCCAGGCCTAGCACGTGACATTCGATGCTGGATTGTAATACGCAATACTACGTATACTATGCCTGATAAAGATTACATATTCCTTTAAGAATATTTCTGGAGAATTGGGTAGGAACGGTGCTTTTCTAGAAGCCAACCATGTCTTGTAAATCGGTAAAAATGTAGTACTAGGTACGTACGTTTTCGGATAGTCCGACGACCGGATTTACTGCCAATATATTCGGGGATCTCATGGGTCGCTTCCCGAAGATTCACCGATGACGTATGACTCACATATTATTAATCTGGGAATAATTAGATGAGAGAGAAAATTAATCTAGGATTAATTACGAGGATATTTTATCTGGGATAAAATATTATTTAAAGAGAGAGAACGATTAATTTGGAATTAATCGATAAAATAATATATTCGATATATTATACGAAATTAGATTTTGACGCGGAATTAAAATTAGATTTTAATTCGGGCAAACGAGTTAATTTAGAATTCATTCGTCAGCGACATGAATATTAATTTTGCTCGGCACAATTATTTAATTGAATTTGATTTAATTACGTCGCAATGGAAAATTCGTTAATTCGGAATTAGCGAACCCGAGCCTGGGAGTGTTTGTGGGCCCACTCGCATTTCAAATTCAAGTGCGGCCCACAAGTCACATCTAGCATCAAATCACTAGTCAATCAATTAATAGAAGTCACATCACTTTGAGTGAAGTGATGCTTGTCATCATTGATTGATGTGAATAGTGATGTGAGTTGTTGTAGGCATTTATTGCCATTTTGGCTCCATTTTTTTGTTTTGACTTTTTGAAAGGATATACAAAAATTTTGGAAAACAATTTTGGTATTAGTTTTTTTTTGGAAAAACCAAATACATAAACCAACTCATCACTTCTCTCTTCTCTCAACACATATTCGGCCAAGGGCCAAATATTTTCTCTCCCATTTTTCTTGGCAAGGCCGAGAATAACAAGAAGAATTAGGAAGATTTGTGGCAAATCATTCCAATGCTAGCACATGAAGAGTCATCCAAAGGTGATAGGGAAACAAACCCTTGAGCATGGAATCTCAAACAAAGATTGGAGCTTGAAGAACACAAAGAGGACAACCATGGAAGCCATGGCCGAATGCTTCAAGGAAGGAGCAAAGACTTTTGTTATTCGTCGCATCGAAAAATCCGATCAAAGTAAGTAATTCTGAAACTTAACTTTGTCGTATTGACACTTATAAATGCTTAAATCGATCTTGGTTTGACCTTAGAAGCCCAACAGGTACACAGTGTAGGTGACTTTCGAGTACCTTGACGTTGATCTAAAGTCAAAGCAACCATTAGTTTTCTTCCTTATAACTCAAAATATTTACATATGACATGAAAGAATATGCAATGCATGAATACTAAATCTACTTAAACATTGACAATATATATGGTATCTATGAATTTTACGGACTTAGATTTAGAGTTGTACAAGTGCGGTAGCGGAAACTTATATTTTAATAATCGCAAGAAACTTCACTCCTTGACGTCTAAATTTGAAATTTCACTATAATTAATTGGGAATGAATATAAAGCTGAAGTTTTAATCAAATAGTCCTTAATTTATCTGGTTTATGATGGTTTTTACGGTTCTTAATTCCGATACCAGAAACTCAAGTTATGGACTGAAGTACACGGGATGTGCAATTGAAAAAATGGGCACAGGGGCAGCAGATCACCTGACTTCAAGAATTCAGTCAGGTCTTATCTTAAGTCTAAAAATTCTAAATTTTGGATATGTTACTCCTCTATGTGTCTTGTGTACCAGAAATTTACACTTCATCAATCAGATATCACAAACTTGACTTATAAGTAAATCTTCACAGCTTGTCCAGAAAGTATCGTAAACCAACACCGTCACTTTACTTTCTTATTTCTCCTTCTCATTAACTCCTTAAATCCAAGAACCCCCAACAGAATTTTCATTATTATAAGCACTCTTCATATCATATAAAATATGCCTAATTTCCTAATTTAATATGAGCTTGGTATTTCGTCAAAGACTTGGTGCGCGAAATGCCAAAACTTCATCTTTTACACAATCCAAGTTATCTCCACTCCCATATTACATATCTATCTCCTAACAACATCAATCAATACTTTATATCACATTTAAAACATGATACCCTTCCTCATATGCTTGGCCGAAAACCCCATCCAATTCCACTCTCAAAGTTTACAACATCACACAGGCTAAATCAATTACAAATGTTTGAAACATCATAAATCTAACCTTCTAACATCATGACAACCTCCAATCTCATAAACCTCAACTTAGCTCAATGTTTAAGTTTTCATAATTTGGGGATTTCTTAAAAACATTACTTTCTTAATAAAACAAACATCTAAACAACATCAACCACAAACCAACAACATCCATTGATCATCAATTCATCACAAATCAACATTTCAAAATTTGGGTCATGTTTTCCTTACCTCTAATAATGATAATCTTCCACCAAAAAAATGTCCAAGACTTTCTTTATCCTTTCTAAGCTTGTATGGGGTTGATATACACTTGCATCATCTTGAAATTTGGTTGGAGAGATGAAGAAAATCCAAGGTTTTTGGTTTTGGATGGTTCGGCCAAGGGGAAAACGTGAGGCTTCTTTCATTTTTTTTTGGTTTTTAATATTTAATAAATGTAAACAACGTCTTGAAAATTATAGGTTTTCCTAGAAAAGAGGAACTTGGGCCAAAATTATGATTCTTCGACTTGGGCAAAACATTATGATTCTTGTCGGGCTTAATTGAATTATGATTCTTGTTGGGCTTTATTGGATTGGTTAAAATATAGCTAGCATTATTACTAGAATTGGGCATTTATTTTGATTTATGCTTAGTAGGCTAGTGTTAGGCCCGCTAGGCCATTTTCAAATATGGCTCATTGGTTTCTAAGTCGTTTCTAAAAAAAATTTCTAACTCGGAGAAATTTTTTATCTTAGTCACCGAATTACGAATTTAGTTGATCTATGAAATTTTGAGTCATTACAATTCTCCCTTCCATAAAATGATTTTTCCTCGAATCAAAATACCTAAAAGTATGGAGCGTACCTTCTTCTATGAACAGCTGGGGATATTGCTCTCTCATGGCTTCTTCTGGCTCCCATGTTGATTCTTGTCCCTTGTGGTGCTGCCAAACCACCTTAACTGAGGGAATCCATCTAGATCGTAACTTCCTCGTCTCTCTATCCATTATTGCTACTGACTGCTCTAGATAGGATAGATCTTGGCAAACATCAACTGTTTGGGATTCTAACACATGATATTCATCATGCAAGTACTTGCGTAGCATAGATACATGAAAAAAAAGATGTATCTTATCCATGCCTGGTGGGAGCGCCAGTTCATATGCTCTCATTCCAATCGTATGAAGTATCTAAAATGGCCCGACATACCTAAGGATGAGCGAGTGTACCACTTTTGCCAAATCTCATAACTCCTTTAAAATGGGATACTTTAAAGAACATAAAGTCTCATACTTGAAATTCCAAATCTTTTCTCTGGCGATATGCATATGTTTTCTGATGACTCTGAGCCGTTTTCATCCTTTCTTTGATCAACTTCACTTTCTCCACTGCTTCTTATACCGGATCGGGTCCAAGCAACTTTTGTTCCCCAGTTTCAAACCACCTTACTGGGGATTTGCACTTCCTACTAGACAACGCCTCGAAAAGAGCCATATGAATGCTTGTCTGATAACTGTTGTTATATGCAAACTCTATAAGTGGCAAATATGTTGGGTTCTATAAGAACTAGCCAAGGATCTAATAAGCATAAAACATGTGTGAATAAACTATGTAAGATTGCGGAAAAAATACTTACATAGATCGGCAAGGTAGGATGTGTAGAGTTTAAAACTTTTGCTCCTTTGAAGTTGCTCCAAGCTCCTCTTTGATTGTATGTTGAGCTCCAAGCTTTGGTGAATGAATTCCAAACTCATGGGAGTAGTTTCCCTATCACCTTTGTATGATTCTTTGTGTGCTAGCACTTGAGATTTTTGAAGTAAAAATCACTTAGCAAGAAGCCAAGCTTCACGCCAATGGAGAGAAAAATGAAGTCTCATTTTGGCCAAGGAGAGATGAAGATGAAGTGTATGGTTTTTCAAAAAAATAAAAGTCATATACCAAATACAATAATTGGTAAATGTTTTTCAATCTTTCAAACTTGTGTAAGAATCAAGTTAACCAAAAATCCCACCAACTTCTATCAACCAAAAGTTGATAAAGTTGACTAGGTGATGTGAAAAGTGTGGGCCCCACTTTAATTCAAAATCCGAGTGGGCCCGAAAACATATTATGGGCTCGGGTTCGTTAATTCCCAATTAACGAATTTTCCGTTGCGACTTAATTAAATCAAATTTAATTAAATAATAATGCCTAGCAAAATTACTATTAAAGTCGCTCGCGAATTAATTATAAATTAATTTTTTCCCCCGAATTAAAATCCAATTTTAATTCCGTTATGAAATCTAATTTCATTTAATATATCGAATATATTATTTTATCGATTAATTCCAAATTAATCGTTCTCTCTCTATTAATTGAATTTTATCCCAGATAAAATCTCACCGTAATTAATCCTAGATTAATTTTCTCTCTTCTAATTAATCTCAGATTAATTATGTTCGAGTCATACGTCATCGGTGAATCTTCGAGAAGCGACCCATGAGATCCCTGGATATATTGGCAGTAAATTCGGTTATCGGACTATCCGAAAACGTGCATACCTTGTACCACATTTTTACCGATTTACAAGACATAGTTGGCTTCTAGCAAAGCACCGTGCCTACCTAATTCTCCAGAAATATTCTTTAAGGAATATATAATCTATAACAGGCGTAGTATACGTAGTATTACGTATTGCGATCCAGTATCGGATATCACATGCTAGACATGAGGCTGGAATTGTGCATGCCCCGTACGAAGCACATATCGGATCTCTGGTAACTAGTCTCTATAATCGGATAATCATGACCTAGTCGTATTATCCCGATGACTGCAGTACTTAAGAGTACTAGTTCCGTATCCTGCGTGATCATCATCTCCATATGACTGGAGTGATACTTCCATCTTGACATCACACCCAATACACTACAATTCTCAGTATACCCAGAAGAGGCGTACACAGAACCTGTTAAAGCCCCGGATGACCAAAACCAAAGTATACTGATTGTCGCAAGTATTAGCGATGCAAGTCTCAGGTTAAGACCAAATACACCTACCCTGATTTGGATTCCCATAGACACATAGTCATACTACCAATGGGATTCCGAGGGGTCTATCCAGAGCGAAGCTGTGTCCGTACCATCGATAAACAGTACCTCCTATTACACTTGCATGAGTATCCAATACCCAAATATACGAGAACTACGACGTTACGCTTCCATAACGCGCACAAGTGTAATACTAGTCTATTCCGCATTATCGATGTCCAATCTCGATAATACTATGACTAGGGATATTTAATGATTAAACCTTACGTGGATTAATATTGTCTCATATCTTATTAATTCGGTACTAATCATATGGACTCTTATCATTTATATATCTCGGTAATCCAATTACAAATGATAAAAGAGCAATTTCCTTTGTCACATAGTTAATTTGTACAACAACACCATGTTCTGTACAAATAGTCATGCTATAGGTCATAATTGTCCAAAAATCTCCCACTTGGCCTATAGCCAATCACTCAAGTGTCTAACACCTAACTATGTACGGGTCGCTCAAACTTCTGCTGAGAAATTGCTTTCGTCAGCGGATTTGCAATGTTATCATCTGATGTGATTTATTCGATCATCACATCGCCGCGATTTATGATCCGACGAATCAGATGAAATAGTTGAAGTATATACTTGGATCGTTGATGAGACCGTAGTTCCTTAGCCTGTACTATAGCCTAGCTCAGCTGTTAACAGAACTACTCCTAATCTATTTAGGAATTTTATAGATCCAAAATTGCTTCTATTGCTGCCTCAGCTGCAGCAATGTTCCACTTTTTGTTATTTATTCGGCAACAGTATCTTGCTTGGAATATTTCCAGCTCACTGTTCTGTTATTCAAACTAAATATGTACCCAGATTGTGACTTAAAGTCATCTTTTTCGGTTTGGAAACTTGCAACGGCGAACCCAGTCACCCCAAGTTCTCCTTCTCAATGTTTAAGAAAGAATCATTAGTTCGTCCAAGATACTTAAGGATGTTCTTTATATTAATCCAGTGACCATCACTCGGATTGGCCTTATAGCGTCTACATATGCTCAAAACATATGAGACATCAGGTAACATACATTTCAAAAACGTACGAACTCTGGGAGGGTTCTCAGCAGCTTTCTAGATCTATCCCAGTAGATTTTTATTCCTAGAATAAAGCCTGCTTCTCCCAGGTATTCTATGGAGAATTTTAATGAAAGCCAAGCTTTCACCGATTATTTAATATGGGAATATCATTTCCAACAAATAATAAGTCATCAATGTATATGACAATCATTGTCAGTGCACTCCCACTAACCTTCTTATATACACAAGAATCATATTCGTTTTGAATGAAATCATATACCATTATGATCTCATCAAAACATTGATTCCAAGAAAACAATGCTTATTTCAATCCATTAATGGATCGATTTAACTTGCAAACCTTGTTTGCTTGTTTCGGTACGATAAAACCGTCAGGATGTTGTAAACATCCTCCAAAAGATTTTTGTTAAGGAAAGCGGTTTTGACGTCCATATGCCATATTTCATAAACGAAATATGCAGCAATAGCAAGCATTATCCAAATGGATTTAATCATGGTAACATGTGAAAAATTTTGTCGTAGTCGACACTATGTCGTTAACTATACCTTTTCTGTATAAGACTAGTTGTATACATTTGTATGTTGCCATCCATGTATGTCTTCATTGAAGGCTCATATAGTACCAATAGGCACAATGCCTTCTGGTACATCAACCAGTGTCCAAACTTAGTTGGTATACATGGAATTCATTTCAGACTTCATGGCACTTTTCCATAAAAGGAGTCGATACCTTGTATCACTTCCTCATACATAGCCGGTTCGTTTTCCTCAATAAGATTGATATCTTCATGAGGTGAGATCAGAAACCCATACCTCCCAGGTTGTTTACTGACTCTCTCCGACCTACGCGATTCTTGTGTATTCGAAGATTATTGGTATAGTTTCATCCCTGATGAACTGTTGGTGTTCCATGAGGACTCGGTGTCTGGAACAGTATTACTCCGATTTTCATCGAGTTCTACTTTCTTCCCACTTACCACTGCATATTGGTATTCCTCTTAGGAAAACTGCATGGAGAGCAACAATTACATTGTTCTCTTGTGATTTGTATAAGTACTATACTTTGGTTTCCCTAGGACAACCTACAAATAAGCACTTATCCGATTTGGGTTCTAGTTTGGTATCATCCAAATATATGCCCAACATTCCCAAATCTTCAGGAATGTGAAACCTGGTTTCTTTCCTGTTCATATCTAATATAGAGTCTGTCCAACAGACTTTTGACGGAACCTTATTCAAAATAAGTATTGCACTGTTTAATACATATCCCTAGAAGGAAATTGGTAGCTCAGAGCGACTCATCATTAACCTTACCATGTCCAACAAAGTTCGGTTTCTCTGTTCGGACACACCGTCAAATTGAGGTGTTCCAGGAGGAGTCCACTATGAAAGAATACCTTACTCTTTCAAATAGTCAAGAAACTTATCGCTTAAGTATTTCCATCACGGTCTAATCGTGATATTTCAATACTCTTGTCGGTCTGTTTTTATACTTTGTGTCGAAACTTATTGATTTACTCAAAAGTTTCTTACTTGTGTTTTATAAGATACACATAATCGTAACGCTATGCCACATCCGTAAAGGTTACGAAGTATTCATATTCATCTCTAGCCTAGCTAGACATGGGCCCACTTATGTCACAATGAACGAGGGCTAACAGATCGGTGGCACTTGCACTTTTACCAAGTAACATGTGTTTTAGGAACTTTGCCTAATAAACTAGATTCGTAGACATCATTTGAATTAAAATAAAATCCATCCTAGTATCCAGTCTTCGAAAGTGTGGATATACGAGTCTTGTTTATGTGTCCCAGACAACAATGCCACAAATAAGTCTCATCTGATTAATTCAGTTTGAGCTATTTGTTTGTCATGTTATATGTTTGAGATTCATTTATATTCAAAATATAAATGCTGTTATTCACATCTAATGTGTTTATCTCAATATCATCTTTATAAACAAAACACTTAGTGTTCTAGAATATAAAGGTATACCCGCAACGGGTTAAACTAGATATAGAGATAATGTTCCTAGTCAAACTAGATATATTATAACAGTCTCCCAATTTAAGTACATGCCCAAAGGGCAGTTCAAAAATTTAGGTTTTTACGACAAAAATAGTGACCTTCGTCCTGTTTTTGACTCGCAGATCAATCTCACCTGAAGTTAGTATCCTGCTAATCAGCAGATTCCGCACATCAGTATATATATTTATGTACCACATCCGATATCTAAAATCCAATTTTAAAACCAGCAATGGTCATGTTTATAACAAACATACTTAAAGCCGGACCCTTGTCTGTCTTCACTTCCTTCATGTCTGCCTTGTCTATACGGCAGTCACGCTTCCAGTGACCCCGTTTGCCACAGTTTAGGTAGACATCTTGGGATTTGCCCTTTATCTTCCCAGAAGACTGTGATGATTTTTCCTTTGCCCCTTTTCATATCCCTAGAAGCCTTCGGCCAAGCCTTGACCTTCTGGGATGTTGAAGTAAGATGCGCATTGCGCTTCTTGCCCCTTTTGCAAGCTCTGACTCTGTCTCATTGAGCATAGCCATTAACTCTCCAAGAGTTTTCTTTTGCAATTAGTACTTCTAAGATCTAAGTATATATCTATGAAGATCCTTCAATTTCAATATCATACTATAAGGATCTAATCCTTAGTTCTGACGAAGAAATTAAGGAGTCATTGTGGCAAGCATAACAGATTGAGCACTAAAGTTATCATCACCATGAGTCTTCCAAAGCTCATGCTCCACTATTTGCTCAACTATGGGCTCAGGCCCGAGATGTCACTCTATCAAATAAAGTAACTTCTCGGCTCCCAAGACTATCCTGAGGTTATATTACCAATCTGAAAATTGAAGCCGCTTAAAGACATTTTCACCAGGATTATGTTTTAAACGCTAATCTTTCAGTTATCTTGATTCCCATAGTCCAACTATCCAATCAACGATTTCAGGTACAATCGAATATAATGATTTCTATAGTCTAACTATATAATCAATTACTATTGATTGGTTAAATTCAAATATATTGATTACTATAATCCAATTATATAATCAACTATAAATGAAGTAATTTGAATACAGTCCAACTGTTTAATTAAAACAACAATTGAATATTAGTCTAACTAATATATTTAAAAACTTTTAATGACGAAAAATTGAAATGAGCGCGTATTGGTAAGTATCTAAATGAAATTTCAAATTTAATACTTGCCTCCCACTATTTTTCGGCGAGCCTCTAACCCTCTGTGGATTACTCGGGAAACCTAGTTTCCTACTGGGCTAGGATCCCGTTAAATAACACACAACCTTGACTTTGGCCAATAAGTTGTATGATATTTAACTAGGTAGATCTCTAAGATCAATTGGATCTCATCCAATTCCTAGATCCAGTAGGTGGACCTCCAAGTCCGAAACATATATCCAATATATGCCAATATATCCGATATATTCCATAACCTTTTTTCCTATGAATCAACTAAGCCTTGGCTTTCGCCAGTGGGAAAGCTTCGTAATCGAGGCCGATGAACAAGAAATGACCTTAACTTTGGCCAACAAATCACAACTTGTCCATGGCGTACGATATGGAACAAAGCCTTCATGATTCAAACACATCCGCGATGGACAAAGGTCTTGACTTTGGCCAACAAACCAATGCCAATCGTGGATCTTGAGGAGAATCACTCAATGAAAGGAAAACGTTTAATATTTGATTGAGGGTTTTTCGCGTAATTGGAAACCAATTAATTATCTTTGATTAGGTCACATCATACATCCTTAAGCATGCATTCTAAAAGCATAATAAGGCGTGATAAATAAAATAATAATGATATGCGGATTAATATTTAACAAATTGTTCCTAGAACAAATCTCTCCATTTCTTCTCCCCGGCTAGCACTATTCTTACTTCTACCCAATTACATAATACTTCTAAAGAAACCTCATTTACATTGAGGGGAATTGGTGAGAAGAGAATTACAAAGAATCGAGAGATAAAGGCTGGACACGCAGGTCCAATTTAATAAATTCTAAATTGATTACAACAATTTCCAAAATTACCCCCACCCATCTAATATCCATCTGATATACATTATTCATACAATACATCCATGTATTCACACAAAGCATGTTATCAATCAATCTAATCCAATTAATTAATCTTTGATTAATGACCATCTAATAATCAAACAACGATTTGATTTGCGTGAGTCTAACTCGTTTAAGAATAAGTACTCAAAGTGCGAATTCTTAAATTATATCAAACTACAATTTTAAATCCAATTTAATTTGTATTCAATACTAATTCTTTATTTAATTCAAAATTAAATAATTACACTTTATTAATGTGCCTTTTAGACGTAGATTCTAAATCCAATCTTTATGGGTCTCAAAGGCCCAATTAGTATCCGATATTATTCAATCAAAGACCAATGGGCTTTCAATTAATTCTTTAGGCATGGGCTTTGGCAATTATGGGTCAAACCCAAGATGCCAAGGCCCAATTAGGAATCACCCTATGAAAAAAATCAATTTAGGCCCATTAGGCCCAATTAAAATTTTAAAGGCGCAATTATCATATTTGGACTTTATGTAGATGGTTTTAGGCCCAATTGGATCCAACCAATTATCCTAAACCAAACTTGGCCCAACCAAGCCCATTAAGCCCAAATACAACAACATTAGCCCAATTCAAAATTAAAGGCTAATTTATTTAATCACAATATTCCAATTATCACAATTATTTAATTAAAGTGTATTAGCCATAATTAATTAGTTAAATTAATATTTCCAAAACACCAATTACACTAATTAATCATGCTTTAATTAATCAAATTATGTCCAACATAAATTGAAGCAAAATCAATCCCAACATGCTTCCAATAGCTCACGACAATATAAGATATTTTTCATCAATTTTGATTTCAATCCAATTAAATCACAAATCAATATATCCATGTATTTTAAATACATCCAATGGCCTAAAATCAAAATCACCATGAGCTACAAATGGTCTCTATATTCGGCCAAGGATCTAATAAGCATAAAACATGTGTGAATAAACTATGTAAGATTGTGGAAAAAATACTTACATAGATCGGCAAGGTAGGATGTGTAGAGTTCAAAACTTTTGCTCATTTGAAGTTGCTCCAAGCTCCTCTTTGATTGTATGTTGACCTCCAAGCTTTCGTGAATGAATTCCAAACTCATGGGAGTAGTTTCCCTATCACCTTTGTATGATTCTTTGTGTGCTAGCACTTGAGATTTTTGAAGCAAAAATCACTTAGCAATAAGCCAAGCTTCACGCCAATTGAGAGAAAAATGAAGTCTCATTTTCGGCCAAGGAGAGATGAAGATGAAGTGTATGGTTTTTCAAAAAATTAAAAGTCTTATACCAAATACAATAATTGGTAAATGTCTTTCAATCTTTCAAACTTGTGTAAGAAACAAGTTAACCAAAAATCCCACCAACTTCTATCAACCAAAAGTTCATAAAGTTGACTAGGTGATGTGAAAAGTGTGGGCCCCACTTTAATTCAAAATCCGAGTGGGCCCGCAAACACATTCTGGGCTCTGGTTCGTTAATTCCGAATTAACGAATTTTCTGTTACGACTTAATTAAATCAAATTTAATTAAATAATAATGCCTAGCAAAATTACAATTAAAGGCGCTCGCGAATTAATTCTAAATTAATTTGTTCGCCCGAATTAAAATCCAATTTTAATTCCATTATGAAATCTAATTTAATTTAATATATCGAATATATTATTTTATCGATTAATTCCGAATTAATCGTTCTCTCTCTATTAATTGAATTTTATCCCAGATAAAATCTCGCCGTAATTAACCCTAGATTAATTTTCTCTCTTCTAATTAATCTCATATTAATTATGTTCGAGTCATACGTCATCGGTGAATCTTCGGGAAGCGACCCATGAGATCTCTGGATATGTTGGCAGTAAATCCGGTTATCGGACTATCCGAATACGTGCGTACCCCGTACCAAATTTTTACCGATTTACAAGACATGGTTGGCTTCTAGCAAAGCATTGTGCCTACCCAATTCTCCAGAAATATTCTTTAAGGAATATATAATTTATAACAGGTGTAGTATACATAGTATTGCGTATTGCGATCCAGTATCGGATATCACATGCTAGGCCTGGGGCTTGAATTGTGTCTGCCCCGTACGAAGCACATATCGGATCTTTGGTAACTAGTCTCTATAATCGGATAATCATGACCTAGTCGTATTATTCTGATGACTGCAGTACTTAAGAGTACTAGTTCTGTATCCTGCGTGATCATCATCTCCATATGACTGGAGTGATACTTCCATCTTGACATCACACCCAATACACTACGATTCTCAATATACCCAGAAGAGGCGTACACAGAACCTGTTAAAGCCCCGGACGACCAAAACCACTGTATACTAATTGTCGTAAATATTAGCAATGCAAGTCTCAGGTTAAGACCAAATACACCTACCCTGATTCGGATTCCCATAGACACATAGTCATACTACCAATGGGTTTCCGATGGGTCTTTCCAGAGCGAAGCTGTTTCCGTACCATCGGTAAACAATACCTCCTATTACACTTGCATGAGTATCCAATACTCAAATATAGGAGAACTATGTCGTTACGCTTCCATAACGAGCACAAGTGTAATACTAGTCTATTCCGCATTATCGATGTCCAGTATCGATAATACTACGACTAGGGATATTTAATGATTAAACCTTACGTGGATTAATAATGTCTCATATCTTATTAATCCGGTACTAATCATATGGACTTTTATCATTTATATATCCCGATAATCCAATTACAAATGATAAAAGAGCAATTTCCTTTGTCACATAGTTAATTTGTACAACAACACCATGTTCCGTACAAATAGTCATGCTATGGGTCATAATTATCCAACAAAATATTGGTCCCAACTACCTTGAAAATCAATTACACAAGCTCGTAACATGTCTTCTAGAGTCTGTATGGTCCATTCTGACTGGCCATCTGTTTGAGGGAGAAAAGTTGTAATATATTGTAGCTGATAGCCCAAAGCTTCCTAAAATGATTGCCAAAAATTAGATGTGAATCAGAAACCTCGATCAGAGATTATTGAGATAGGTATTCCATGCAATGACACCATTTCATCCAGATACAGTCTGGCATACTGAGCTGCTGAATAATTAATCTTTACTGGAAGGAAATACGCGGACTTAGTCAACCTGTCTAAAATCATCCATATAGAATCATACCCTTTCGAGGTATGTGGAAGCCCAACCATGAAATCCATAGTAATCTTCTCCCATTTCCATTCAGGAACATCTAAGTTATGAAGTTTCACTGCCGGTCTTTGATGCTCTGCTTTAACTTGTTGCCAAGTAAGGCATTTTGCGATGAACTCCGCTACATCTTTCTTCATACCATCCCACCAGTGGAGATCCTTGAGATCATGATACATTTTAGTGATCCCAGGATGCATGGCGTAGGATGAGGCATGAACTTTCTCCAATAACAAATGTCTCAACTCCTGAATTGGAGGAACAATAATTCTGTTTTGCTTCCTAATGAGATTTTCATTGTCTATATGATACTCATCTTTCGCGCCTTGCTCTAATATGTTGAATTTGAGGGTCCACTTTTTAGGAAACTCTGATAGCATCTATAAGGGTGGATCAAACTTGTATTTGTGCCAATAACGCTCCTTGAGTTGTTACTTTAAAGCGTACTCCATCAAGAATGCATCTTTGAATTTGTCTAGCTGGATGCCACTTTTCAATCGGCAGATGGGCTAAACTCCCCATAGATTTCATGCTTAAGGCATCTACTACCACATTAGCTTTGCCAGGGTGGTATTGAATAGAACAATCATAATCATTTAGTAACTCAATCCACCGTCTCTATCTCAAATTAAGATCCTTTTGACTTTTTATATACTTGAGACTTTTGTGGTCGGTGAAAATTTCAAACTTTTCGCTATACAAGTAATGCTGCCATATCTTCAAGGTAAAAAATATGGTTGCCATGAGTGGGATAATTCTGTTTACATGTCTTAAGTTGCCTGGAGGCATAGGCAATAAATTTTCCTCTTTGCATCAGCACACATCCCAAACCCACTCTAGAAGCATCAAAGTACATCGTAATTCCTCCTGATCTGACTGGCAGTGCTAAAACAAAAGCTGTAGTCAATCACTATTTAAGCTCTTTGAAACTATCTTCACAAGCATTCGAACACTCAAACTTCATATTTTTCTGAGTCAGCCGTGTTAACGGGCCAACTATTCTAGAGAAATTCTCCACGAATCTCCTATAATATCTTGCTCACCCTGGGAAGCTATGAATCTCTACATACTGGTAGGCCGGTGCCAATTCTGAATGGATTCAATATTCTAGGAGTCTACATAGATTCCTTCTTTTGATACAACATGCCCCATAAATACAACTCTAGATAACCAAAATTCACACTTAGAAAACTTGGCAAACAGCTTGTGTTCTCTCAATGTCTCTAGTACCTGGTGCAAATGCTCTGCATGCTTCTATTCACTATGTGAATAAACCATAATATCATCAGTAAAGACTATCACAAATCGGTCTAGAAAGAGTCTGAATACCTTATTCATCAAATCCATAAAAGCTGCATAGGCATTGGTAAGGCCAAATGACATTACCAAGAACTCGTAATGTCCATATCTGGTCCGAAAGGCGGCACATCGCTCTTCCTAATATTCAACTGATGATATCCTCACCGAAGATCGATCTTTGAGAAATATTGTGCCCCCTGTAGATGGTCAAACAAGTCTTCAATCCTCGTTAGTGGATATTTATTCTTGATCGTCACCTTATTCAGTTACCGGTAACCTATACAAAATCGAAGTGTTCCATCCTTATTCTTTAAGAATAACACTGGAACGCCCCATGGAGATACACTAGGGTGAATGAAACCTTTATCCAACAAGTCTTGTAATTGTGCCTTCAATTCCTTGAGTTCTACATAGGCCATCCTTTATGGAGGAATCGATATGGGCTGCGTGCCTGGAACTACATTTATACAGAACTCAATCTCTCTATCTTGCAGTAGGTCTGGTAACTCATTTGGAAAAACATCAGGATACTCCTTTACCACCAGAACTTGCTCAATGTCCTTTTCTTCCACCTTACAATATGTCACATACGCCAAGTAACCCATATTTTTCCTTCGAAGAAGCTTATACGCTTGCATTACTGATATCAAGTTATAAGGCACTACACTCTTATCCTCTCATAAAATTTAACTGATTGGTCAGGAATGTGCAAAGTAATAGTCTTCTTCTGGTAATCTAATACCGCGTGGTGCGTAGCTAACCAATCCATCCCCAAGATGACATCAAAGCTCATTATGCTCAATACTACTAAGTTAGCATAATATGTGTGCCCATCAATATCAACTGGACACGATTTCACACCCCGTGTAGCTTCTATAGGATCTCCTACTGGTGTAGTTATAATGATGGGTGAATCTAAGGGCTCAATATCTCTACCCAGGTAAGTTACAAAACATGGTGACAGAAGAATGTGTGGCTTATGGAACCAACTAATAATGTAAATGTAACAACTGCATTGGATTCCTGTGTATCCTGAAGTGTGAGAGTATACACATGACCGGCGTAAACACACACGTATAATGCAAGCGTACGTATCGTTCAAGTAGTATAAAAATATCGATCCCACGAGGACTTAATTCCTACTATTGTTATTAATTATTGAATCTATTTATTTACATATATCTAATTGAGGGAGAAGAGAATGATTGTTTGATTGATTTGGTTGATTGTGGTTTTGCAAAATAAAATAAAAACAGACCCAAAAGAAAATACTAAGGAAAATAACAAAAGACACAAAGATCTAGGGTTGTGAATCATTCTAATATCTTTTAAAAGATGAAGTGATTATTTTATGTTTGTGTGATAAATCAGTTTACTAACCTGGAACACGAAATTATGCAAAAGCCTATGTCGATGGTCAGACGCAAATACCTAGTTTAACCCAATTGAACCATATGTCTATGTCAACCAAATTATTTGGATTCATTAAGTTTAAGTTCCAATTATGGCTACCCCCACCCGACAGGAATATGTCTATCCTGTAAGGAAATCTATTAAAGGGTTATCTATCCTCAGGAAGATCGTGGGCTATTAAGTCTAAGGCTGAAACCTAAAATCCCTATGTCTAGTTCATTTTAGATTTACCATATCAATCTTATTGGTGATCAGACAACAAGAAGCATTAAGCTTAAGACTTAATAAGTAAACCTTTAAATTACCCAAACTATAAAATAACCCCTTATAAACCAGTGATATTAGAATTTATCACAACCTCAGATAGCTAACACATAACTAGGGCTAGTAAAAACTTAAAAGTAAAAGACATAAAGTAAAAGCTGAAAAGTAAAATAAAATAAAATGTTAAGGTAAAAGGATCAACTTTTTCTATTTACTATTTAGATATCTCCATTAATATAATATATTAACTTGTGATTATTTTACCAACCAGCCATAAAGGCGGTAACCTGATTAAGTCAAATTAAGTCCAACAAGCCATAAAGACGGAATCAAAATAAACCTGCCATATAGGCGGTAAGAAAATTTAATTACCAACCGACCAATCTGGCGGTATCCTTGATTAGTCAGGTTTAAACCAGATTAAAATGAATTACCAACCGACCAATCTGGCGGTATCCTTTTTAAGTCAATATTTTAAATAGTGAATATATTATTTTTAAGGGAGATTAATCTAAATAGTAACAGTAAAAGAATTACCTTTCACCCTAGCTGGGGAAGTTACCTCCTCATTGCTTGAAAAATAAAAACTGCAAAAGTAAAGAAAGGAAAGGATTGTACGTAAAAGTAAATTGCGGAAAGTAAAAACTGAAAAATAAAGAAAAGAAATTGCGAAAGCGATAATTAATTACTGAAAGCTGTAAATAAACAAACAAGATACAATCTTCTTATTTATTCTTTAGGAATTTCAAAGAAGAAAGTCTGAATTTACAAATGAAATGGCTTGGTATTTATAGGCAAAATTTTACCTCCATCAAATCATCCACCAAATCAATTATTAATTGCTCCAATAAATTGCTCCACCAAATCTATTATTAATTGCTCCACTAATTGCTTATCATGTTTGGTGGTGATTTGATAATTTTTTTAATTTATTTATTAAATTATTTTTTGCTTTGAAAATGATTGAAAATGACTTAAATAATTACACACAACACACTTCTGGATGGTTCATCAATTTCGGGCATTAAATCTTCCGAATTCGAAATTATTTTGTCTTTCAAAGTTGTAGATCTTTTATTCTTCTTTAATCTGGAACTTTAATCAGATCACTCCGATATCGGAGTAAAAAGTTATGCCCAAAATACGACAGATGCGCAAAATAGGAATTTCCAAAACTACACTTCGTTAAAACGCCCTTTCAAGTTTCCAATCTCCAAAATTAATATGTCAAGTCCAATTTTTGCCCTTATTTGACCCACATTTCGTCTTAAATGATTTCATTGTGTCCCAATATTATTTTATCTGCAAAATAAACTAAAACACATCAAAACGTTCATCAAACCCGAGAAACTAAACAAAATATTAAGTAAAAGGGGCGGTAAATATTGATATATTTTCCGCTCATCACACCCCCAAACCTAACATTTTGCTAGTCCTCGAGCAAAACAATAAAATAAAATACAAGAAACAATTAAAATTAAACTAAGCCACTTTCGTAGGGATCACGGTTGCATTTAGCATATGCAACAAGCCTTTAAAGCCCTAGGTGTCCCTAGTGGACGAGTTATAGTCTCGTGAGGGCTTACAGCAACGATACCCACAAACGTTTTACAAAAGTAAAAAGATAATAAAACTAATACACACAAAAGAAAAAAGACAAGAGAAAAGAGAATAAAGAAGTTAGTGACTAATCAGGTGAAACTTCTACTCCAAGTCAATAGTTGTTTTGTTTCATTCTAAATTACCGAATAAGTAAATTCTCCGATTATTTTTACCATTCTCCATATACACAGTCGACAAAATATTAATCAACTCATTTTTGCCCACAACAGTCACAAGTGTAGTTGATAAGAGAGTAATATTTTTGTCCTAAAGTTTTATCAGAATTCACATCTTTTTGCAGCAATGGAATAAATTTTCTGATTTTTCTGATTTTTTTTTTGATTTTTGATTTTTTTTTATTTATATACAATATCTTCCATCTATGTAGCGAGTGTTGGGTCGGTGGCTCCCAAACCAATTGGCTTTAGGGCACTAGGTGTTAAGACACCCCTACGGACTTAATTACTCAGACTTCAGATATATATATTTTTACAACATCCTTGATCCATGTAGCGAGCTTTGGGCCAGTGACTCCCAAACCAGTTGGCTTTAGGGCACTAGGTGTTAAAACACCCTTACAGACTTAATAACTCGGATCTCAGACGTTTTTTTTTTTTTACTCCATCACTTTTTGAGATACCTTCTCCAATTAAACCAGAGCACTTAATATTATAAACTTTTCAATTACAACTCATGTCTGTATGTTACTATGCATGTTGATAATATCTGCTAACTGAGCATATGAATATCCTTTTTTAGTCAGTATTATGGAGAATTCACAAATTAAATAATTCAAAAGGAAATAAACAAAAATTAACTTGTTCGGAATTAGGTTTGAGATACGTCTCAGGAGTGAAAACACCTTACTCAGCTATCTCTTACCAATTTCACCTTTTTAGTCAAAATAAAAACACAAAAACGCAAAATATTTTTGTAATTTTTGAAAATTTTTCAATTTTTTTTTATTTTTTGAAAACTTTTGGACTAAAAATAAAAACAACACACAAACTAAAAACAAGGTACTGATCAACTAATTCCCTCCCCCAAACCTAAATGAGACATTGTCCTCAATGTCTTAAACAGTAGAAGAAGAGTGTAGAAGATATTACCTGGTTAGCTGAAATTCTACAGGAAATTAAATGTTAAGATCCAGATTAATCCGACGCCTCTTACCACGATCGTCCTCAGACCAATTTATCTTTGAAAGGATAGGGTCAATTTGTGGTTCATAGGCTAAGATTTGGTCAATTAGATCCGGAGCAGTTTTGGCAGTGAAGAGGAGTTCTTTTAAAGGTTTTGACACGAACCCATTTCTCGGGGCATCATCAAGAAACACACAAAGAAAATCATAAAATCCATCAACGTTAAACTGCCCAATTGGTTTCTGGTGTATGTTCAAGTTCGCCCAAGATAGCACTATAAAAATTTCCTCCAATGTACCCAGGCCACCTGGAAAAGCAATAAATGCATCAGCACAGTTAATCATTTCTACCAGTCGTTCAGACATACATGGCACAATCAGTTCCTCTCTGTTTGATGGTTCAATAAGATTTGCTTCTGCCAAGGGTTTTGGGATGATTCCCAAAACGTGACTGCCTCCTTCTTGTACGGCTTTTGAAACGATCCCAATAACTCCAAGATTGCCTCCGCCATATACTAAGTGCATATTCTTTGCAGTTAAGACTCGGCTAAATTCTTGTGCTGCTTCTACGTATTGTGGTTTAGTACCAACACTACTACCGCAAAACACACAGATGTTTTCAACTCGTCTTCTTGAAGTGGCTTCCATGTTTTACTCTGGATGTCTTCAAAAGTGCAATGATGAGTTGAATTTATAAAACCTAAAAAGGGTGAGTAATAATAGCACAAGTATCTTCCAAAGGACGATTATTAGTTAACAGTAAAATAAATCGTGATAGTCAAAAAGGTCTGGATCCTGTCGGAGAAAATAAAAGAAAACAACAAAATAATTTACAATTATTAAGAAAAGACAAAGAGATATAATATGTACAAGAAAAGTAGCGGCTTGATTGACGTCTATGCGTCAGGGACAAGCTTCCCATCCAATTTTCTTATAAACTGGCAAACAGGGTCTTTTTGAGTCAGATTCCCAAGACTTAATTGTTGTCTTTCTTTTTGGAATTATGTATATAATTTGCGAATGGCTATGTGAACATATCCACTGGGATGTGTCTCAAGAGTTGAAGATATATCATCTAAAGACTCCTTACTCAAGCCATCCCTAATGAATTTAATTTTGTCTTCGCGATTATCAGACACCATTCCTAAAGAATGACAACGAGTATTGCAATTCCAGCGTGCACATTTGTAACAAACACCCATTTGTTTAGCTCTACGTTTCTTTGCATAGGTGCTTCTTCCAAAACCAGGCAGATGTGAAATAAAAGAGTCAGAAGACTCACCTGCCAATCGGACTCGTGCTTCAATTACCCAACGAATGTCATTAGGAACACCATGGATTGTTAGTAGTCTCATCCGTTCCAAGCAAGCTTTGTAGACTTTCATCAGAGAGTTTTGAGGGAGAGAAGGAAATTGCTTGTGAAGATTTGCGAGAACTTCTTCCATCCTGAAATGTATTAATCTACAAAAACTAAACACACCAAATTTAAATCACACCAAATCACAATATATACAAAAATTGCATGGGTTGCCTCCCTGCAAGTGCTAAGTTTAAAGTCGTCAGCTAGACATGACTGCTCGAACGTTTATGCTGGATCTGAAAGTGTGACACTTTCTTTTTGTTGCTCAAATGATTCTCCCCAGTAGTGCTTAACACACTTGTTTTTAACCTTGAAAGTTTCGTTGGAGTCTGGATCATGTATCTCAACGGCTCTGTCTGGTAAAACCTTGGTGATCACAAATGGACCTGACCACCGTGATTTTGGCTTCCATGGGAAGAATTTCACCCTTGATTTATTTAACAGTACCTTCTACCCTGGTTCTAGTTGTATGCGCACTAACTTCTCATCTTGTCTCTTCTTGGCCTTTTCTTTGTACAATTTGGCATCCTCATAAGGCTGATTGTGAAATTCCTCCAATTCGTTGAGCTGGTGGAACTTTTTCTCATTTGTTGCTTGTAGTGCAAAAATTGGCTTTTTCAGTGCAAAATACGCTTTATCTTCAGGCTTCACACACAATTGACATGTATTAAGTTTGTCAATAGAAATTTACATTGCATTGGAGTTCTAAATGGTACTGTGTATCACATCAAGTCTGAAACATTCCTCCTTCTTTTCATCTTCTGGGAAATTCATGGCCTTGAAAACATTGAATGTTACTTCTTGGTCCTGTACCATCATGGTTAATTCTCCTTTTTGTACATCAATAATGGTTCGACCTGTAGCCAAGAATGGTCTCCCGAGAATGATCGGCACGTCTTCATCTTCCTCCATATCAAGGACAATAAAATCTACTGGGAAAATGAATTTGTCAACCTTGACCAGCACATCCTCAACTACGCCTCTTGGAAATACGAGCGTGCTATCAGCAAGTTATAGTGAGACTGAAGTGGGCATTGTTTCTCCAATCTGCAGTTTCCTGAAAATAGAAAAAGGCATCAAGTTAACACTAGCACCTAAATCACACAGAGCCTTACCGAAGTCATGTTCTCCTATGGTGCAAGGAACAGTGAAACTGCCAGGATCTTTCAACTTTGGAGGAAGTTTTCTCTGAATGATGGCGCTGCATTCTTCTGATAATGCTATTGTCTAATAATCTCCCAATCTCCGCTTTCGTGAAAGAATGTCTTTCATAAATTTGGCATAGCTGGGCATTTGTTCCAATGCTTCTGCAAATGGAATGTTGATATGCAGCTTTTTGAACACCTCCAAGAATCGAGCAAATTGCTTGTCCAGTTTATTCTTCTGAAGACGCTAAGGAAAAGGTGGAGGTGGAGTGATCTGTTCTTTTTCCTTTGCTTCTTTTTCCTCCATCTATTGCTTTGTTTCTTTTGGAACTTCCTGAGCAGTTGTTTTGGCTCCAACATCTTTGTTGATTTCAGTACCGCTTTTTAACATGATGGCATGACACTGCTCCTTCCCCATGTTCCTCGGATTTGGTTCAGTGTTGCTAGGAAGGTTACATGGCGGTCTGTAACTCTGAGCATTGGCCAGTTGTCCAATTTGATTCTCCAGTGCTTTAATAGAAGCTGATTGACTTTGAATTAATGCTACTTGGGATTGAAACATAGCATCATATCTTGCTTCTTTAGAGTCGTGTTTTGCTTCTATCTTTTTCAAGTGAGTCAACACTTCTGTTATTCCTGATTCATTTGCCTGCTCCTGGCCTTTGTTCTGTTGTTGGAATCCGGGTGGTGGATTGTTCATTTGCCCTAAATTGTTGCTCCATGTGAAATTGGGATGATTCATCCACCCTGGGTTGTAGGTGTTGGAATATGGATTGTTCCCTTGTCTGTTAAAATTGTTGACATAATTCACCGTTTCTTTATGTTGATTGAAAGATTCTGACTCAGGTGCTCCTCCAAATGGTGAACTTGTGGATCCACCAATAACTTTCATGTAAAGAGTTTCCAGATTTTTGTAAATCACATCCAGCTTGGAATTCAGTGTTGTGTTGGCTCCAACTTCATAAATTCCTGCAATTCTTTGAATCATGCTTCTTTCTGTTGGCCACAAGGAGTTGTTGTTGGCCATTTCTTCAATTAAGTCTCAGGCTTGATCTTCTCCTTTTTCCATTAAAGCTCCTCCAACAGCAGCATCAATTATGGTTCTCATTATTCCAGAACGTCCATTGTAGAAGGTTTGGACTTGTAGCCACTTTGCGATCTCATGATGAGGACATTTCCGGAGTAAATCTTTGAATCTTTCCCGAGCTTCGCAAAGGGATTCTGAATCTTGTTGCACGAAGGATGTGATGTCATTCCTCAACTTTGCAGTTCTGGCTGGTGTAAAGTACTTTGCAAGGAATTTTGTGGCTAGAGTGTTCCAAGTTGTGATGGAACCTACTGGTAACGAATGTAGCCAAGCCAACAACAACTCCTTGTGGCCAACAGAAAGGAGCATGATTCAAAGAATTACAGGAATTTATGAAGTTGGAGCCAACACATCACAGAATTCCAAGCTGGATGTGATTTACAAAAATCTGGAAACTCTTTACATGAAAGTTATTGGTGGATCCACAAGTTCACCATTTGGAGGAGCACCTGAGTCAGAATCTTTCAACCAACATAAAGAAACGATGAATTATGTCAACAATTTCAACAGACAGGGGAACAATCCATATTCCAACACCTACAACCCAGAGTGGAGGAATCATCCCAATTTTTTATGGAGCAACAATTCAGGCCAACAACAGAACTATCCACCACCTGAATTCCAGCAACAAAACAAAAGCCAGGAGCAGGTAAATGAACCAGGAATAACAGAAGTGTTGACCCACTTGAAAAAGATAGAAGCAAAACACGACTCTCAAGCAGCAAGATATGATACTATGTTTCAATCTCAAGCAGCAAGATATGATGCTATGTTTCAATCCCAAGCATCATTAATTCAAGGTCAATCTGCTTCTATTAAAGCACTGGAGAATCAAATTGGACAACTGGCGAATGCTCAGAGTTACAGACCGCCAGGTACCCTTCCTAGCAACACAGAGCCAAATCCAAGAAACATGGGGAAGGAGCAATGTCATGCCATCATGTTAAAAAGCGGTACCGAAATCAACAAAGATGTTGGAGCCAAAACAGCTGTTGAGGAAGTTCCAAAAGAAACAAAGCAACAGATGGAGGAAAAAGAAGCAAAGGAAAAAGAACAGATCATTCCACCTCCACATTTTCCTCAACGTCTTCAGAAGAACAAATTGGACAAGCAGTTTTCTCGGTTCCTGGAAATCTTCAAAAAGCTGCATATCAATATTCCATTTGCAGAAGCATTGGAACAAATGCCCAGCTATGCCAAATTCATGAAAGACATTCTTTCACGAAAGCGGAGATTGGGAGATTACGAGACATTAGCATTATCAGAAGAATGCAGCGCTATCATTCAGAGGAAACTTCCCCCAAAGTTGAAAGATCCTAGCAGTTTCACTGTTCCTTGCACCATATGAGAACATGACTTCGGTAAGGCTCTGTGTGATTTAGGTGCTAGTGTTAACTTGATGCCTTTTTCTATTTTCAGGAAACTATAAATTGGAGAAACAATGCCCACTTCAATCTCACTACAACTTGCTGATAAAACGCTCGTATTTCCAAGAGGCGTAGTTGAGGATGTGCTGGTCAAGGTTGACAAATTCATTTTCCCAGCAGATTTTATTGTCCTTGATATGGAGGAAGACGCATACGTGCCAATCATCCTCGGGAGACCATTCTTGGCTACAGGTCGAACCATTATTGATGTACAAAAATGAGAATTAACCATGAGGGTACAGGACCAAGAAGTAACATTCAATGTTTTCAAGGTCATTAATTTCCCATATGATGAAAAAAAGGAGGAATGTTTCAAACTTGATGTGATACACAGTACCATTCAGAACTCCAATGCAATGCAAAGTTCTACTGAAAAACTTAAAACATGTCAATTGCCTGTGGAGCCTAAAGATAAAGCATCTTTTGCACTCAAAGAGTCAATTCTTGCTCTACAAGCAACAGAAGAGAAAAAGTTCCACCAGCTCAACGAATTGGAGGAATTTCACAATCAGCCTTTTGAGGATGCCAAATTGTACAAAGAAAATAGCAAGAAAAGACATGATGAAAAGTTAGTGCGCATACAACTGGAACCAGGGCAGAAGGTACTGTTAAACAAATTAAGGGTGAAATTCTTCCCATGGAAGCCAAAATCACGGTGGTCAGGTCCATTTGTGATCACCAAAGTTTTACTAGATAGAGCCGTTGAGATACATGATCCTGACTCCAACAAAACTTTCAAGGTTAAAAACAAGCGTGTTAAGCACTACTGGAGAGAATCATTTGAGCGACAAAAAGAAAGTGTCACACTTTCAGATCTAGCCTAACGTTCGAGAAGTCACGTCTAGCTGACGACTTTAAACTTAACGCTCGCAGGGAGGCAACCCATGCAATTTTTGTATATATTGTGATCTGGTGTGTTTTATTTTTGTAGGTTTAGTCATTTCACGATGGAAGAAGCTCTCGTAAATCTTCACAAGCAATTTCCTTCTCTCCCTCAAAAATATCTGATGAAAGTCTACAAAGCTCGCTTGGAACGGATGAGACTACTAATGATCAAAGGTATTCCTAATGACATTCGTTGAGTAATTGAAGCACGAGTCCGATTGGCAGGTAAGTCTTCTGACTCTTTTATTTCACATCTGCCTGGTTTTGGAAGAAGCACATATGCAAAGAAACGTAGAGCTAAACAAATGGGTGTTTGTTACAAATGTGCACGCTGGAATTGCAATACTCGTTGTCGTTCTTTAGGAATGGTGTCTGATAATCGCGAAGACAAAATTAAATTCATTAGGGATGGCTTGAGTAAGGAGTCTTTAGATGATATATCTTTAACTCTTGAGACGCATCCCAGTGGATATGTTCACATAGCCATTCGCAAATTACATACACAATTCCAAAAAGAAAGACAACAATTAAGTCTTGAGAATCTGACTCAAAAAGACCATGTTTGCCAGTTTATAAGAAAATTGGATGGGAAGCTTGTCCCTGACGCATAGACGTCAATCAAGCCGTTACTTTTCTTGTAAATATTATATATCTTTGTCTTTTCTTAATAATTGTGATTTGTTTTGTTGTTTTCTTTTATTTTCTCCGACATGATCCAGACCTTTTTGACTATCACGATATTATTTCGCTACTAATCGTCCTCTGGAAGATACTTGTGCTATTTTTACTCACCCTTTTCAGGTACTATAAATTCAGCCCGTCATTGCACTTTTGAAGGCATCCAGAGTTGAGAAAGAAATACATATAAAAAAATGGAAGCCACTTCAAGAAGACGAGTTGAAAACATCTGTGTGTTTTGCGGTAGTAGTGTTGGTGTTAAGCCACAATACGTAGAAGCAGTACAATAATTGGGTCGAGTCTTAGCTGCAAGAAATATGCACTTAATATATGGCGGAGACAATCTTGGACTTATGGGGATCGTTTCAAAGGCTGTACAGGAATGAGGCAGTCACGTTTTGGGAATCATCCCAAAACCCTTGGCAGAGGCAAATCTTATTGGATCATCAAACGGAGAAGAACTGATCGTGCCAGGTATGTCTGAACGTTTGATAGAAATGATTAACCATGCTGATGTTTTTATTGCTTTGTCAGGTGGCTTGGGTACATTGGAGGAAATTTTTATTGTGCTATCTTGGGCGAACCTGAACATACACCAGAAACCAATTGGGTTGTACAACGTTGATGGATTTTATGATTTTCTTTGTGTGTTTCTTGATGATGCCCGGAGAAATGGGTTCGTGTCAAAACCTTTGAAAGAACTCATCTTTACTGCCAGAACTGCTCTGGATCTAATAGACCAACTCATAGCTTATGAACCACGAGTTGACCCTATCCTTTCAAAGATAAATTGGTCTAAGGACGATCGTGGTAAGAGGCGTAGGATTAATCTGGATCTTAACCTTTAATTTCCTATAGAATTTCAGCTAACCAGGTATTATTTTCTAAACTCTTCTTCTACTTTTTAAGACATTGAGGACAATGTCTTATTTAGGTTTGTGGGAGGGAATTAGTTGATCAGTACCTTGTTTTTAGTTTGTGTGTTGTTTTTATTTTTAGTCCAAAATTTTTCGAAAAATACAAAAAAATTTGAAAAAATTTGAAAAATTACAAAAACATTTTGCGTTTTTGTGTTTTTATTTTGACTAAAAGGGTGAAATTGGTAAGAGATAGCTGAGTAAGGAGTTTCCACTCCTGAGACGTATCTCAAGCCTATTTTCGAAATAAATTAATTTTTGTTTATTTCCTTTTGAATTATTTAATTTGTGAATTCTCCATAAAACGGACTAAAATGGATCTTCATATGCTCAGTTGACAGGTATTATCAACATATATAGTAACATACGGACATGAGCTAAAATTGAAAAGTTTGTAATATTCAGTGCTCTACTTTAATTAGAGGAAGCATCTCAAAAAGCAATGGAGTAAAAAAAAAAAAAAAAACGTTTGAGATCCGAGTTATTAAGTCTGTAAGGGTGTTTTAACACCTAGTGCCCTAAAACCAACTGGTTTGGGAGTCACTGGCCCAAAACTCGTTACATGGATCAAAGATGCTGCAAAAATATATATATATCTGAAGTCTGAGTAATTAAGTTCGTAGGGGTGTCTTAACACCTGGTGCCCTAAAGCCAACTGGTTTGGGAGCCACCGACCCAACACTTGCTACATAGATGGAAGATATTGTATATAAATAAAAAATAGAGAAAAATCCAAGAAAAAATCAGAAAAATTATTCAATTGCTACAAAAAGGTGTGAAATCTGATAGAACTTTAGGAAACAAAATATTACTCTCTTATCAACTGCACTTATGACTGTTGTGGGCAAAAATGAGTTGATTAATATTTTGTCGACTGTGTATATGGAGAATGGTAAAAATAATCGGAGAATTTACTTATTCGGTAATTTAGAATGAAACAAAACAACTATTGATTTTGAGTAGAAGTTTCACCTGATTAGTCATTAACTTCTTTATTCTCTTTTCTCTTGTCTTTTTGCTTTTGTGTGCATTAGTTTCACTACCTTTTTACTTTTGTAAAACGTTTGTGGGTATCGTTGCTGTAAGCCCTCACGAGACTATAACTCGTCCACTAGGGACACCTAGGGGTTTAAAGGCTTGTTGCATATGCTAAATGCAACCGTGATCCCTACGAAAGTGGCTTAGTTTAATTTTAATTGTTTCTTGTATTTTATTTTATTGTTTTGCTCGAGGACTAGCAAAATGTTAGGTTTGGGGGTGTGATGAGCGGAAAATATATCAATATTTACCGCCACTTTAACTTAATATTTTGTTTAGTTTCTCGGGTTTGATGAACGTTTTGATGTGTTTTAGTTTATTTTGTAGATAAAATAATATCGGATCTCAATGAAATCATTTAGGACAAAATATGGGTCAAATAAGAGCAATTATTGGACTTGATATTTTAATTTTGGAGATTGGAAACTTGAAATGGCGTTTTTGACGAAGTGCAGTTTTGGAAATTCCAGTTTTGCGCATCTTTCGTATTTTGGGCATAACTTTTTACTCCAATATCAGATTGAGCTGATTCAAGTTCCAGATTAAAGAAGACTCAAAGATCTACAGCTTTGAAAGACAAAATAATTTCGAATTCTGAGCATTTCATGCCCGAAATGGATGAACCATCTAGAAGTGTGTTGTGTGTAATTATTAAAGTCACTTTCAATCATTTTCAAAGAAAAAAATAAATTAATAAATAAATAATAAAAATTATCAAATCATCACCAAACATGATAAGAGATTAGTGGAGCAATTAATAATGGATTTTGTGGAGCAATTAGTGGAGCAATTAATAATTGATTTGGTGGATGATTTGATGGAGGCAAAATTTTGCCTATAAATACCAAGCCATTTCATTTGTAAAATTCATATTTTCTTCTAAGGAATTCCTTAAGAATACTAAGAAGATTGTATCTTGTTTGTTTATTTACAACTTTCAGTAATTAATTTCCGCTTTCGCACTTTCTTTTCTTTACTTTTCAGTTTTTACTTTCCGTAATTTACTTTTACGCACAGTACTTTTCTTTCTTTAATTTTCAGTTTTTACTTTTCAGTAATTTACTTTCAGTAATTTACTTTTCAGCAATTTACTTTTCAGTAATTTACTTTTCAGTAATTTACTTTCAGCATTTACTTTTCAGCATTTAATTTTCAGTATTTAATTCCAGCATTTACTTTCAGCATTTACTTTTCAGTATTTAATTTTCAGTATTTTACTTTATGTCTTTTATTTTATTTAAGTTTTTTTTGCTACCCGTAAATATATGTCGTAACTAAGCCAGTTATCTGGGGTTGTGATGAAATCCAATATCACCTGTTTATAAGGGGTTAAATTATAGTTTGGGTAATTTAAAGGTTTACTTATTAAGTCTTAAGCTTAATGCGTCTTGTTAATTGGCCACTAATAAGATTGATGTGGTAAATCTAAAATAAACTTGACAAAGGAATTTTAGGTTTCAGCCTTAGACTTAATAGCCCACGATCTTCCTTGAGGATAGATAACCCTTTAATAGATTTCCTTACAGGATAGACATATACATGTCGGGCGGGGGTAGCCATAATTGGAACTTAAACTTAATGAATCCAGATAATTTGGTTGACATATACATATGGTTCAATTGGGATAAACTGGGTATTTGCGTCTGACCATCGACATAGGCTTTTGCATAATTTAGTGTTCCAGGTTAGTAAACCGATTTATTACACAAACATAAAATAACCACTTCATCTTTAAAATGATATTGGAAGAAATCACAACCCTAGATAGTTTTTAATATTGAATTTTCTTAAAACCTACTTTCGAACAATTTTATTTACTTGTTTTTTTAAATTTAGAATCGTCACTATTTCAAATCAATCAAACAACCTGTTAGATACTAGTAATCATTTGACCTCAAAAAATTAATAGATTAGATATTAAGTCCTCGTGGGATCGATATTTTTATACTACTTGAACGATACGTGCGCTTGCGTTATACGTGTGTGTAAGCACCGGTCAACACTCTTATACTTGGGAGTAAAGAACTACTTTTTGAGTGTGTCAAGTTTTTGGCACCGTTGTCGGGGAAAAAATTTAATAGATAGAATAATCATTGTTATTAATTATTTTTTCCTTCTTTTCTTTATTTTAAGTTTTGTATTTCTTTTTTTTTGTGATTATATTTTCCGCATTTAATTTTTATCCACTTGTTTTTTATTTTCTTTTTGTAAGTATTGTATTTGCATTTTTTTTAGCATATAGTGTGCATTTAAGTTGCTTGAAATACTGGTCTCGATCATCTAGCGATAGTTTAAATAGAGAGTCTCAATCAACTTCATCGTCTGTTAAAATAGCCGAGAACCAAAATGAAAATCCACCTGCCCTAGTTGAAAACCCAATTGATCAGGAAGAAAACGAGTCTCAGCATGACGATCTTAATCATCCTATGACACTCAGACAATTCATGAATCCCATTAGGATAAGATCACCATCTTGCATTTTTCCCCCCAGATGCAGCATGTTTCAATTTTAAGCCATCTGTCATCCAACTTTTACCAACATTCCACAGTCTAGATTCAGAAAATCCTTACCAGCACTTAAGAGAATTTGAAGAGGTATGTAACACTTGCACATATCAAAATTACAGTATGAATATAATTAGATTAAAGTTTTTTTCCCTTTTCTTTAAAGGATAAAGCTAAAATTTTGCTTCAGAACCTTAGGTCAGGATCCATCAGAACATGGGATGATTAACAAGAACAGCTTCTGAAAAACTTCTTTCCCCATCACAAGACAAACTCCTTTAAGAGTAGAATCACAACCTTCACATAAGAGTCAGGGAAAACACTTTACCAATGTTGGGAGAGGTTTAAAAAGATGTTGAATGTTTGTCCACATCACGGGTTTGAAACATGGAGGTCGGTTGCCTACTTCTACAAGGGGTTAACACCCTAAGATAAATAAGTAGTAGAAATGATGTGTAATTGTGAGTTTAGGGATAAAAATCCCGAAGATGTACTAGATTACCTAGAACACATAGCAAATAATGCACAACAATGAGACACAGTTGGCATTTATGAGTTGTCTGTAAAACCGCAGTCATCTAGTAGAGGTATGTTTAACCTGAGGGAAGATCATGACCTTTCTACTAAATATGCATCTTTAGCTAAAAAAGTCGCGGCATTAAAAATGAGGAAGAGTGATCATGTCAAGTCAGTTCAAGAAGTCACATGTCAAATCTGTAATTCAAATGAACATGTCACATAAGTTTGCCCAACCTTGCTAGCCCTGCAAAATTGTCTTCATGACCAAGTCAGTTCCATAAACACTTTTAATAGACCAAGTCCAAACCAATACTCCCAAACCTACAATTCTGGTTGGAGAAACTATCCAAACTTCAATTAGAGGAAAGATAACCAAACACAACCATCAAACAACCTCTATGTTGGGGTTTTGGGCAAAATACCCGGGTTACGCAGCGGAATTTGGGAAAATCAAATTTTCTCATTTCCTTAATTTTTCTTGGGTAGTTAAAATAAACTTATTTATTTTAATCACTCAATACTCAAAAACAGAATTTTTAACCCATAAATCAGAATTTCAATAAATTATCATACAATCCCAAAATTTTCCATTTTAATCATTTTAGTCATAAGTTGTTCAAAACAAGCTTAGGTGATTTCCAATCACAGCCAAAATGATTTGTACATCAAATATACTTTAAAAACAGAATTTTGAAAATTTTCCAGATTTTTATGAAATTACATAAATTCCCCAAAACTTTCCATTTTGATCATTTTAGTCCTAGTTTGTTACACAATTAGGTGATTCCAAATCACTAACAAAATGATTTATACATGTTTTATAAATGAAAACACAAATTGCAATTCAAGAAAACAAAAAAAATTAATATGCATCATATATACAACATTAATTAACAAATATATGAAAAGCCCCAAATTTGGAGTGAGTTATGAACCCTAATTTTACAATTTCCATAAATTGAGAAATTAACACCAAATTAATTAAATTCAACACTTTAATTAAATTCTTACCACACCAAACTAATCTCACCATCATGAAACAACTCGAGAATAATTTTAGGTCATTTATGAGTGGCTAAGTAACTCTATAATGGCAACTCACCATCAAATGGCAAAAAGAATATAAATAAACTAGTTTTATGCATTCTTTATACATATACATGCTTCCAACTTTCAAAACAAGTTCTCAACCATCAAAATACATAAACAAAAGAGTAGAGAATAATCTAAGCTACACATGTTGAAGCCTAATATGATAGAAATATTTTTCATTTAGAAGAAAGTAAGAAAAACTTACAAATTTTCTCAAAATTCCAAGCTTTCTTATCTTTCTCTCTTTTTCTTCTCAACTCACTTTATATTTTTGATCAAGGGTTCTTCAATGAATGAAACAAAAAAGAAAAAGAAGGCTTATATAATTCCTTGTAGTGGCCAAAAATAAAGGAAGCATAATAGCCAAGTAAATTTTCTATTTTTGTTTCAAAAATAATAATTGCAAAAATGTAGATATATATCATTTAACCATTAAATGAAATCTACAAATTTGCCAATCAAAATAAACCATTTTATCAAATCAAAATTTTCCATTTAAATCAATTAAAATTAGCCATTTATCTTACTTTAATAAAGTAAAAGATATTTATCATTTAATTAATTTAATTATTTAACATTTGAATAATCAAATAATTAAATACAAATATCTTAAATATATGTATTATATTTACATTAAATAATCAAAATACATATATTAATTATAAATGTCAAATATCAGAATTTGACATTTAATAAATGGACGAAAGATCTCAACACATGTATTATCGTTTAACCATTAAAGGACTTATAAATAATTAGTATTTTCTATGCTTTCATATCTAATGCACGAATAATGAGAGTATCTCACAAGTCTCTTAGTTTTATATCATATATAAAACTTTATATCGAATATAACAAAGACTACTTATACTGTTTTCACGGAGAAAATAATACTTATGTAAATCTTTTAGCTCATAAACATCACATTATTACATTAATAATGATAATGTCATTAGGATATATGACACTAGAAAGAAATATGTACGCTCCCACTTACCCTACTAACTGTAACATCCTGCCTAAGCCAGGATGCTACCGGCAGGAGACAGGCTAATCCTGACCCCATAAGCCTCTGAATCTGATGAAATTTCGGCATGACCTTTGCTAAAAGTCATGCAACCTGGATTAAAGTTCAGCACCTCAATACAACCTATAGGGCCCAACACATATCATATCACTAAAATAAATAACCCAAGACACAATACAACTGGGCTCCATGCCCAAAAATGCGTATAAATAAAAACTTTTACAAACTTTAAACTTATACAACTAAACTTATAAACAACTCAATTACTTTACAAATAAACTCATAAACAACTTGACTCTTATACTCCCAAGACCTGGTGACTGGCTGACTGCAACGCTGCTATCCGGCTTCTCAAGGTCTGATCAGGTCACCAACCTGCAAAACTCAAAACACTATTGGGGTGTGAGTCATAAGACTCAGTAAGTAACCATGCTCATTCCTTGAGCGGAAAACACATGCAAGGTCTGAATTCAATTTATGTTTTAACCTGGGCTGTCTATGTGACCACGCAAATATTACAGAGTCTGATCTAACCATATAACTTTTATCCATTTTACTTCCATATTTTTTATTACTGGTCTTTCTAACCATTCATACATAAACCTAAAATCCTGTTTCCTGTACACACTCACATCCATTACTTTATTCCTAATCTAGTTCCGGCTTTCATTATAACTTCTTTCTTTATTTTCCTTTTGAAATATCATCAAATCGGAATAATAAAAATATTATTTCTATTCAGACACTTCTATCAACCACATACACATGTATATAGAATCAAACACTAATGCATGACAACATACAATACATACAAACATCAATCATATATTTTTATAGATGTAATAATGCTACCGTGCAATATTATCAACTATATGCATCTCAAATGACTTACCAGAATATATGATTTATATGCAGTTATTACAAATCATACTTTATTTCAACATGCTATGCCTTTAGAACATATTTTGTGAAAACCCTTTCTGAAGAACTCTTTGTTGAAAACATTACTCGAATATTTTTAATTCATGAAACTACATACTTCTTATGTATTAGTTTAATAAATATGTGCTCCAATGACGATCATTGGTTAAATGAGATTTAATCACTTCATGAATACAATATTTATTAAATGGATAAGGATATGTGGTGTGATCTCGTATCAGACCATCCTTTACCATATAGAATAAGCATCTAATGATAAAATCTCATAAAGCATTGTTCTAAGTTATTTAGTTAACCGAATATTTTTCTTAATGTTTATCTCTACATTAATGACACTACTAGTCATTTTAAAAATATGTAATAACTGTTTATAAAGAACAAGTAACTATCCAACAGTCACAAGTTCTGATATCAAATATCAAAACAATCATTAAATAATATTTTAAATAACTAGACGGGAGATTCGATATCCAATACCTATAGTTGTCGTATTGTGGAAAATGATATTTCCTATACATAACTATACGCATCTCCTTTCTTTAGGTTTATAATTTGCCTTAAACTATTCACAACAATTATAAATAATTGATTAGCAAACTGTGTCAAACACATTACCTCTAAAGGTCACTAAAGCCAAGAAAACGTCATTATCAGATAAACAAATACCTAATGAGGTTTTCTTAATGCCAGTCAAGAATCTCGAGACATGAAATAATTCACGTCAATTCTTACTGTAAAAGAAACTATTCTCTCTAGACTATTATATCCTAAAACGGATATTTATTTAGATTATCTATCATGACTTAGAAACGAAGTCAATAACCATCATGATTTTTCAAGAAAAACGGAACAACAGTTCTTGATGGTTTTAACTAATCTAACAATATTCAAGCCTACTCTAAATCTAGAACCTATTCTAGAAATCTGCAACTATAAGGAAAGTCATAAAACATATACAAATAATATGCATGCAGTGGATTAGAAGTTTTAATTCTATTAACAATATAGAATAAAGGAATCATAAGTAGCATTTTTCATAATATTACACAATGTTTTAGTTATGGATTTTTTTTAACCAAGCAGTGCATCCCACTATTTTACGTAATACCGTAATCCCCAATGGAAATGAATTCAATGATTAAATTGAATTCCATAGTGAGAGGTGGATCCCATGAATATATTTCGACTCACAGCTTTGGCACGTTCTTGCCTACATATATTCATTAGGTAGACAACTCATTATCAATCACTCACTAGTGACTCATAAGTTCCGGTCCTGGTCGTTTCTCGTTGTGACAACTTTGGCACGTTCACAAGGAGGCATAGCAAGGTTAAACTTTTCAATGATAAATTTAAGATACTTGCGTAGTCCTGACAACTTTGGCACGTTCAAGATTTCCGCTTTCGCTTAAATTTATCTAGTATCACATATACATCTGGTATGGATAAATTTCTATCAACTACACCCTCACTGCTTTGGCACTTTCTCAGATGCAGCCATAGAACAGATATCCAAAAAATTGTATTGACAAGACGGACCAAGAAATATGCATCCAATACATATTACTTTAAAACCTTATTAATTAGGGATTTTCCGCAAAGATGTTACGTATTTCATTTAATCAAATTAAATAAATACAATCATGCATAAAGAAAGGACAAAATTAAACATTTTTTAAAGGCATATTCATATCATGTGTTCAGGTTCAGACCTGTTCTGATACCATTTTTGCTTCGGTTTTGGGCAAAATACCCGGGTTACGCAGCGAATGCGGGAAAATCAAATTTTCCCATTTCTTTAATTTTTCTTGGGTAATTAAAATAAACTTATTTATTTTAATCACTCAATACTCAAAAACAGAATTTTTAACCTAGAAATCAGAATTTCAGTAAATTACCATACAATCCCAAAACTTTCTATTTTCATAATTTTAGTCCTAAATTGTTCAAAACAAGCTTATGTGATTTCCAATCACAACCAATATGATTTGTGCATCAAATATACATTTAAAACAGAATTCTGAAAAATTTTCTAGATTTTTCAGTAATTACGGAAATGCCCCAAAACTTTACATTTTGATCATTTTAGTCCTAATTTGTCAAATACACAATTAGGTGATTCCAAATCACTACCAAAATGATTTATACATGTCTTATACATGAAAACAAAAATTACAATTCAAGAAAATAATTTTCCCTAAATTATCGAGAGGTCCCTCAAGTTTCCAAGAATTGCACTTTAGTCCAAATTGGTTCAAAACCATTCAAGATCAAGTCCAATCAACACCAAAATTAATATGTATCATATATACATCATTAATTAACACATATATGAAAAGCCCCAAATTTGGAGTGGGTTATGAACCCTAATTTTATAATTTCCATAAATTAATAAATTAACACCAAATTAATTAAATTCAACACTTTAATTCAATTCTTACCATACCAAACTAATCTCACCATCATGAAACAACTCAAGAACAATTCTAGGTCATTTATGAGTGGCTAAGTAACTCTAGAATGGCAACTCACCATCAAATGGCAAAAAGAATACAAATAAACTAATTTTATGCATTCTTTATACATGTGCATGCTTCCATCTTTCAAAACAAGTTCCCAACCATCAAAATACATATACAAAAGAGTAGAGAAGAATCTAAGCTACACATGTTGAAGCCTAGTACGATAGAAACATTTTTCATTTAGAAGAAAGTAAGAAAAACTTACTAATTTTCCCAAAATTCCAAGCTTTATTTTCTTTCTTTCTCTTTTTCTTCTCAACTCACTTTTTATTTTTGATCTAGGGTTCTTGAATGAATGAAATAAAAAAGAAAAAGAAGGCTTATATAATTCCTTGTAGTGGCCGAAAATAAAGGAAGAATAATAGCTAAGTAAATTTTCTATTTTTGTTTCAAAAATAATAATTGGAAAAATATAGATATATATCATTTAACCAATAAATGAAATTTACAAATGTGCCAATCAAAATAAACCATTTGATCAAATCAAAATTGGCCATTTAAACCAATTAAAATTAGTCATTTATCTTACTTTAATAAAGTAAAAGATACTTATCATTAAATTAATTTAATTATTCAACATTTGAATAATGAAATAATTAAATACAAATATCTTTAATATATGTATTATATTTACATTAAATAATCAAAATACATATATTAATTATAAATGTCAAATATCACAATTTGACATTTAATAAATGGCTGAAAGATCTCAAACGCATGTATTATCATTTAACCGTTAAACGACTTATAAATAATCAATATTATTTATAAAAGTTACCATAGTTCTCTATGAGTATGTTTCATTAGTGAGACTCTCTAGATTCAGACATATCCGTCAAGAAATCCAATTTCGTGTCCATAATCTACCCACTCGTAAATTATGACGACCACAGATAAACTCGTTGAATCATACAGGTCGAGGTCATCACTTACGTATAATCCATCAGTCACAGGTATTCAGATTATCCCAGAGATATAGATAAAAACGTCAAATCTCTATAGGTATAATCTCGTCGACGATTCTATTATTAATCTCTTAATAACACTCAGAACTAACTTCTACAGTGTACCACGGGCCCATGGATTTAACATATTGCTAATTGCACATTGAATACCTATGCTCTATACATAGAATTGACAGATCCTATCTTGATACGCACTGGATATCATGAGGATCAGTCCACACCCAACGAAAAGGCGGAGCTCTGATCTAAATAGATCGGTGACGTGATTGCCATCAAAGTGTGGAGGATACTTCATATATCCACAGTGGTACCTCAAGTCGAAGGATCACTATGCTCACTCGACCCGAGAAGATTCCTATTGACGTTGGTGTACCATCTATTAGGAAATATTCGATGAGTCGTTCAGTGTTTATCCACTATAAACACTTACACATCTATACGAGTCTCCTCAGACTCATGGTTTATTGGGATAAACCATCGGACCAAGTCTTGATATACGACATGTACTAGTCTCATCAGATTTTACTAACTAACCTGTGTTAGTAAATCTTGACCATGAACTTTATTTGATAATATAATTCTCGTAGTGACACTTCCCAATGTCAATTACAAACTACACTATAACTGCGCACTAAATTATATATTATCTGGTCTTTGTCTAATATATACATATCACTAAATCCTATTTAGTTTCAATCTAATCGTAATTAGATCGAATATGTATATAAAAACAAGAAGTATTACTATAAATAAGTAATATTATGGAAAAAAAATTGTTCGTATTCATGAATTGGACATGAATACGATCTGAATTGGCACTCTAAGCACCAACCCAAACACTCCCCAGGTACACCAGAATTTCTGAAATTCCCATAATTATGCACCTTATATCCCACCACCTAGGAAAACCTTTGAGGATGCCTTCCATGCATTCTTTGAGAAACTAGAAGCCATCAATAACCAAAATGTGCAAACATTAATTGATCTGAAAGATACTTTCTCCAAAATCACATCTGCTTTAACTATTGATGAGAAAGGAAAGTTTCATGCATAACCACAGCCAAATCCCAAGAGTCATCAAAACCCTCACGATGGTAGTTCTGAAAGTCAACATATAGACCATGTCAAATCAGTTATTACTCTTCATAGTGGTAAGATTATCAATAGACCAATTCTTGAACCTCACGGAGTTGAAAATAAATCAGATTTAGAGGGTAATGAAGGGGTTGATGAACCATTACCGATCTTTGATGATAACCATTTTTCTCATACACCTCTATTTTCTCAGGCATTAAAAATAAAGAAATTGAACCATTCCCTATAGATATATGAAATATTCAAACAGGTAAAGGTCAATATTCCTTTGTTAGATGTCATCCAACAGATAACATCTTATGCCAAATTTCTGAAAGACTTGTGCATCATTGGAAGAAAATATCAGGTAAGAAAGAAAGCTTTACTAGTTGAACAAGTAAGTTCCATTCTTTCAACCAATAATGCAATAAAATACAAGGACCCTAGTTGTCCAACTATTTCATGTATGATTGGAAATCAAAAAATTGAACATAATTTGCTTGATCTTGGTACCGGTGTCAATTTACTTCCATTTTCGGTTTACCTGGCAGACTGAATTATTGGCTCAGCATCGCGACGTGTGAAGGCTTGCACGTTGTGACGCTGACGTCATGCTGACGTAAGTAATGATGCGTGTCAGCAGAGTGAATGATTGTGCTGACATCATGCTGACGTAAGTGATAATGTGTCATGAGGCTGAATTATTGGCTAATGTCATGATGACATAATGATGATGCACATGCTGACGTAGCGATGACATGGCGATGATGAGTGTCGGCAGCTCAATAATTGTAGCGCGTCGCGATGCAGTGAGTGTGCGCGTCGCGACGTGAATTTCCATTTATGCCCTTTTGTTCCGTTTTTTACTGTTTTAACCCTGATTTGATTCCAGTGAGTCCTGAAATCTTATTTATCTACAAAATAACACAAAACACATGAAAAAATTCATAAAACTCGAGAAATTGTACAAAATATTAAGTAAAAGGAGCGGTAAATATTGATATATTTTCCGCTTATCAGGAAGCATATCTCCAAACCATACAGGGCGTTTAAGTCGTTACTGGACGTAAAACCAGAGGAAGATATGAGCCAGAATCACAACTACCAGTACATATTGTTTGAATTTATTGCTTTGATTTCTTTTCCTTTAAATTACTGTTTTAGTTTACTTTAATTTACTATTTTGATTTCCTTACTTTAATTTTAGCCGATGGTATCTAAACTTTTTGACTTTCACGATCCATTTTACTGTTCATCTGACAATTATCATTCTACAGGTACTAGTACTTTTATTACTCACCATTTTTCAAGATCTATAAATTCAGCTCGTCATTTCTCTTTTCAACATATCCAGATAAGAGAGAGAACAAAATTGGAGACAACTTCAAGAAGACGAGTCACTAATATCTATATGTTTTGTGGAATTAGCTCTGGAACTAAACTAGAATTTTTTAAGGCTGCACTAGAATTGGGTAAAGTTATGACAAAAAGAAACATGCTCTTAGAATAGGATGTGTTTCAAAGGCCGTGCAAGAAGGTGGCAGTCAAGTTTTGGGGATCATTCCAAAACCTTTGACAGAGGAAAACCTCATCAGAAAATCAAATGGAAAAGAATACATTGTCTTAGGTATGTCTGAAAGACTTACTGAAATGATCAATCATGTTGACTTTTTTATTGCTTTACTAGGTGGGCTTGGCATGTTGGAAGAAATATTCACAGTTGCGTCATGGGCGAACTTGAACATTCACCAAAAACTCATTGGACTACTTAATGTTGATGGATTTTTCGATTTTCTTTTTGTATTTCTTGAGGATGCCAAAATAAATGGGTTTATTTCAAAATCAGTAAAAGATATCTTCCTAACTGCAAGAAAAGCTGATGATTTAATTGACCAACTCTTCGCTTATGAACCAAAAATCGACCCGATTCTTTCCAAGTTAAACTGGTCTGGTAACGATCGTGGCAAGAAGCGTAGAGTGGAATTGAATCTTAATCTGTAATTTTTTTTAAATAGTCGTAGATTCAATTGTCAATTCCACACTAATCAGATGATGTCTTCTAAACTCTACTTCTTTTTTTCGGATATTAGGATAATGTCTCAAATTGGTTGGGGGGAGGGGATATTTGACTAGATAGTTTTTGTTTTTATGTTTCATTGTTGTGTTTTTCGTTCAAAAAAAAATCATTTATTTTGTTTTTGAAAAAAAGTTTTCTCTTATGTTGTTTTTTATGTGTGTAAAAAAAATGTTTTGTATTAATTTTCTTTTGAGTAAGCAAGTGGAATTGTTGTTCGGAGATGGCAATGTAAGGAGTTTTCGCTCCTGAGACGTATCTCAAAATAATTATTAACAAGTTATTTTTGTTCTTTTCTTTTTGAATCATTTAAATTTGTGAATTCTCCATAATATTGATTAAATTTGATCTTCATATGCTCATCTGACAGGTATTATCAACATACACGGAAATATATAAACATGGGTTATAAGTGAAAATTTTGTAATATTTATTTCTCTAGTTTATTGGAGGTAGCACCTAAAGGCAGTTGAATTAATATTTTTTTAAAAAAATCTAACCATACTCGTAAAACCACATTTGAGGTGTTTTGAGGTATGAGAGATTATAGTCTGAATTGTGAACTGATATTTTGAACCATGTTTTGAAAACTTGGTATTTGATTTTTGGCATAAAATAGTTTTGAAAAGAAAGAAAGAAAGTTTTCATATGTTTTGATTTTGATTATAAAATAATAAAGAAAATATTTTCGCCTCGATGCTTGATTAACGTTTTCATGTTTTTCGATTTATCGATATGTTTTCATCTCGGTGCTCGAAAATGACTTTGATGTTTTTAAACTGTAAAACTTATTTCCGCCAAGACGCTTGAAAATTTATTTTCGCCATGGTACTTGATGATTTTATGTTTTTGACCCTCCGTGGTGATCGTATATGTTTTGTTTCAGATTGGCCCCCGGGGCGCTCATTATGGGTTCCAGACCATCAGAAAATGGCTGGCCCACTACCCTGTTGACATGGTCCGTACACTGTCCGGTATATACGCGCGACTAAGCAGTGGACGATCTTTATGTATTTTGAAAACTTTGTATTAAAGATTTATTTTTGATTTACACATATTTATGTTATGGGGGGAAATGATTTCAAAAGAATTACATTTTGATTTGATGCATTTCAGCATTATTTTTGATATTATATGATATGATATGATATGTTTCTGTCACGGTGCTTGATGATTTTATGTTTTTGACCCTCTGTGATGCTCGTATAGGGGTTTTCCCAACTGTAGTGGGCCGACCAGACCCTCTGTCGACAGAGGATCGGTTAATTCATTATCCGATCTGTGCGCGCGATTCGGACATTGGGCGCTCGTTTATGTTTCGTCCAGTCTGTTATGGTGGATGCCCGATATGGTTTTACCATAATGGATTTTGAAACTGATTTTGTTTACAGTAAAAGAGTTTTTGAAATGTACTTTCGAAATGGTTTTTGAAAGAGATCATTTTTCATTTTCTATTTTTAATAATGACAGAGGTTGACAGATTCCAGACTATCAACATCATACGAGCATGTAGGAATATTTGTCACTTCTGGACGTGGCAATGGATTTAATTTTTGATATAAAATATTATGTTCGTCATAAGAATACGTATGTGAGTTTATAGACATGGATCTTATGGGTATAGTGATGGTTATATGTGCTATGTGATCAGCCACACAAAGTTGTATGTTCGATGGGATATGTATGAATGTAAACTTTGATGTTGGTGTCGTTTACATATATGATATAAAATGACATGATGGGAAATGAATGAGTTCTGTTTCATATTGTGGATGAAAGAGCTAGTGTGAAATTTTTATTAAGTTTTCGTATTGAAACCGTATTTGGCAAAGAACATGTGCTATGTTTTTTTGTTTCGGACGATGTATATGATTGGCAGTATAGAATCCGTGTTTGACTTTCTTTCTGTCTCTATGAATGAGTGTGAATATAGATTATAAGTTTAATGTGTTATTCGTATAAAATATAAGATTCGATATGTTTCGTTTTGAAATAGCATAGTTTGTATTAGAGTGTGAGATATGTAACTTTTGAAAAAGTGTAAAGTGTGGTGATTTCTGAATACGGATAAGATGGTAATGTACATATGATCGGATCTGAATGATCAGAAATAAGGATGGAGAAATTTTGAGGACAAAATTTTTATAAGGATGGGAGGTTATAGTATCCCGAGTTTTTCTGAACACTATTGGAATGTTTCCGAATTAAAGATAATAATTTGGAACGGATTGGTAATCGAAAATTGGAGTTTATGTGTTGAAAAATAGTTTGGAATATTTTAAAGTGAAGCTTGGTCTTGTTGGAAAACACGTGGTTTCGAGAACCAGTTACGCGAATTCTAATTTTATCATTCTATGCGTAAAAAGATTCTTGTTTCGGCTATAAAAGTCTCAAATGAACTCTGATTGAGTTGATTTTTGAATCATCGGAATTTTTTTTCCGAGACGAATAACTTCCATGTTGTATAATTTTCGAAATTCTTACCTGAAGGGCCTCTATTTTGAGAATTTTTGAAATGATCCATTAAGAATGACCAAAGTGCAAATTCGTGAGGGCCTATTGGTAATTTTCGAAACTTTTCTATACAAACCTAGAAGTTTCTAGAAATTACAAAAAAATCAGATATTCTTCTTCACAGCTCACGACCCCCCATCCCAAACGTGTATGGCGACGCCTGGTCGCGTCGGCGGCCTGTTGGCCAACGCCGACCATCGCGACCGGCCAGAGGGGTGCGCCGAGCACCCCTCCACCTTATGGTGGCCGGTGGCAGCCCCAGAACATCGTTGAGCGGCGAGGAAGAGGAGGAAACGCGTGGCACATGGGTTTTTTCCGATCCTGTCTCTTCTCTTCGTTTCATGGCCCGAGCCACCCATCAAATCGAAGCTCTCAAAGAGTACTACAAGGTGGCAGTGATGATTTTTCTGATTCATGCTCGGTTGCACACGAAATGAGGGAGGAAGATTCAGATGAATAGTGACTGATGATGACAGTATCTCTGATCGGAATTCCGTCGATTCCAGCTTGTTCGTGGGATCGTTTGGAGTCCGTATATGGCCTCGAAATCTCGGTAAAACCTCCCGGTAAAAACTCGCTAATTTCAAGTTTGTCGCTAAACGTACGGGTATTTTCAGTAGCTTCGTAGATTAACGTATTGATATGAATTGAATTTTTTGAATGTTAGTATATTGAATATTAGCATTCGGTAGAATCCGAGTGAAAAGGGAACGAGTTTGATCGATCCAATAGAATATGTAAGTTTCCGGTAAAAGTGGATTTTTACGCATGATGATTTGTTTTGATTTTAACGATACTTATGAGTTATATATGATATTACGAACATGTTTGGATAAATTTGGGTAGGTTCGGAGGGTTCGGGACCCTTCCATAGCGTTTGCGGAAACGTTTTCGGAAGATTTTCCAAAAAAATACGTAAACCGTGAACTAGTGGCTTGGAATAGTTTGTAAGAGTATTTTAAGATTATTGAAATTGAAATCATTGAAATCGAATTTGATTTGGTTGTTCCGAAAAGATCCATAATTTTATAATAGTTTAATCGAGAACTCCGTAAGTCATATTTCTGACGGCATTTCGCCATTTGTTTTGACAGACATGACTAGAACCTGCAGTGCTGGCGAAGCCAGGTAAGTAACTCATGCGAGGAATACTTAATTTGTTGATACGCGTTATATATATATATATATATATATATATATATATATATATATATAAAAGATTGAAGTGTTTAGGATAATACGATGATAGATAGAGATACTCATGAGACAGAGTTCGAGAACATGTATAGTTAAGCTTATCGACCTCCACAGGTATGAATTTTTGTCAATGCTTTGATATGAAGTGCAATGCTTGATGAGCTTATTGTTTGTACGTATGTATGGATATACATAAGGATATGAATCTGTAGTGATAAGAATGCGTGTATATAAAGGAATATGTTCATGTATAAGTATATGAATGTGCGTTCGTATATGTATATGATATTAAGATATATATAGGTTGGATATACAGAATTGGTAAATTGAGCTATTGGTATTAGTTTATGTAAGTGTATGCAATATGAATAAGTTGTCATTGACTTATAAATGTGAGTTATGTGTATATAGGTTAGATTGGTTAAGTGTGATAAGGAATGAGAGTGAGCTAAGCATTTCTTGAATGAAAGAGATGACGACTGTTAAAGGCTATAATATCCGGATTTTAATTATGTTTGATGTATACACGTATACGTATGACTACTCTGATGATAAAGTTGTATTTTCCATGTATATACTTTTGTATGAGAAATCGTGTAATGAGTGTGTGTACATGATATGTATGCATGTGTGAATGTTTAATCGATTAATGATTTCATGGTGTAGTAACCATGCTGGTTAGCAAATCCGTTTGGATGACATTCATCTCATACATATTCTGAAAAGGTAATGAGTCTTGTACTAGCATTATATATATGCCAGTTGTATATATGGTTTGCCTGGTTTTGTGTTTATGATGCTTAGACTGTTATGTGTCCTTCGTTAACTTTTACACGATGGTTGTATATATGTTTGAGTGTATGTGTATGTATGATAGATCTTGTGATATGTATGGATGGTGTATGTGGGCATGGAATGAAATAGTGACATGTAAACCAATGTGACCATAAGATGCTATAAAATATACGAGCTAAGTTTGTATCATATATATGAATATTGTGAAAGAGATTTGAATATTAAGTTATTATAAGGTTTTTAGTATTGAATAAAATTTTCCAAGAGTTAAAGTAAGCTTGTTTTAGTATTAAGATAGTTGTATCCAAATAGAAGATAATTTGTCTGAGATGCCGATTTGATGATGTTTCAAAGATGGATATTTGTGATAAAAGTATATATGTATGATTTCATGTTTCATGTGATTGAGGTGTATTTGATATTAAACGATATACTCTATGGTATTCGTGTTTTGCTTTGTATGTTTTGGATGTTAGCTTTTGGACTAGCGCATATGTAGGTATGTAAATAAGAAAGTTTGATATTGGTTAAGTATAAAAGATAATAACAAGTTAATAAAGTTTGAACTTGTAACAATTTTGTAATTTGATTATCTGTTGATTTATTTCGACTTGTTTGTGGGTAGTACTAACATGGTTACTTACTGAGTTTTAAAAATTCACACCAAACTAGTTTGCTAGTTTTACAGGTTGGCTTCCAGATTGGTCAACCGCAACAGGTTTGGAAGTCATGCTCGAGACGCGGATCTCTCAAGCGGCAGTCACCCTATCAAGTATCCTGGGATAAGCTTTATAAAGTTTAGGATTTGGGATAAATATTTTATTGTCATGCTGAGCACGTTATTTGTAATTTTGAGTAAATTTTTGATTTATTATGATGTGGTAGGCAGAGCCCTTGATAGATGATGTGGGCACGGAGCCCTTAGGATATGATTTGATGTGTTGTTGTGTGTACCTGAGGTCCTTTCGACATGTGACATTTATTTCAGGATCGTTTTGATGCTGGACTGAGATCCAGGTTGTCCGGTTTTATGATATATCATGCTGAATTTTCGTAAACTTTTAGGCTTATGGAGATAGGTCAATCTTGTCTCCTGCCGGTAGCATCCTGCCTCTGGCGGGGTGTTATAGCTGTGGTATCAGAGCAAAGGTTAGGGTGTCGGTGACTGTTGCTACAGGGTATCCGATCGTCTGAGTAAGTTTTCTGTTGCGTATAGAGCATATAAGTCATGTTTGTTATTTGATTTGATTTCCCTTCTATAGTATGATGTGCTATGATTTTGATTGATGTGGATGATTTGGATTATTGATATGTGTTTGTGTACTATAAATATATGTATGTGTAAGGGTATGCTAAGTTAAAAGTATTAGGTTTGTATAGGTATATGTATAAGTAAGTAATGTGAATTTGAGGTGTTTTGAGGTATGAGAGATTCTATGATGTTGTTAGTCTGAATTGTGAACTGATATTTTGAACTATGTTTTGAAAACTTGGTATTTGATTTTTGGAATAAAAGAGTTTTGAAAAGAAAAAAGTAAAGAAAGAAAGAAAGTTTTCAGATGTTTTGATTTTGATTATAAAAGAATAAAGAAAATGTTTCCGCCTCGATGCTTGATTAACGTTTTCATGTTTTTAGATTTATCGATATGTTTCTGTCTCGGTGCTCGAAAATGATTTTGATATTTTTAAACTGTAAAACTTATTTTCGCCGAGACACTCGAAAATTTGTTTCCGCCACGGTGCTTGATGATTTTATGTTTTTGACCCTATGTGGTGATCGTATATGTTTCATTTCAGAGTTTATTTGTCGTAAAATAGTTTAGAATTTTTTAAAGTGAAGCTTGGTCGCGTTGGAAAATGCGTGGTTTCGAGAACCAGTTACTTAAATTCTGATTTTATCATTCTACACGTAAAAGATTCTTGGTTCGGCTATAAAACTCTCAAATGAACTCTGATTGAGCTGATTCTTGAACCATCAGACTCATTTCGTGTTGAACATTTTTCGATATTCTTACCTGAAGGGCCTCCATTTTGAGAATTTCTGAAATGATCCATGAAAAATGACCAAAGTGCAAATTCGTGGGGTCCTATTGGTAATTTTCAAAACTTTTCTAGAAATTTTAAAAAAAAATCATATATTCTTCTTCACAGCTCGCGATATGAATTGAATTGTTTGAGTGTATTTACACGATGGTGTATGTATGTTTGAGTGTATGTGTATGTATGATAGATCTTGTGATATGTATGGATGGTGTATGTATGCATGGAATGAAATAGTGACATGTAAACCAATGTGACCATAAGATGCTATAAAATGTACGTGCTAAGTTTGTATCGTATATATGAATATTATGAAAGAGATTTGAATGTTAAGTTATTATAAGGTTTTTGGTATTGAAGAAAATTTGCCAAGAGTTAAAGTAAGCTTGTTTTAGTATTAAGATAATTGTATCCGAATAGAAGATAATTTGTTTGAGATGCCGATTTGATGATGTTTCAAAGATGGATATTTGTGATAAAAGTATATATGTATGATTTCATGTTTCATGTGATTGAAGTGTATTTGATATTAAACAATATACTCTATGGTATTCGTGTTTTGCTTTATATGCTTTGGATGTTAGCTTTTAGACTAGCGCATATGTAGATATGTAAATTTTAAAGTTTGATATTGGTTAAGTATAAAAGATAATAACAAGTTAATAAAGTTCGAACTTGTAACAATTTTGTAATCCTGATTATCTGTTGATTTGTTTTGACTTGTTTGTGGGTAGTACTAACATGGTTATTTATGCATTCTGCAGTAACACCCTTTTACCAAGTGCAGATGGTATTGTGATCAATACGTACGGTTGTTGGGGTGAAGTGATAACCCTCAAAAGTATTGAAGAAAGCAGCGGCCTTATTATTGCTGAGATGCCCATAAATGTAAGCTTGTTGCTTGTTGCTGCTCACTTCATTCTATCCATCTACTATCATTAGACCGAAGAACTTTAGGGTAACATGACATTTAACAACTATGAAAAAAGGCCCGACATATTTCTTTTTCTTTTTCTTTTTCTTTTTCTCTTCATTTTTAATCACTTTAATGAATACAGCCGTGAATACACAAAATTTCATTTATTCGAAAATCTTTTCTCAATTTGAAGTCCTATTGACGATTGTTTTCAGAACATCTTTTTAAAGCTATTTGTGTACCCCCTATATCATATCTCTTGGAAATATGATTTAATTTGAAATATTGCCCATGTTGCAGATTTCTAAGATTTTGTGAAATCGCTAGTCTTCTACAGCGTCGAAATAATACACATCCGAGTAGTTGATCCTGACATGTGGTTCAGGTACTGTCTGGGTATCTTTCTGATGCTATTGCAACTGTTTTCTTTCAAGACTTCATTTGTTCTAAGTTTTAGAAACATATTTTTTTGTACCTTTACCTTTAATGGCCGACCATGTGAGACTACGTCTCTTATTTTTTTATTACATTTAAAATTTAACTAGTGATTTATCCTTATCTCTCACACTCCCATGTTCCCTCTAATTCTCCCCCAACTTAGCAACGACTAACCACAACTCCTAACAACACTCAACTCCATTTACTATATAAATTGAAACTAATCCTAATTTATTCCTTTAGTATGTGAGTTGTTGTGAATCAATTGAGAGTGAACTATATATATTGAATTGAATTCCATAGATCCCTTGATCAGATAGAGAGAGAAACAGACGCGTAGAGAGAGAAAATTAAACCAGTTTAGAGAGAGAAATAATAGGTAGGAGAGAGAAAGAGGGATTTCAACGTCTTCTGCTCATCTTTTCCGGCGAGTGACCACTCCAAGAGAATCCCTTGCCGAGATGAAGCCGACGCCTCTGGTCCGACAGCCTGAATCCACCGTACGCGCCAACACGTGCCGCCTCATTGATCCACACGTCGTCGTGCGTGTCGTACACCTCCCGGACCAGAATCTTCCCCTCATCGAGATACGCGTGTTAGACACCTCGTTTGCCCAATTCGAACCTTCGGTTGTCGTGAAACAAGCCTAGAATGAGAGTTAACGGTGTTCGATCGTTCGTCGGTGATCGTCGAGCATCAGCCATTACCACCACTGTCGTTATGATCCCGGTGATGTGTTCTTTCCGTGGACCACCTCGTTCTGAAATTATGAAGTCGTTGGAGCTCGGTACGTTATATTTTACAGTTTTAGGGGTGTAATTGTAATATTTTGAGAGTTTTGGACTTATTCGTAATTTGACAAGTTTAGGGACTTAAATGAGTAAATTCTTATTTTTAGTGAGTAATATGAGATAATTGGAAGTTTTAGGACTAAATTGATAATATTGGAGAGTATTGGGGTTAAATTGCAAATTTGAAAAGTTTAGGGGTAAAATCGTAATTTTGGTAAAATATAGGGACCTGATCGTAATTTTACACATTTTACAGATTTTAGCGAGGACATATAGATATAGAGAGTTTTGCGTGGATTGAGGTAAGTACAAAGCACGATAATTCCCTTAACATAAATGTTTGTTGATTGATGTCTGATATGTGAGTTACGTAATATAATATAAATATATATTTATACCTGTATATTGGAAAACTGATTGAAAAATCGATAGCATGAGAACATCAATTGTGAATACTAATTTTGGGTATAAATTGTATGTTGTACTATGAATTGAAGTATTTGAGTATTATGTGATTTTGAGATGAGTTGATGGATTAAATGCGATGAGATGTGTTGTATTGGATGCTGTGTGAGATTATTGTTATGCTGCCAGATTTAGTATGATAATGGTCAGATATGCGAGATTATGCGAGATTTATGCTAGATTAGCAGAGGCGTGTGGTTCAATCCCCCTCTTGCACATTTATACGGGATTATATGGTGGGAAATATTGGGGGTAAGAGAGGGACTCTCCCAATGGTTTCAATCCATTATTGTACCAAATCCGGATAGCAAACCTTGTTTGATTGAGACGAGTTGTTATGAGTATGTTTTTCCTGAGTTGGCTCTTATAAATATTAACTGTTGTTTTCATATATTCACTATCATATATATATATATATTTTGTTGGTGAGGTCATGTTGAGAGTATGAGTGTTTTTACTTACTGAGCTCTTTAAGCTCACCCCCATTTCCCAAACATCCCAGGTAGTTCGCCAGCGCATTAGTAGCAGTATCAGTACCAGGATTTGACTCGTTTGCCACAGCCGTCAGTCGGGTTGGTCCAGACATTTCTTTTGGCTTTTGAGATATGACATTTAAGATAATTTCATGCTTTCAGACACTTTTAATGTAAACACTTATTTGTAATTTATTTGATTGCATTTTATGGAATATTATTTTATTTGTGAATTTTTGGTTCAATTGCATGACATATAGGTGCTCGAGCTGAAGTGGTTCGTGAACCCCTTTCAAGGGTTGGGCCCGCTCTAGGGAGGGGGTCGTGACAAATTTTGGTATCAGAGCGAAGGTTATAGATTCTGTAGACACATTGCATTAGATCAGGGTATTAAAAAGGTAGTTTTGTGTCCGTAGAAAATTGTCTGGACGTGGCTGTGGTACTAGTACTTAACGTGGGAGAGGGTTAGTTTTACGATATGTGAGAATGTCGAGTATTAGTTGAAAGAGACCTCACACGTAGCCTATAGATCCTGAACCGGATGTAGCTTCATCTGGTGTTTCGTTGATTGTTGAGGATAATGAGGGTTCTAGACCTATACCTCTAATAGTTTTGACAGTCGCCTCATCGTTACTCCTACAGTTGTACCTAACCCTATTCCTGCGACTATACCTAATATGACCCATGCCACTCACTCAGTTCCCCCGACAGCCACTAATCTAGAAGATGTTTTGGGAAGGTTTATTGATGTTGTTGCACATATGGTTTCTAGAGGACCAGTGGCTAATGTACCTTCGAGCACCGATGATAGTACGAGCAAGCTAGACCGATTTCTTAATTTGAGGCCTCCTCAATATCATGATACAATTGATCCATTTGCTGCAGAGAAATAAAAGAATGATATTGAACAAATATTCAGTATGTTAGACCTGACATATCAAGAAAAGGTTAGGTTTGCTGCCTTTATGATGAGAGGTGAGGTGGAGACCTGGTGGAAACACACTGAGACTATACTGACAAATAGACTGAGAGCACATGATTATTGGAGAGCTGATGGACTTAGAATACCTCAGTATATCACATGGGATATGTAATAGGGATATGCCCTATACCCAACTTGTGGATGAGCTATATGTACATGTATTTGTAATATTTTCATTAAATAATAAAATGGCATTCGTTATTATACGTGTCTTACATAACTTATATGAATCATCAAACACTGTAATAAAGCCCTTGGAGTAATAAGATGATGGCTTCCACGCCTTATGAGAATCATTACTCTTAAACGTTCATAGTCTTAGTTTTGTGAATAATCTGGGCGTTCGCAAAACGGAGAGACTAGCATGATGATATGATCCACCCTTAAGTGGGGTAGCCGATATCATAGGCTACTAGCGGAGATCCGTCCGCTTGGTGTATCACATGGATGCATGAGTTGCTTGTGTCCATCGAACTGACCGCCGAAATTTTTCACATGGAGTGTTTATCCCATGTGTCTGTGAGAACTTTCATGTATCGATTGTATGAATAGTCGTTAGACTTGAGGTCTTTACAATATTATGTGTGGATCAAATAACTTTGACAGTCTCCTTCCCCGGTTCAAAAGATCCGGTCATAAGGGTATGATTGGGTCATTTGTTGAAACACGTGAAGTTTGTAACGATACAACAGAGAATCGCCACTCTCTCGGATAATATTTTCTTATAAGAGTAGTATTCCAATTCGCGGGTTGATATGTGTGATCAGTGCTTGAGACCATGGCCGCAACGGAAGAATCATGTGAGATTCTTGGGTTAGCACGATTCATGACACTGTCAACATCATACCTTTGACTATATGGGTAGGTATTTTCCATACCAAAGGTCAAACGGTGGGGATACAGTGAGGCGATGGACCGTATCATATGTAAATCGCATACAGAATGGGTATATATATTTCCTTCTCATTTGGGGGCCTTGGCATGTTGCCAGATGTCAACCTTGGTCATTGAAATCGAATGACCATCTGATCAGAGGATAATTTATTTTCGATTAAATTATCACGATTCATTTCATGTCCAACTTGAGGGTAACCCAAAAGGTCACACACAACAAAGTCGAAATCAATGGTTAACAGTGCACAGTACAAATTTAACAACATATATGATTGCTATAGGAATTGTTCATAAATGGTTCAATGTGTTTAATTATTAAACAGATCATTTATGAGGTTCCATATTGGCTTAGGGATTGGTGAATGTCGATAGGGGCACTTTGGGAATTGGAATAAATAAATAAATAAAATGTGAATAGTAACATGAATAGTAATATGAATAGTAATGTGAATAGTAATTTTTTTATTTGTTATTTGTTTTGAATTCCAATTCCGCCCAAACTCTTATTAGGGATTTATAATCTCATTAAACCATTAAATAAGATCCAATGGCTAAGATTAAATTAGCTTTTATCCCACATCAGATTCTTAATTAATTTTGTTGTCTTTGGAGCACCTATATAAACCCAAAGAATTCTTTACAAATTTTTGCACCAAACCTTTCATATCTTGGGTTTATATAAGTGAGCAACTCTAAAGTTTAAGAATATGCCACTGATTTTGAGGATCCTTAAGTCTAATTGACTAGAGGAACCTCGAGTTAAAAGTTTTGACGTATTTGCCTAGGCTAGCACCAAGGGCAAAATACCCGTGCACTCAAGGCGTAGTCTTGCCGTTGAGTTTTGGCTTTGGTGTGTGCACATTTGGAGGCCACACACTTGGGTGGCTCTTTGGAATGTGGAAGAGCTTGCTGAGTTTGAGAAAAGCTTGTAAATTGGAGGGAGGACTGGATGAGTCTTTGGTTCAAGTAAGTCTTTTTCTTTCTTTATTTTAATTAGAGTTCTTATGATAGTTATCATGTTTAGGTTTATGTTCTTTGCATATTTGATGAGTTTTTATGCTTAGAATATATAGTAACATGCCTATGCTTGTAGAATAAAAAAAAAATGGGTATTGGGCAAAGGGATAGCGACATCATAATTTGATTAATTTTTAATTTTCCGCTGCGCACTCGCGGCAGCTTCCCAACAGTGGTATCAGCACGCCGGCCAATGTTTTGATTAGTTCTCTCTCATTTGAACTCAAAATTGGGTGTGTAAAAGCTCGTTGGAAAGCTAACAGTCTGAACTTAATTTTAGGCATAATTTTTGGATGATTTGGTTAAGATTTGAATTGTGAAATTTCATTTAAAGTTCACGTATCTATAAAAAAACATGAATAGTAAATTTATTTGAATAAAATAAAATGCAATATCATAATTAAATATTAATCAAAGTTATTTAATGCCTAAAATAATTCCAACATATTAAAACTCATGTGCTTGATGATTCTATGTATGATTAGAATTGGCATGATTATTTTAGGGTGCAAACATCTAGAGACTTTCTAAGGAAATATAGAGTGTATTGTTTATCCCTTAGCTAAGTAATTATTCCGTGATGAACTTAGAGATTTATTACCTTTAAGGCTAATAAATATAAATCACTTGTTTATAATAAAAGACATTATAAAAGATACAAGTGGGGTAGGACCAAGGAGTTAATAAAACTTTCCAAACTAAAGTTAATTTAACCAAAGGTATTACTAGAGTTAGATAATGATTTGGTGTCTTCCTTCACTCACTACCTTTTTATAGCTAAAAGGAAAAGCTGTGAAGACATCTAGATAATCATTTACTCAAAGCTTACCTTAAAGCATATTTAAAGTGTTGGACTAATTTGGAGGATCCATTGTTTATTCATGTCACCAAGGCAATAAAAGCCTAAGAGGTAAGGGTATTTAAGAGAGTTCGCTCCACCCTCCCTCTGGGGAATTTTCAATGGAGGAATACATTTGACAGTTATTCACTTAAATATGCTAAAATCCTCAATAATAATTTAAGTCTAAAATTTACCTCCCATTGTAAAGTATAGACCCAAAGGGCTTAAACCGTATTGGCAGGACTAGACTTTACCAGACTAACCAATACCAATTTGTCCCTAAATCGTACCATTGACAATGGTTTGACTTTTCTGAGTCATAAGACGTAGCGACCCTTAGGAGTGGTCTTATAACTTAGTGGCAAAGATTGGGTGTCCACAAGGACTAGCATAAGCTATGGCATGTTTGATTGCCCAACCCAATGATCAAGGAATTGTGATTTATATCATAAATTGGTTGGGAAACTACCTAATTATCGTATTTTATAACGACCGACCCTAGTCGGAGTTGTGAAATAATTATAATGGGATCCTTGCCCATAAGAAATCCATCATATTGGGGTTGATGTGATTTGCTTAAAATTTTAAAACAATTAAGTGGGAGCAACTTCATAATATTAAAAGCCCATGTTATTATGAAACATTAATGAAAACATATTCCTAATTTTAACATTCTCTCTTAACAGGTGGGTTAAAATATTTCACAAACATTCAAATGGCAAATAGAATATCATTTCGTTCCATCTTTGATGAGCATAAGCTCAAAGCGGACAACTACAATGACTGGTTTAGAAACCTTAAAATTGTCTTACGACAAGAAAATATTTTCTATGTTCTTGAAAGACCATTTCCCCCTGAACCCGTAGAAAATGCTGACCAAAATACATTTGATGCTTGGAAGAAACACGTCGATGATGATGAGCAAGCAGTTTGCATAATGCTTGGCTCTATGTCAGAAGAACTTTAGAAAGCTCACGAAGATATGGATGCTCAAACCATCATCTTTCACTTGAAGGAGTTGTATGCAACTTATGTTCATACCGTGAGATTCCAAGTGTCATGTGCAGTTATCTAAGAGTTTGGGGATGTGACGCTTATGACAAGCTCACATAAACTAACAAATTGGATGATATGGCAGTTAAATGTAAGTTTGTAGGATATGCATTGAACTCAAGAGCATACATGTTCTACGTCCCAAATGAACAAAGAACATTTGGCATATGGATGTCAAAACAGCTTTCCTTAATGGGAACCTCGTAGAGGAAGTCTATATGACACAACCTGAGGGGTTTGCATCTAAGGATGATCATAATAAAGTATGCAAGCTTAAACGATCCATTTATGGACTCAAGCAAGCCTCCAGAAGTTGGAATATACGATTTGATGAGAAAATCAAAGAATTTGACTTCATCAAAAATGTAGACGAGCCTTGTGTTTACAGGAAAAGTAGTGGGGGCGCTGTTGTATTTCTTGTATTATATGTCGATGACATATTAATCATCGGGAATGATATTCCCGTGATGCAAGCCACCAAGCAATGGTTATCTCAGAATTTCTCCATGAATGATTTGGGAGAAGCAGCCTACATCCTCGGCATTAAGATCTATCGTAATAGATCCAAGAGGTTGTTAGGACTTTCTCAATCTACGTACATAGATAAATTTTTAAAAAGATTCAAAATGGAAGATTCAAAAAGAGGTAATTTACCTACTTGTCATGGAATCAAATTATCTAAGGAGCAATATCCACATACTCCTTCAGATAGAGAGCGTATGAGTATGATCCTTTATGATTCAGCAATAGGATCGATCATGTACACCATGCTATGTACAATACCTGATGTCTCTTATGCTCTTAGCATAACGAGTAGGTATTAGACAAATCCTGGTGAGCAACATTGGGCAGCTGTCAAGAAAATCCTCAAGTATCTGAGAAGAACTAATGATGTGTTCTTGACATACAGAGATTGTTCTGAGATGAAAGTCATTGGTTATTGTGATGCAAGCTTTCAGACCGATAGGGATGACAGAAAATCACAAACAGGATATCTTTTTACTTTGAATAACGGTGCTGTCAGTTGGAAAATCTCAAAGCAGTCAACTACAGCGGACTCCACCACTGAAGCCGAGTATATTGCAGCATCTGAGGCAGCTAAAGAAGCAGTCTAGATAAAGAAGTTAATCACGGAGCTGGAAGTGCTTCCCGCGATAAAGAATGGCATCATGATGTACTGTGACAACACGGGCGCCATTGCTCAATCAAAGGAACCAAGGTGCCACCAGAAATCCAAGCATGTACTCAGGCGATTTCATCTCATCAGGGAGATTGTTGAGAGAAAATAAGTTATTATAGAGAAAATACCCACAGAAGATAATCTTGCAGATTCTCTGACTAAAGGGCTGACTCAACGAAAGCATGATAGGAACACCCGAGAGTATGGTGTCCAGATTCATATAGTGCAAGTGGGAGATTGTTAGGGATATGCCCTATACCCAACTCGTGGATGGATTATATGTACATGTATTTGTAATATTTTCATTAATTAATAAAATGGCAATTTATATTATGCGTGTCTTACATAACTTATATGAATCATCAAACATTGTAATAAAGCCCTTGGAGTAATAAGATGATGGCTTCCACGCCTTATGAGAATCATTACTCTTAAACGTTCATAGTCATAGTTTTGTGAATAATCTGGGCGTTCATAAAGCGGAGAGACTAGCATGATGATATGATCCACCCTTAAGTGGGGTAGCTGATCTCATAGGCTATTAGCGGGGATCTGTCCGCTTGGTGTATCACATGGATGCATGAGTTGCTCGTGTCCATCGAATTGACTGCCGAAATTTTTCACATGGAGTGTTTATCCAATGTGTCTGTGAGAACTTTCATGTATCGATTGTATTACTAGTCCTTAGACTTTAGGTCTTTACAATCTTATGTATGGACCAAATAACTTTGACATTCTCCTTCCCCGGTTCAAAAGATCCGGTCATAAGGGTATGATTGGGTCATTTATTGAAACACAAGAAGTTTGTAAAGATACAACAGAGAATTGCCACTCTCTCGGATAATATTTTCTTATAAGAGTAGTATTCCAGTTCGCGGGTTGATATGTGTGATCAGTGCTTGAGACTGTGGTCGCAGTGGAAGAATCATGTGAGATTCTTGGGTTAGTACGATTCATGACACTATCAACATCATACATTTGACTATATGGGTAGAAATTTTCCATACCCTAGGTCAAACGGTGGGGATACAGTGAGGCGAAGGACCGTATCATATGTAAATCCCATACAGAATGGGTATATATCTTTCCTTCTCATTTGAGGGCCTTGGCATGTTGCTAGATGTCAACCTTGGTCATTGAAATCGAACAACCATCTGATCGGAGGATAATTTATGTTCGATTAAGTTATCACAATTCATTTCATGTCCAACTTGAGGGGAACCCAAAAGGTCACACACAAAAAAGTCGAAATCAATGGTTAATAGTGCACAGTATAAATTTAACAGCATATATGATTGCTGTAGGAATTGTTCATAAATGGTTCAATGTGTTTAATTATTGAACAGATCATTTATCAGGTTCCATAGTGGCTTAGGGATTGGTGAATGACGATAGGGGCACTTTGGGAATTGGAATAAACAAATAAAATGTGAATAGTAAATTTTTTTTTTATTTGTTATTTGTTTTGAATTACAATTCGGCCCAAACTCTTATTAGGGATTTATAATCTCATTAAACCACTAAATTAAGATCCAATGGCTAAGATTAAATTATCTTTTATCCTACATCAGATTCTTAATTAATTTTGTTGTCTTTGGAGCACCTATATAAACCCAAAGAATTCTTTACAAATTGTTGCACCAAACCTTTCATATATTGGGTTTATATAAGTGAGCAACTCTAAAGTTTAAGAGTAAGCCACTGATTTTGAGGATCCTGAAGTCTAATTGACTAGAGGAACCTCGAGTTAAAAGTTTTGAGGTATTTGCCTAGGCTAGAACCAAGGGCAAAATACCCGTGCACTCAAGGCGTAGTCTTGCCGTTGAGTTTTGGCTTTGGTGTGTGCACCTTTGGAGGCCACACACTTGGGTGGCTCTTTGGAACGTGGAAGAGCTTGCTGAGTTCGAGAAAAGCTTGTAGATTGGAGGGAGGACTGGAGAAGTCTTCAGTTCAAGTAAGTCTTTTTCTTTCTTTATTTTAATTAAGAGTTCTTATGATAGTTAGCATGTTTAGGTTTATGTTCTTTGCATGTTTTATGAGTTTTTATGCTTAGAATATATAGTAACATGCCTAGGCTTGTAGAATAATCAAAACAAATGGGTATTGGGCAAAAGGATAATGGCATCATAATTTGATTAATTTTTAATTTTCCGTTGCGCACTCGCGGCCGCTTCCCAACAATATATTCGAGGAAGCCTTCAATGAGAAGTACTTCCCTTATGCTTATCGTAGTGAGCAACGTCGTCGGTTTGAATATATTGTTCAGTGACCATCAGAGACGGTAATGGAGTATGAGATGCGGATGATTTCCCTATCCCGGTATTACCCAGAGCTAATTCGGCGAGAAGAAGACAAATGTGAAATGTTCATGGGCGGACTCAGACAGAAGATTAGATCACAGATCTCGATTTTGGGGAAGCTGCCATATACAATACTAGTTTACAGAGCTATGATTGCAGAGAGTGACATCAGGGTCGAGATTGAGAACATAGCAGCCTTTCGAGACAGCAGGAAGATGGGGCGAGATGAGGTTTCTGATGGGAAATAGGGCAGACCTAATAGTAGATAGTATTCTCTGCAGCCGATACACAGTGGGGTACCACCCAGAGGCACACAGAGTGCACCTCCTAGAAGACAGTTCCGTGGGGGTTGGACTGAGTATGTATATAGTAGAGGCACAATACCATCTGCTAATTAGAGTGCAACGAGTGTAACATCTCGATCGACTAGCACACGTCGATGCTATAATTATGGTCAGGAGGGACATTTAGCCAGAGATTGTTCCACTGGTGATGGATCTCGAGGAGTTCAGCAACTAGCAAGAGGAGCAGTGACAACATGACGTGGTAGAGAGACCAATTCTGGTAGTAGTCGTAGGCGAGACTCGGGTTTCCCACAGGACAGAGGCAGAGAGACTCCGATTGGAGCATATGGCTGTAGAGGACAGACATCTTAGACATATAATGCACCTGCAACATTCATAGGTTTGATGAATAGGGTGTTTCAACCGTATTTGGATAAGTTTATTGTATTGTTTATTGATGACATCCTTGTGTATTCGTCCTTCCAAATCGATCATTAGCATCACATTCGATTGGTATTAGATACTTTGAGGAGGGAGCAGTTATATGCCAAGTTCTCTAAATGTGAGTTTTGGCTGGACAAAGTGATATTTCTAGGCCACATCATCTCAGGAGAGGAAATCTATGTGGACGCGCAGAAGGTTGAAGCAAATCTGAAATGGGAGAGACCAAGGACGGCGACAGAGGTTCAGAGCTTCTTGGGACTAGCAGTGTAGGACACAGAAATCGGCGACGCTGTTCTAGGCTCGCGGCCTGATCGAGAGTACGGAGTAGCCCACGGGGGACTAAACCGGAGAAATAAAATGGAGTCGCCACCCAGCGTGAACTGGGAAATGATTTAAGGCCGCACTCACCCCTCGCAAGGGAAGACCTCAAACCGTTGGGTTCGGAATGGTCCCTTACTTATGCCACTTGTAATGAACGGATTTATGTGATAATATAACCGAGTCTACGCAACATACATATGCAATAATAACCTACATCTAAGTTCACATACAACATATATCTAAGTTTGCATATAACCTATATCTAAGTTTCCATGCATAAAAGTAAGTCGAAATAACGGCAAGCACACAATCTCATGGACACATTAAATTGATAAATACGGAAACATAAATAAATAATCTATTGTCTAAACATAAATATTAAAGAGATACAATTAAGCTCCTAATACGAAAGAAACAACTAAATCATGCATAAAAATAACGTGCTATTTCTAATGAATCATGGATAAACACAAGATTAGATAAAAACGAAATATGTGTGTTTCTCAAGTAGTATGTTGAGTTGTATCCCAAGTACAGACCGCACTACCGTCCATTCGAATTCAGCTACGGAATTTACGTCTGGGTTTCCATCCGATATACCACGAGAGATAACACAAAATCATTCATCCCACAACAATAATATACATAAACCAACAAGAAGCATGCGAAGAAATAATAATAAATAACTGAAGAAGATGAATGAAAATAAATAAATGGGTGCCCTTAGGTCTTACCTCTTAAGTCGCCTCTTGAAAGTCTGTTACGCGGCCGTCGGAAGGGTTAATGCTATTTTCTCATTGTTTTGGACTGCAGTTTTTCTTTACTATTTTAGGATGATGTTTGGACTATTTTGGGGTATTATTTTCGGTGTTAGAGGCTATTGTTTTGGACTCGGTTTAAAGGCTGATTTTCACTATTTGGCTCACGGTTTTTGGGTGATTCACGGTCACGATTTCAGGGTATTGACGTGATTCTGCTGAGTGGGTTCTTTTGTTGTTGTTTATGTGAGTGAAAGGCTTTAGGGTTTATTGGCTTTGTTTGTTGTTGTTTGTCACGGCTTGCAAGGTGTCAATGGGCAGTTTGAGTGAGGCATGTGTTCATGTGTTTGAGAGGCGTGTGGGAGTCAGTTTAGTCGGCAGCTAAGGGGCTGAGTGTGCTGAGGTTTAACGTGATCAGGGGGTGTCGGTTGCATGGAGTATTTATATTGTGAGGGGGTTACCGGTGCATAATCACACGCGTATAACACAAGCGCACTGTTGGAGTTTCTACGGTCCCAAGGATCGAATAAAGCAATGAAACATACATGTGAATACACGAAGAAGTTACGGAATACTTACATCGATCGGTTGAGGAGATGCGTCGAAGAACAAAACTTTTCTGCCCTCCTTGGAAGTCTCAGCAGTGAGTAGATTTTTGAGCTATAAATTTGCGGTCACCACCTCCAAGTGTGCTCCAAGCTCCAAGCTTCTCAATTGGTGATTCCAAGCTCACAAGTGGGTTTCCCTATCACCATAGGATGACTCTATTGTGTGCTAGCACCCATGATTTTCTAACAAAATCATCACTTTGCTTCTCCTTTAAATTCTCGGCAGTGACAGAAAATGAAGGAAGAAAATAAGGCCTTAGACCGTGAGAGAGAGAGGAAGAGAGAGTTGTGTTGGTTGGTGAAAAAAATGTGTATCTAATACACCTTTTTGAATTTCCAAAATTCATTTTCCTTATTTTGCTTTCCAAAAGTCAAGCCATTAAAGGCTACAACCACTACATCAACTATTCACATCACAAGGACTACATATCACATCACTCAAAGTGACAAGTGATTTGACGCTTGAAGTGACTAGCGATTTTATGCTTGATGTGACTTATGGGCCGCACTCGAATTCAAAATGCGAGTGCGCCCACAAACACTCTCGGGCTCGAGTTCGCTAATTCCAAATTAACGAATTTTTCGTTGCGACGTAATTAAATAATTATGCCTAGCAAAATCACTATTCACGTCGCTAACGAATTAATTCTAAATTAACTCGTTCGCCCGAATTAAAATCTAATTTCAATTCCGCGTCGAAATCCAATTTCATATAATATATCGAATATATTATTTCATCGATTAATTCCAAATTAATCGTTTTCTCTCTTTTATTAATATTTTATCCTAGAGAAAATATCTCTGTAATTAATCCCAGATTAATTCTCTCTCTCATCTAATTAATCCCAGATTAATAAAGTGCGAGTCATACGTCATCGGTGAATCTTCGGGAAGCGACCCATGAGATCCCCGGATATGTTGGCAGTAAATCCGGTCATCGGACTATCCGAACACGTACGTACCTAGTACTACGTTTATACCGATTTACAAGACAATGTTGGCTTCTAGCAAAGCGCAATGCCTACCCAATTATCCAGATATATCCTTACAGGAATATATGATCTATATCAGGCGTAGTATACGTAGTATTGCGTATTTCGATCCAGTATCGGATGTCACGTGCAAGGCCTGGGGCTGGAAATGTATTTGCCCCGTACGAAGCACATATCGGATCTCTAGTAACTAGTCTCTATAATCGGATAAACATGACCTAGTCATAATATCCCGATAGCTGCAGCATATAAGAGAACCAGTTTCGTATCCCACGTGATCATCATCTCCACTATGACTGGAGTGATACTTCCATCTCGACATCACACCCAATACACTACGATTCTCAATATACCCAGAAGAGGCGTACACAGAACCTGTTAAAGCCCTGGACGACCAAAACCAAAGTACATTGATTGTCACAAGTATTAGCGGTGCAAGTCTCAGGTTAAGACCAAATACACCTACCCTGATTCGAACTTCCATAGACACATAGTCATACTACCAATGGAATTCCGATGGGTCTATCCAGAGTGAAGTAGTTTTCCATACCATCGGTAAAACACAACCTCCTACTACACTTGCATGAGTATCCTATACCCAAATATATGAGAACTATGTCGTTATGCCCTCACAACGCGCACAAGTGTAATACTAGTCTTTTTAGCATTATCGATGTCCAATCTCGATAATACTTTGACTAGGGATATTTAATGATTAAACCTTCATGGATTGATACTGTCTCATATCATCTCAATCCAGGAACTAATCATAAGGACCTCCTATCATTTATACATCTTGGTGATCTAATCACAAATGATAAGAGAGCAATTTCCTTTGTCACATAGTTAATTTGTACAACAACACCATGATCTGTACAAATAGTGACGCTATGGGTCATAACTGTCCAACAATCTCCCACTTGGCCTATAGCCAGTCACTCGAGTGTCCTACACCCGAACTATGTACGGTTCGCTCAAATTACTGAGAAAAGACTTTCGTCAGCGGATTTGCATGATTATCATCTGATGCGATTTATTCGATCATCACATCGCCACGATGTATGATCCGAACGAATCAGATGAATAGTCGAAGGATATATCTGGATCGTTGATGAGACCATTAGTTGTTTAGCCTGTGCTGAAGCCTAGCTCAGCTGCTAACAAAACTATATCTAATCTAATTAGATTTATTATCGACCCAGAAGGCTTCTATTGCTTCCTTAGTTGCAGCAATAACCCGCTTTTGTTGTTTATTCGGTAACAGTATCTTGCTTGGAAGATTTCCAGCTCACTGTTCTGTTATTCAAACTGTATAGTGCCGTTTTTGTGACTTATAGTCGTTATCGGTTCGGAAACTTGCAGCAGTGATCCCAGTCACATCAAGTTCTCATTCTTCATAGTATAAGCCAGCATCCTTAGTTCCTCTAAGATACTGAAGGATGTTCTTAACATCAATCCAGTGACTATCACTTGGATTGGTCCCGATTGTGAATCCATATGCTCAAAGCATATGAGACACCAGGTCGCGTACATTTTTCAATGTACGAGTTCCCGGAGAGTATCAACAACTTTAAATCTATCCAGTAGATATTTATTCCTAGAATAAAAGTTGTTTCTCCCAAGAATTCTATGGAGAATTTTCTCGAAAGTTAAGCTTTCATCGATTGTTTTATAGAAATATCATTTCCAAGAAATGACATGTCATCATTTTATAGGACATCACTGTCAGTGCGCTCCCACTAACCTCCTTATATACACAAGAATCATTTTCGTTTTTGAATTAAATCATATACCATTATGATTACATCAAAACGATAATTCCAAGAATCATATGCTTTGTTCAATCCATCCATGGATCGAATAACCTGCAAACCTTGTTTGCTAGTTTTGGTACGACAAAACCGTCAGGATGTTGTAAACATCCTCCAAAAGGTTTCTGTTAAGGAAAGCGGTTTTGGCATTCAGCTGCCACATTTCATAAATGAAATATGCAGCATTAGCAAGCATTATCCAAATGGATTTTCCGTGGCAACTGGTAAAAGGTTTCACCGTAATCGACATAATATTGATAACGATACCTTTTTGCTACAAGCCTAGCTTAGTACGTTGGTATGTTGCCTTCCATGTATGTCTTCCTTGAAGACTTATATAGTACCAATAGGCACAATGCCTTCCGGTACAACAACTAGTATCCAAACTTAGTTGGTATACATGGAATCCATTTCGGATATCATGGCACTTTGCCATAACAGGGAGTCGATACATTGTATCACTTCCTTATACGTAATCAGTTCGTGTTCCTCAATAAGATTGACATCTCTTCGAGGTGAGATCAGAAACCCATACCCCAGGTTGTTTTCTAACTCTCTCCGACTTACGCAGTTCTTGTGTATTCGAATATTATTGGTATAGTTTCATCCTAGATGAACTATTTGTGTTCCATTAAGGAATCGGTGCCTGGAATAGTATTACTTCGATTTTCATCTAGTTTTACTTTCCTCCCATTTACCACTGCATATCGGTATTCCTCTTAGGAAAACCGCATGGCGAGCAACAATTACATTGTTCTCTAGTGAGTTGTATAAGTACTATACTTTGGTATCCCTAGGATAACCAATAACTTAGGCACTTATCCGATTTGGGTTTTAGTTTGGTATCATCCAAACATATGCCTAGCATACCCAAATCTTCAGGAATGAGAAACCCAGTTTCTTTCCTGTTTATATCTAATATGATTTCTTTCTAACAGATTTTTATGGAACCTTATTCAAAATAAGTTATGCACTGTTTATGCGTATCCGTTGAAGGAAATGGTAGCTCAGAGCGACTCATGATTAACCTTATCATGTCCAACAAAATTTGGTTTCTCAGTTCGGACACACCGTCAAACTGACGTGTTCCAGGAGGAGTCCTCTTTGAAAGAATACTATACTCTTTCAAGTATATGAGAAACTTATTGCTTAAGTATTTTCATCATGGTCTTACCGTGATGGTTTTATACTTTAGCCGATCTGTTTGTCTATTTCGTGTCGAAACTCTAAAAGTTTCCGATTTGTGTTTCATAGGAAACATATGACCATAACGCGATGCCACATCCGTAAAGGTCACGAAATATTCATATCCACATCTAGGCTAGCTAGATATAGGCCCACCTACGTCACTATGAACAAGGGCTAACAGATCGGTGGCATTTACACTTGTACCAAGTAAATAATGTTTTAGGCAATTTGCCCAATAAACTAGATTCGTAGACTTTATTTGAATGGAATCAAATCTGTCCTAGTATCCACTCTTCGAAAGTATGGATATACGAGTCTTGTTTAATTGTGTCCCAGATAACAATGCCACATTTAAGTTTCAACTGATTGAATCCGTTTGAGCTATTTGTTTGTCATGTTATATGTTTGAGATTTATTTATATTCAAAATATAAATACTGTTATTCACATCTAATGTGTTTATCTCAATATCATCTTTATAAAATAAAAAACTTTAGTGTTCTAGAATATAAAGGTATACCCGCAACGGGTTAAACCCTGATATAGAGATAATGTATCTAGTCAAACTAGTTACATTTTTAACAGTTTCCTAATTTAAGTACACACCCGAAGGATAGTTCCTAAACTTAGGTATCTATGATTAAAACAGCGACTTTCGTCCCGTTTCTGATTCGCAGATAAATCTCATCTAAAGTCAGTATCCTGCTCATAGCAGATTCTGCACACCAGTACATATTTATGTACCACATCCAGTATCTAAAATCCAATTTTAATACTAGCAGTGAACATGTTTATGACAAACATATTTGAAGTCAGAGCCTTGCCCGTTCTTCAATTCCTTCATGTCTGCCTTGTCCAAACGGCAGTCACGCTTCCGCGATCCCGTTTGCCATAATTTAGGCAGACATTTTGGGATATGTCATTTGTCTTCCCAGAAGATTATAATGATTTTGCCTTTTGCCCTTTTCACATTCCAGAAGCCTTTGGCCAAGCCTTGGCCTTCTAGAATGTCTAAATAAGATGCGTCTTGCGCTTCTTGCCTTATTGCAAACTCTGGCTTTATCTCCCTGAGAATAGCCATTAACTCTCCAAGAGTTTTCTATTGCAATTTAGTATTTCAAAGATCTAAGAATAGATCAATGAAGATCCTTCAATTTCATTATCATACTTTAAGGATCTAATCCTTAGTTCTGATTAAGAAATTAAGGTGTCTATTTGGCAAGCATAACAGATTAAGTACTAAAGTTATCATCACATGAATATTCCAAATATCATGTTCTACTTATCTGATTAACTCTGGGCTTAGGCCTAAGATGTTATTTTATCAAATAAAGTAACTTCTTAGTTTTCAGGACCATCCTGAAACTTTATTCCCAATTTGAAAATTAAAGTCGTTTAAATACATTTTCACCCATGATTATGTTTTAAACACCAATCTTTCAATTTATCTTGATTCTAATAGTCCAACTATTTAATCAACGATTTAGGTACTATTTACTATAATGATTACTATAGTCTAACTATATAATCAACTATAATTTAATAGGTTAAATTCAATTATATTGATTACTATAATCAAATTATAAAATCAACTATAATCGAAATAGTTTGAATACAGTCCAACTGTTAATTAAAACAACATTAATTATTAGTCCAACTAATATATTAATTATTTGACGAATAATTTGTAATGAGCGCGTATGGAAAGTAACTAAACGAATATTGCCTCCCACTATTTTTCGGCGAGCCTCTAACCCTCTGTGGAGTACTCGGGAAACCTTGTTTCCTAGTGGGCTATGATCCCGTTAAATAACACACAATCTTGACTTTGGCCAATAAATTGTATGATAATTAACTAGGTAGATCTCTAAGATCAATTGGATCCAATCCAATTCCTAGATCCAGTAGGTAGACATCCAAGTCCGAAACATATATCTTATATATGCCAATATATCTAATATATTGCCTAACCTTTTTCCTCTGAATCAACTAAGCCTTGGCTTTGGCACAACAAACTTAGTGATCCCAGTTAAGCGGGACCCATTGACCATGGAAAGCTTCGTAATCGATGTCGATGGACAAGAAGTGATCTTGACTTTGGCCAACAAATCACAACTTGGACAAGACACCGATATGGAACAAAACCTTCATGATTCAAACACATCCGCGATGGACAAAGGTCTTGACTTTGGCAAACAAACCAATGCCAATCTTAGATCTTGAGTAAGAATCACTCAATGGAAGGAAAAACGCTTAATATGATGTTGAGGGTTTTTCGCGTGCAATTGGCAACCAATTAATTATCTTTGTTAAGGTCTCATCATCATACACCCTTAAACATGAATTCTAAACACATAATAAGGAGCATATAAATAAAATAATAATGATATGCGAATGGATATTTAAACATTGTTCCTAAAACAAATCCCTCCCTTTCCTCTCTCCCGCTAGCACAAGTATTGCTTCTACCCGTTACATAACACTTCTAAAGAAACCTCATTTACATTGAGGGGAATAGGTGAGAAGATAAATACATAGAGTAAGGAGGTAATAAGCTGGACACGCAGGTCCAATTAATAAATTCTAAATTTATTACAACAATTCCCAAAATTGCCCCACCCATGTAATATCCATCTAATATACATTATTCATGCATCGCAACCATGTATTCACACAAGCATGTTATCAATCAATCTAATCCAATTAATTAATCTGATAATTAATGACCATCCAATGTTTAAACAATGAATTGATTTTGCGAGAGTCCAACTCGTTTTGCGAATAAGTACTCAAAGTACGAATTCTTGAATTAAATTAAACTACAACATTAAATCCAATAGAATATGTATTTAATACTAATTCACTATTTAATTCCAAATTAAATATTACACTTTATTAAAATCTAATTTCAATTCCGCGTCGAAGTCCAATTTCGTATAATATATCGAATATATTATTTTATCGATTAATTCCAAATTAATAGTTTTCTCTCTTTTATTAATATTTTATCCTAGATAAAATATCTCCGTAATTAATCCCAGATTAATTCTCTCTCTCATCTAATTAATCCCAGATTAATAAAGTGCGAGTCATACGTCATCGGCGAATCTTCGGGAAGCGACCCATGAGATCCCCGGATATGTTGGCAGTAAATCCGGTCGTCGGACTATCCGAACACGTACGTACCTAGTACTACGTTTATACCGATTTATAAGACAAGGTTGGCTTCTAGCAAAGCGCCATGCCTACCCAATTCTCCAAAAATATCCTTACATGAATATATGATCTATATCAGTCGTAATATACGTAGTATTGCGTATTTTGATCCAGTATCGGATGTCACGTGCAAGGCCTGGGGCTGGAAATGTGCCTGCCCCGTACGAAGCACATATCGGATCTCTGGTAACTAGTCTCTATATTCGGATAAACATGAACTAGTCGTAATATCCCGATAGCTGTAGCATATAAGAGAACCAGTCCCGTATCCTACGTGATCATCATCTCCACAATGACTGGAGTGATACTTCCATCTCGACATCACACCCAATACACTACGATTCTCAATATACCCAGAATAGGCGTACACAAAACCTGTTAAAGCCCTGGACGACCAAAACCAAAGTACATTGATTGTCGCAAGTATTAGCGGTGCAAGTCTTAGGTTAAGACCAAATACACCTACCCTGATTCGGACTTCCATAGACACATAGTCATACTACCAATGGAATTCTGAGGGGTCTATCCAGAGCGAAGCTGTTTTCCATACCATCGGTAAAACACAACCTCCTACTACACTTGCATGAGTATCCTATACCCAAATATATGAGAACTATGTCGTTATGCCCTCACAACGCGCACAAGTGTAATACTAGTCTTTTTCGCATTATCGATGTCCAATCTCGATAATACTTTGACTAGGGATATTTAATGATTAAACCTTCATGGATTGATACTGTCTCATATCATCTCAATCCAGGAACTAATCATAAGGACCTCCTATCATTTATACATCTTGGTGATCTAATCACAAATGATAAGAGAGCAATTTCCTTTGTCACATAGTTAATTTGTACAACAACACCATGATCTGTACAAATAGTGACGTTATGGGTCATAACTGTCCAACACGCACGTATCATTCTAGTAGTATAAAAAGTATCGATCCCACGATGACTTAATACCTAATCTATTAATTTTATGAGGTCAAATGATTACTAGTATCTAACAAGTTGATTGATTGATTTGAAATGGTGATGATTTTAAATTTAAAAACAAGTAAATAAAATTGCACGAAAGTAGGTTTAAGCAAAATTCAATATTAGGAAACTATCTAGGGTTGTGAATCTTTCTAATATCTTTTAAAAGATGAAGCGGTTATTTCATGTTTGTGTAATAAATCGGTTTACTAACCTGAAACACTAAATTATGCGAAAGCCTCTGTCGATGGTCAGACGTAAATACCCAGTTTAACCCGATTGAACCATATGTCTATGTCAACCAAATTATCTGGATTCATTAAGTTTAAGTTCCAATTATGGCTACCTCCGCCCGACAGGTATATGTCTATCTTGTCAGGAAATCTATTAAAGGGTTATCTATCCTCAAGGAAGATCGTGGGCTTTTAAGTCTAAGGCTGAAACCTAAAATTCCTTTGTCAAGTTTATTTTAGATTTACCATATCAATCTTATTAGTGGCCAATTAACAAGACGCATTAAGCTTAAGACTTAATAAATAAACCTTTAAATTACCCAAACTATAAAATAACCCCTTATAAACCGATGATATTAGAATTCATCACAACCCCAGATAACTAACTTAGTTACAACACATAACTAGGGCTAGTAAAAACTTAAAAGTAAAAGACATAAAGTAAAAATTCTGAAAAGTAATTGCGGTAAAATAAAAGCTGAAAAGTAAATTACAATAAAATAAAATGCTAAGGTAAAAGGATCAACTTTTACTACTATTAATTTAGATATCTCCCTTAATATAATATATTAACTTGTGATTATTTTACCAACCAGCCATATAGGCGGTAACCTGATTAAGTCAAATTAAGTCCAACCAGCCATAAAGGCAGAACCAAAATAAACCTGCCATATAGGCGGTAAGAAAATTTAATTACCAACCGACCAATCTGGCGGTATCCTTGCTTAGTCAGGTTTAAATCAGTTTAAAATGAATTACCAACCGACCAATATAGTGGTATCCTCATTAAGTCAAATTTTAAATAATGAATATATTATATTTAAGGGAGATTAATCTAAATAGCAATAGTAAAAGAATTACCTTTCACCCTAGCAGGGGGAAGTTACCTCCTCATGTTAAATAGTAAAAACTGTAAAAGTAAAAAAAGTAAATTACTATTATTACAGAACGTAATTAAAATTAATTACAAAACTAAAATTTAAAAGAAACTAGATACAAAACTCCCTATTTACATCAGATAATTCAGAGAGGAAGGTACATCTGAAACTGAAATTTCGAGCTATATTTATAGGCCTCAATAAGCTCCCCGTGTCGCGACGCCAAGTTTGTTATTGCGTCTCTACGGGATGACGTGTCAACGCGTGATTGGCTGGTTTCAGATTCTTATCCGCCACGTGTCAATTCGGATAAATGAGTCAATAATTGAGCTGATGTGGCGCTGATGTGGCGATAACGTGGCGAAACGTGGCGAAAGTGATTGTCGGCACCGTCGGATTGCGACACGTGGCACGCTGTGATTGGTTGATGATGATGTGGCACTTTGACTCAGTCAATCGGTGATGTGGATGATGACGTGGCAGACACATGGAGTGACACATGGCGACACGTGGTGATGGCGATTGTCGGCACCGTAGGATGATGACATGTGGCACATCGCACATTAGTAGACCGGCTGTGATGGTGACACGTGGCACGACGCATGTTAGCAAAGTCAAACTTCTCAGATTCTGATACGTGGACCCGACGCACGTTAGCATGGATCGACGCACGTTAGGCGTCGCGACACCGAAGGCTTGCGCGTCGCGATGCTCAAAATTATGAAAATACCCTTTTGTCCGTTTTTCACTATTTTGGCCCCAAATCACCTCCAGAAAGTCCTGAAACTTTATTTATCTACAAAATAACACAAAACACATCAAAATATTCACAAAACTCAAGAAACTATACAAAATATTAAGTTAAATGAGTGGGAAATAGTGATATAATTACCACTCATGACACCCCCAAACCTAACATTTTTCTAGTCCTCGAGCAAAACATAGAATAAAATAAAATAAACATATTTAAAATAAAATTTAACTAAGCCACTTTCGTAGGGATCACGGTTGCATTTAGCATATGAAACAAGCCTTTAAACCCCTAGGTGTCCCTAGTGAACGAGTTGTAGTCTCGTGAGGATTTACAACAATGATACCCATAAATATTTTACAAAAGTAAAAAGGTAGGGAAACTAATGCACACAAAAGCAAAAAGACAAGAGAAAAGAGAATAAAGAAGTTAGTGACTAATCAGGTGAAACTTCTATTCCAAGTCACTAGTTGTTTTGTTTCTTTCTAAATTACTGAATAAGTAAATTCTCCGATTATATTTACCATTCTCAATATGCACAGCCGACAAAATAATGATCAACTCATTTTTTCCCACAATAGTCACAAGTGCAGTTGATAAAAGAGTAATATTTTTGTCCTAAAGTTTTATCAGAATTCACACCTTTTTACAACAATGGAATAATTTTTCTGATTTTTTCTTTGATTTTTGAATTTGTTTTTTATTTATATACAATATCTTCCATCTATGTAGCGAGTGTTGGGTCTGTGGCTCCCAAACCAGTTGGCTTTAGGGCACCAAGTGTTAAGACACCCTTACGGACTTAATTACTCAAACTTCAGATATATATATTTTTGCAGCATCTTTGATCCATGTAGCGAGCTTTGGGCCAGTGACTCCCAAACCAGTTGGCTTTAGGGCACTAGGTGTTAAAACACCCTTACAGACTTAATAACTCGGATCTCAGATTTTTTTTTACTCCATCACTTTTTGAGATGCTTCCTCCAATTAAACTAGAGCACTAAATATTACAAACTTTTCAAGTATAGCTCATGTCTGTATGTTACCATGCATGTTGATAATACCTACCAACTGAGCATATGAAAATCCATTTTAGTAAATTTTATGGAGATTTTACAAATTAAATAATTCAAAAGGAAATAAATAAAAATTAACTTGTTCCGAAATAGGATTGAGATATGTCTCAGGAGTGGAAACTCCTTAATCAGCTATCTCTTACCAATTTCACCTTTTTAGTCAAAATAAAAACACAAAAACGCAAAATATTTTTGTAATTTTTGAAAATTTTTCAATTTTTTTTTTTTGTAATTTTCGAAAAATTTTGGACTACAAATAAAAACAACACACAACTAAAAACAAGATACTAATAAACTAATTTCCTCCCCCAAACCTGAATGAGACATTGTCCCCATTATCTTAAACAGTAGAAGAAAAGTTTAGAAGATAGTACCTGGTTAACTGAAATTCTACACGAAAAGTTAAAGGTTAAGATCCAGATTAATCCGACGCCTCTTACCACGATCGTCCTCGGACCAATTTATCTTTGAAAGGATAGAGTCAATTTGTGGTTCATAGGCTAAGATTTGGTCAATTAGATCCGGAGCAGTTCTGGCAGTGAAGATGAGTTATTTTAAAGGTTTTGACACGAACCCATTTCTCCGGGCATCATCAAGAAACACACAAAGAAAATCATAGAATCCTTCAACGTTGTACAGTCCAAGCGGTTTCTGGTGTATGTTCAGATTCGCCCAAGATAACACTGTAAAAATTTCCTCCAATGTACCCAAGCCACCTGGCAAAGCAATAAAAGCATCAGCACGGTTAATCATTTCTACCAATCGTCCAGACATACCTGGCACGATCAGTTCTTCTCCGTTTGATGGTCCAATAAGATTTGCTTCTGCCAAGGGTTTTGGGATGATTCCCAAAACGTGACTGCCTCCCTCATGTACGGCATTTGAAACGATCCCCATAAGTCCAAGATTGCCTCCGCCATATACTAAGTGCATATTCCTTGCAGCTAAGACTCGACCCAATTCATGTGCTGTTTCTACGTATTGTGGCTTAACAGCAACACTAGTACCGCAAAACACACAGATATTTTCAACTCGTCTTCTTGAAGTGGCTTCCATGTTTTACTCTGGATGTCTTAAAAAGTGCAATGATGATTTGAATTTATAATACCTGAAAATGGGTGAGTAAAATAATAGCACTAGTACCTGGCAAATGACAATTATTAGTTAACAGTAAAATAAATCGTGATAGTAAAAAAGGTATGGATCCTGTCAGAGAAAATAAAAGAAAACAACAAAACAAATTACAATTATTAGGAAAAGACAAAGAGATACAATATGTAAAAGAAAAGTAGCGGCTTAATTGACGTCTATGCGTCAGGGACAAGCTTCCCATCCAATTTTCTTATAAATTGGCAAACAAGGTCTTTTTGAGTCAGATTCCCAAGACTTAACTGTTGTCTTTCTTTTTGAAATTGTGTATGTAATTTGCGAATGGCTATATGAACATATCCACTGGGATGCGTCTCAAGAGTCGAAGATATATTATCTACAGACTCCTTACTCAAGCCATCCCTAATAAATTTAATTTTGTCTTCACGATTATCAGACACCATTCCCAAATAACGACAACGAGTATTCCAATTCCAGCGTGCACATTTGTAACAAACACCCATTTGCGTAGCTCTACGTTTCTTTGCATAGGTGCTTTTTCCAAAACCAGGCAGATGTAAAATAAAATAGTCAGAAAACTCACTTGCCAATCGGACCCGTGCTTTAATTACCCAACGAATGTCATTAGGAATACCATGGATTGTTAGTAGTCTCATCCGTTCCAGGCGAGCTTTGTAAACTTTCATCAGAGATTTTTGAGGGAGAGAAGGAAATTACTTGCGAAGATTTGCGAGAGCTTCTTCCATCGTGAAATGAATTTACCTGAAAAAATTAAACACACAAAAATTAAACACACCAGATCACAATATATACACAAATTGTATTGGTTGCCTCCATGTGAGTGCTAAGTTTAACGTCGTCAGCTAGACGTGATTTCTCAAACATTAGGTTGGCTCAGAAAGTGTGACACTTTCTTTTTATCGCTCAAATGATTCTCCCCAGTAGTGCTTGACACGCTGACTGTTAACCTTGAATGTTTTGTTGGTGTTGGGATCCAGTAACTCAACAGCTCCATATGGTAAAACCTGAGTGATCACAAATGGACCTGACCACCTTGATTTCAACTTTCCAGGGAAAAGTTTCAACCGTGAATTGTACAACAACACTTGCTGCCTTGGTTCCAACTGTCTGTGCACTATTTTTCGATCATGCCATTTCTTGGTTTTTTCTTTGTACAATCTAGCATTCTCATAAGCTTGTAAACGAAATTCCTCCAATTCGTTGAGTTGGTGGAGTTTTTTCTCTCCTGCAGCTTGTGGATCAAGATTCAACTTCTTTAGTGCCCAGTACGCCTTGTGCTCAAGCTCAACTGGCAGATGGCACACTTTTCCAAACACCAATCGATATGGGGACATACCAATGGATGTCTTGTAAGCTGTCTGATAGGCCCATAATGTGTCATCCAGTTTTGTTTACCAGTGCTTCCTTGTTGATCCAACAGTTCTCTCCAAGATTCTTTTGATTTCCCTGTTTGAAACTTCAACATGTCCATTTGACTGTGGATGATAAGCAATTGCAACTTTGTGAGTAATTTCATATTTGGATAGGAGTGCATCAAAGTATCTGTTGCAGAAATGTGTGCCACCATCACTGATGATTGCCCGAGGTGTTCCGAAGTGAGTAAAAATGTTTTTTTTAAGGAATTTGATCACCACTTTTGAATCATTGGATGGCAGTGCAATTACTTCGACCCATTTGGAGATGTAAACTACAGCAACCAGTATGTACATGTTTCCGAATGATAGAACAAAGGGTCCCATGAAATCAATACCCCACACATCAAATATTTCCACTTCTAGAATGTTTTGCAAACGGTCCTTCATTTCTCCTTGAAATATTCCCCATTTTCTAGCACCTGTCACATTGAAGAGCAAAAAGATAAGCATCTTTAAAAAGAGTGGGCCAGAACAAACCTGATTGTAGGACTTTGGCTGTAGTTTTGTTTCCGCTGAAGTGTCCGCCATATGGTGATGAATGACAGTGCTGCAAAACACTGTTGACTTCCTCCTATGGAACACAACGCCTCAGTAATTGATCAGCACATCATTTGAATAGGTACGGCTCATCCCAGACATAGTGCTTGACTTCTTTAAAGAACTTCTTTCGTTGCTGAGTTGTCCATTCCAACAGCCATTTTCCTGACACAATGTAGTTGACATAGTCAGCATACCAAGGGGCATCTTGCTGTTTCATGGCAAACAACTGTTCCTCTGGAAAAGTTTCTTTGATTGACAGATCTTTGCCAGCTGTTTCTCCATTCTCGAGCCACGATAGATGATCTGCCACTTGGTTTTTTATCCCTTTCCTGTCTCTTATCTCCACGTCAAATTCTTGCAGAAGAAGTATCCAACGGATCAATCTAGGTTTGGTATCTTTCTTCATGATCAGATATTTGATTGCTGAATGATCTGTGTAGACCACCACTTTGGGACCCAGCAGATAGGAGCGGAATTTGTCTAAAGCGTACACAACTGCGAGCAACTCCTTTTCAGTGGTTGTGTAGTTGAGTTGAGCTTCATTCAGAGTTCTGCTGGAGTAGTAAATGGTGTGGAAATTCTTTACTTTACGTTGTCCCAAAACTGCACCTACAGCAAAATCACTAGCATCACATATTATGGGGGCAGAAATCAGCTTTTGTTTTAAGATCTCAAAAGCTTCCTGGCATTCTTTGGTGAAGTTAAAAGGCACATCCTTCTCCAGAAGATTGCACAGAGGTTTAGCAATCTTGGAAAAGTCTTTGATAAATCTCCTGTAAAAATCTGCATGTCCGAGAAAGCTCCGAATCCCTTTGACAGATGTCGGTGGATGTAGTTTTTCAATTGTTTCAATCTTTACTTTGTCTACCTCGATTCCCTTTTGTAAGATCCGGTGTCCAAGAAAAATGCCTTCCAGCACCATTAAGTGTCATTTCTCCCAGTTGAGTACCAGGTTGATATCTTCGCATCTTTGTAATACATGTTACAGATTTTGCAAGCAGTGGTCAAAAGAGTCTCCAAACACAAAGAAGTCATCCATGAAAACTTCCATACTCTACCGCAGCATGTCTGAGAATATGGCCATCATGCAACGCTGAAATATGGCAGGAGCATTACATAATCCAAATGGCATCCTACGGAAAGCAAAAGTACCATAGGGACATGTAAATGTAGTTTTCTCCTGATCTTCTGGTGCGATCAAAATCTGATTGTACCCTGAATATCCGTCCAGAAAACAATAGAAATCATGTCCCGCCAGTCTGTCCAGCATCTGATCAATGAATGGCAGCGGAAAATGGTCCTTCCGTGTTGCTTTGTTCAGCTTTTGGTAGTCCATGCGTACTCTCCATCAAGTCACCGTTCTGGTTGGGATTAGCTCGTTTTTTTCATTGGTAACCACAATGATTCCTCCTTTCTTCGGCACACACTGCATAGGACTCACCCAAGTACTATCTGAGATGGGGTAAATGATGCCAGCATCCAACCATTTGATGATTTCTTTCTTTACGACCTCCTTCATGATTGGATTGAGTCTCTATTGATGCTCCACTGTGGGTTTGTACTCATCATTCATCAGAATCTTGTGCATGAAATATGATGGACTAATGCCTCGAATGTCTGCTATAGTCCAGCCAATGGCTCTTTTATGCTCTCGTAATAATCTCAGCAACTTTTCTTCCTGCTCCAATGTTAGTGAAGAACAAATAATAACAGGTAATTCAGAAGAGTTTCCAAGAAATGCATACCTGAGATGGCTCGAAAGTAACTTCAGTTCCAACTGCGGTGGTTCTTCAATTGAAGGCTTGATTCGATCTTTCTTTGGCAGTTCCAGGCTTTCCACTTGTGGTGTCGCTTTGAATCGGAATGGTTTGTCAAGGTAGTTAATACATTCTAGGATTTCAGCATCTAGCTCGTTGTCAGTCATGTTGGTGATGCAAGCTTCAAGTTTTTCCGTGAGAGTTGTATCAGTATCCTGAACGATACTATCAACAACATCAATTCTGAAACATTCTTCTTCCTTTTCATCGCTCGGGAATTTCATGGCTTTGAAAACATTGAAGGTAACTTCTTGGTCTTGAACTTTCATGGTCAGTTCGTCATGTCGCCAAGAAAGGTCTTCCAAGGATGATAGGTATATCTTTGTCTTCTTCCATGTCAATGATAATGAAATCTACTGGAAGAATGAGTTTGTCGACTTTGACCAACACATCTTCAACAACACCTCTTGGAAATACGAGCGTTCGATCAGCAAGTTGTAATGAGACTGAGGTAGGCATTGCTTCTCCAATTTGCAGTTTCCTGTAAATAGAAAAAGGCATCAAATTAACACTTGCACCTAAGTCATATAAAGCCTTACCGATATAGTGTTCTCCAATGGCTAAAGCATCGTATTTTGCTTCTTGCTTCTTCAACTGGGCCAGCACTTCTATTATTCCTGGTTCTTTTTCATGCTCCTGACTTTTATTTGGTTGTTGGAATCCGGGTGGTGGGTAGTTCTTTTGCCCTGAATTGTTACTCCATGCGAAATTAGGGTGATTCCTCCACCCTGGGTTATAGGTGTTGGAATATGGATTGTTCCCCTGTCTGTTGAAATTATTGACATAGTTCACTGTCTCTTCTTGTTGGTTGTAAGATTCTGATTCAGGTACTCCTCCAAATGGTGAACTTGTGGATCCACCATTAACTTTCATGTTAAGAGTTTCCAGATTTTTGCAAATCACATCCAACTTGGAATTCAGTGCTGTGTTGGCTCCAACTTCATAAATTCCTGCAATTCTTTGGATCATGCTCCTTTCTGTTGGCCATAAAGAATTGTTGTTGGCCATTTCTTCAATTAAGTCCCAGGCCTAATCTTCTCCTTTTTCCATCAAAGTGTTGGGTTTCTATTAAGTCCCAATGATCATTTTAAAGCATTGAAACAAGTATGAATACACAAAGGAGAATGGCGGAATCATACTCACAACGATCGGATTGGATGCATCGAAGAAAAATCCTTTTTTCTTTATTGAAAAAGCTCTCGGCCATGGTGGATATTTGGACTCCATCTTCATCTTCAAGCTCAAAGCTTTATCAATGGTGATTCAATGCTCATGAGATGGTTTCCCTATCACCTTGTATGCCTCTATGTGTGCTAGCACCTTGATGATTTGCCACAAATCACCATCTTCTTCCTTGCTATATTCGGCATTGCCAAACAAAAGAAGAGAGAAGAATTTTGGTCTCCAAACCGTGAGAGGGAGAGGAGGGAAAAGCTTCAAAACCATGAGCTCTAATGAAAGAGAGAGAAGAAATTTCATTTTGTATATCTTAATTGATTTTCCAAAAATAATTAAACATATACCAATTTTTCAATTTCAAAAATTCAAGCCAAAAAAGCTTGCCAACTACCACCATCATTTCCCATCAATCAATGAATAGTGACTGGTGTCAATCACTCAAAGTGAAAGACATCTATCACTTGATTGACGAATGATGTGACGCTAGATGTGACTAGCGATTTGACGCTTGATGTGATTTGCTTGCCGCACTCGAATTCGAAATGCGAATGCGCTCGCAAACACTCCCGGGCTCGGGTTCGTTAATTCTGAATTAACGAATTTTTCGTTGCGTCGTAATTAAATCTAATTTAATTAAATAATCATGCCTAGCATAATTACTATTCACGTCGCTAACGAATTAATTCTAAATTAATTCGTTCGCCTGAATTAAAATCCGATTTTAATTCCGCGTCGAAATCTAATTTCGTTTAATATATCGAATATATTAATTTATCGATTAATTCCAAATTAACCGTTTTCTCTCTTTAAATAATATTTTATCCCAGATAAAATATCTCCGTAATTAATCCCAGATTAATTTTCTCTCTCATCAAATTAATCCCAGGTTAATAAAGTGTGAGTCATACATCATCGATGAATCTTCGGGAAGCGACCCATGAGATCCCCGGATATGTTGGCAGGAAATACGGTCGTCGGACTATCCGAACACGTAAGTACCTTGTACTACGTTTTTACCGATTTACAAGACAATGTTGGCTTCTAGCAAAGCGCCATGCCTACCCAATTCTCCAGAAACATGCTTACAGGAATAAGCGATCCATATCAGGCGTAGTATACATAGTATTGCGTATATCGATTCAGTATCGGATGGTCACGTTCTAGGCCTGGGGCTGGAATTGTGTCTGCCCCGTACGAAGCACATATCGGATGTCTGGTAACTAGTCTCTATAATCGGATATACATGACCTAGTCATAATATCCCGATAGCTGCAGCATATAAGAGAATAAGTTTCGTATCCTACGTGATCATCATCTCCACTATAACTGAAGTGATACTTCCATCTTGACATCACACCCAATACACTACGATTCTCAATATACCCAGAAGAGGCGTACACAGAACCGGTTAAAGCCCTGGATGACCAAAACCAAAGCATATTGATTGTCACAAGTATTAGTGGTGCAAGTCTCAGGTTAAGACCAAATACACCAATCCTGAATTCGGACTTCTATAGACACATAGTTATACTACCAATGGAATTCCGAAGGGGTCTATCCAGAGCGAAACTGTTTCCAGTACCATCGGTAAAACACAACCTCCTATTACACTTGCATGAGTATCCTATACCCAAATATATGAGAACTATGTCGTTATGCCCTCATAACGCGCACAAGTGTAATACTAGTCTTTTAATTGTCCAACAATCTCCCACTTGGCCTATAGCCAGTCACTCGAGTGTCCTACACCCGAACTATGTACGGTTCGCTCAAACTGCTGAGAAAAGGCTTTCGTCAGTGGATTTGCATGATTATCATCTGATGCGATTTATTCGATCATCACATCGCCACGATGTATGATCCAAACGAATCAGATGAATAGTCGAAGTATGTATCTGGATCGTTGATGAGACCATTAATTCTTTAGCCTGCGCTGAAGCCTAGCTCAGCTGCTAACAGAACTATATCTAATCTAATTAGATTTTGTATCGACCCAGAAGGCTTTTATTGCTGCCTCAGCTGCAGCAATAACCCGCATTTGTTGTTTATTTGGTAACAGTATTTTGCTTGGAAGATTTCCAGCTTACTGTTCCATTATTCAAACTGTATAGTACCGTTTTGTGACTCGTAGTCGTTTTATCAGTTTGGAAACTTGCAGCAGTGATCCTAGTCACTTCAAGTTCTCCTTCTCCATTTTATAAGACAACATCCTTAGTTCTCTAAGATACTAACGGATGTTCTTAATATCAATCCAGTGACTATCACATGGATTGGCCTGATTGTGTCTCCATATGCTCAAAGCGTATGAGACACCAGGTCGCGTACATTTTTCAATGTACGATTTCTCGGAGAGTGTTCTCGAAAGCCAAGCTTTCACCAATTGTTTTATGGGAATATCATTTCCAAGAGATGACACATTATCATTATTTATAGGACAGCCACTGTCAGTGCCCTCCCACTAACATCCTTATATACACAAGAATCATATCGTTTTGAATTAAATCATAAATCATTATGATTACATCAAAACGATAATTCCAAGATCTCAATGCTTGCTTTAATCCAAACATGGATCGAATAACCTATAAATCTTATTTGCTAGTTTGTGTACGACAAAACCGACAGGATGTTGTAAACATCCTCCAAAAGGTTTCCTTTTCAGGAAAGCGATTTTCCCGTTCTGCTGACATATTTCATAAATGAAACATGCAGCATCAGCAAGCATTATGCAAATGGATTTACAGTGGCAACAGGTAAAAGGTCGAATCGTAATCAACACAATATTGATAACGATACCTTTCCGCAATAAGCCTAGCTTTATACGTTGGTATGTTGCCATCCATGTCTTCCTTGAAGACTTATATAGTACCAATAGGCACAATATCTTGCGGTACATCAACTAGTATCCAAAATAGTTGGTATACATGGGATCCATTTCGGATGTCATGGTACTTTGCCATAATAGGGAGTCGATACCTTGTATCACTTCCTCATACGTAGTCAGTTGGTATTCCTCAATAAGATTGACATCTTTATGAGGTGAGATCAGAAACCCATACCCCAAGTTGTTTTCTGACTCTCTCCGACTTACGCGATTCTTGTGTATTCGAAGATTATTGGTATAGTTTCATCCTTTATGAACTATTTCTGTTCCATTAGGAATCGGTGCCTAGAATAGTATTACTCCGATTTTCATCGAGTCTTACTATCCTCCCACTTACCACTGCATATCAGTATTCCTCTTAGGAAAACCGCATGGCGAGCAACAATTAAATTGTTCTCTTGTGAGTTGTATAAGTACTATACTTTGGTATCCCTAGGATAACCTACAATTGGCACTTATCCAATTTGGGTTTTAGTTTGGTATCATCCAAACAGATGTCGAGCATACCCAAATTTTCAGGAATGAGAAACCTGGTTTCTTTCCTCTTCATATCTAATATGAAGTCTGTCTAACAGATTTTTATGGAACCTTATTCAAAATAAGTTTTGCACTGTATAAATCGTATTCGTTGAAGGAAATGGTAGCTCAGAGCGATTCATGATTAACCTTATCATGTCCAACAAAATTCGGTTACTCACTGTTTGGACACACCGTCAAATTGACGTGTTCTGATAGGAGTCCTCATTGAAAGAATACTATAATCTTTCAAGTATATTAGAAACTTATTGCTTAAGTATTTTCATCATGGTCTAACCACGATGATTTAATACTTTAGCCGATATATTTGTCTATTTCGTGTCGAAACTTTAAAAGTGTCCGATTTGTGTTTCATAAGAAACACATAACCATAACGCGATGCCACATCCGTAAGGGTCACGAAATATTCATATCCACCTCTAGCCTAGCTAGACATGGGCCCACTTGATTCACTATGAACTAGGGCTTACAGATCGGTGGTATTTACACTTTTACCAAGTAAATGTGTTTTAGGCACTTTGCCCTATAAACTAGATTCGTAGACTTTATTTGAATGTTATCAAATCAGTCCGAGTACCCACTCTTCAAAAGTGTGGATATACGCGTCTTGTTTAAATTGCGTCCCAGAAAACAATGCCACAATATGTTTCTTCTGAACAAATCAGTTTGAGCTATTTGTTTGTTATGTTATATGTTTGAGATTTATTTATATTCAAAATATAAATTCTGTTATTCACATCCAATGTGTTTATCTCAATATCATCTTTATAAAATAAAACACTTTAGTGTTCTAGAATATAAAGGTCAATCCGCAACGGATTAGACACTGATATAGAGATAATGTTTCTAGTCAAACTAGTTACATTATAACAGTTTCCTAATTTAAGTATACACCCTAAGGGTAGTTCCTAAATTAGGTATCTACGGTTGAAACAGCGACAGTCGTCCCGTTTCCAATTCACAGATTAATCTCATCTGAAGTCAGTATCCTGCTTATAGTAGATTCTGAACATCAGTACATATTTAAGTATATCACATTTAGTATCTAAAATCCAATTTTAAAACTAATAGCGAATATATTTATGACAAACATATTTGAAGTCAGAGCCTTGCCCCGTCTTCAATTCCTTCATGTCTGCTTTGTCCAAACGGCAGTCACGCTTCCGCGATCCCATTTGCCACAATTTAGGCAGACATTTTGGGATATGTCCTTTATCTTCCTAGAAGAATATAATGATTTTGCCTTTTCCTTTGCCCTTTTCAACACTCTAGAAGCCTTTGGCCAAGCCTTAGCCTTCTAGAATATCCAAGTAAGGTGCACCTTGCGCTACTTGCCTTATTGCAAACTTTGACTTGCCTCCTTGAGAATAGTCATTAACTCTCCAAGAGTTATTTATTGAAATTCAGTACTTCTAAAATCTAAATATAGATTTATGAAGATCCTTCAATTTCATTATCATACTTTAAGGATCTAATCTTTAGTTCTGATTAAGAAATTAAGGAGTCTACTGCGACAAGCTTAATGGATTAAGCACTTAAGTTATCATTACATGAATCTTCCAAAGATCATGCTCTACTATTTGCTTAACTACGGGCTTCGGCATAATATGTTATTTTATCAAATAAAGTAACTTATTATTTTCCAGGACTATCCTGAAATTATTCCCAATTTGAAAATTAAACCATTTAAATACATTTTCCCTAGGATTATGTTTTAAATGTCAATCTTTCAATTTTATCTTGATTTTAATAGTCCAACTATTTAATCAACGATTTAGGTACTATTTATTAAATTAATTATTATAGTCCAACTATTTAATCAACTATAATTAATTAGTTTGAATACAGTCCAACTGTTTATTAAAACAACGATTTAAATATTAGTCCAACTAACATTTAATTTATTTGACGAATGATATTTGTTTGAGCGCGTATGGCAAGTAATTAAACGAATATTGCAAATTCAATTCTTGCCTCCCACTATTTTTCGGCGAGCCTCTAACCCTCTGTCGAGTACTTGGGAAACCGTGTTTCCTAGTGGGCTAGGATCCTGTTAAATATCACACAATCTTGACTTTGGCCAACAAATTGTATGATAATTAACTAGGTAGATCTCTAAGATAAATTGGATCTCATCCAATTCCTAGATCCAGTAGGGGGACATCCAAGTCCGAAACATATATACAATATATATGCCAATATATCCAATATATTGCCTAACCTTTTTCCTCTGAATCAACTAAGCCTTGGCTTTGGCACAACAAACTTAGTGATCCCAGTCAAGCGTGACCCATTGACCATGGAAAGCTTCGTAATCAATGTCGATGGACAAGAAGTGATCTTGACTTTGGCCAAAAAATCACAACTTGGACAAGACACCGATATGGAACAAAGCTCTCATGATTCAAACACATCCTCGATGGACAAAGGCCTTGACTTTGGCCAACAAGCCAATGCCAGTCTCGGATCTTGAGTAAGAATCACTCAATGGAAGGAAAAACACTTAATATTTTGCGAGGGTTTTTCGAATGCAAATTGGCAACCAATTTATTATCTTTGTTAAGGTCTCATCATCATACACCCTTAAACATGCATTCTAAATACATAAAATGGCACGTATAAATAAATATAATAATGATATGCGGATGGATACTTAAACATCTCTCCATTTCCTCTCTCCCGCTAGCACAAGTATTTGCTTCTACCCGTTACACTAAACTTCTAAAGAAACCTCATTTACATTGAGGGGAATAGGTGAGAAGAGAATACAAATAGTAAGGAGGTAATAAGGCTGGACACGCAGGTCCAATTAATAAATTCCAAATTTATTACAACAATTTCTAAAATTGCCCCACCCATCTAATATCCATCTGATATACATTATTCATGCATCGCAATCATGTATTCACACAAGCATGTTATCAATAAATCTAATCCAATTAATTAATCTGAATATTAATGACCATCCAATGTTCAAACAACGATTTGATTTTGCGCGAGTCAAACTCGTTTTGCGAATAAGTACTCAAAATATGAATTCTCGAATTAAATTAAACTACATAATCCAGATTTTTGCAAATCACATCCAGCTTGGAATTCAGTGCTGTGTTGGCTCCAACTTCATAAATTCCTGTAATTCTTTGGATCATGCTCCTTTCTGTTGGCCATAAAAAATTATTGTTGGCCATTTCTTCAATTAAGTCACAAGCCTGATCTTCTCCTTTTGCCATCAAAGTGTTGGGTTTCTATTAAGTCCCAAGGATCATTTTAAAGCATTGAAACAAGTATGAATACACAAAGGAGAATGGCGGAATCATACTCACAACGATCGGATTGGATGCATCGAAGAAAAATCCTTTCCTCTTTGTTGAAAAAGCTCTCGGCCATGTTGGATATTTGGACTCCATCTTCATCTTCAAGCTCCAAGCTTTATCAATGATGATTCCATGCTCATGAGATGGTTTCCCTATCACCTTGTATGCCTCTATGTGTGCTAGCACCTTGATGATTTGCCATAAATCACCATCTTCTTCCTTGCTATATTTGTCCTTGCCAAACAAAAGAAGAGAGAAGAATTTTGGTCTCCAAACCGTGAGAGGGAGAGGAGGGAAAAGCTTCAAAACCATGAACTCTAATGAAAGAGAGAGAAGAAATTGCCTTTTGTATATCTTAATTGATTTTCCAAAAATAATTAAACATATACCATTTTTTCAATTTCAAAAAGTCAAGCCAAAAAAGCTTGCCAACTACCACCATCATTTCCCATCAATCAATGAATAGTGACTGGTGTCAATCACTCAAAGTGAAAGACATCTATCACTTGATTGACGAATGATGTGACGTTAGATGTGACTAGCGATTTGACGCTTGATGTGATTTGCGTGCCGCACTCGAATTCGAAATGCAAATGGGCTCGCAAACACTCCCGGGCTCGGGTTCCTTAATTCTGAATTAACGAATTTTTCGTTGCGTCGTAATTAACTCTAATTTAATTAAATAATCATGCCTAGCATAATTACTATTCACGTCGCTAACGAATTAATTCTAAATTAATTCGTTCGCCCGAATTAAAATCCGATTTTAATTCCGCGTCGAAATCCAATTTCGTTTAATATATCGAATATATTAATTTATCGATTAATTCCAAATTAACCGTTCTCTCTCTTTAAAAAATATTTTATCCCAGATAAAATATCTCCGTAATTAATCCCAGATTAATTTTCTCTCTCATCAAATTAATCCCAGATTAATAAAGTGCGAGTCATACATCATCGGTGAATCTTCGGGAAGCGACCCATGAGATCCCCGGATATGTTGGCAGTAAATACGGTCGTCGGACTATCCGAACACTTAAGTACCTTGTACTACGTTTTTACCGATTTACAAGACAAGGTTGGCTTCTAGCAAAGCGCCATGCCTACCCAATTCTCCAGAAACATGCTTACAGGAATAACCGATCTATATCAGGCGTAGTATACATAGTATTGCGTATATCGATCCAGTATCGGATGGTCACGTGCTAGGACTGTGGCTGGAATTGTGTCTGCCCCGTACGAAGCACATATCAGATGTCTGGTAATTATTCTCTATAATCGGATATACATGACCTAGTCATAATATCCCGATAGCTGCAGTATATAAGAGAACAAGTTCCGTATCCTACGTGATCATCATCTCCACTATAACTGAAGTGATACTTCCATCTTGACATCACACCCAATACACTACGATTCTCAATATACCCGGAAGAGGCGTACACAGAACCGGTTAAAGCCCTGGACGACCAAAACCAAAGCATATTGATTGTCATAAGTATTAGCGGTGCAAGTCTCAAGTTAATACCAAATACACCTACCCTGAATTCGGACTTCCATAGACACATAGTTATACTACCAATGGAATTCCGAAGGGGTCTATCCAGAGCGAAGCTGTTTCCCGTACCATCAGTAAAACACAACCTCCTATTACACTTGCATAAGTATGCTATACCCAAATATATGAGAACTATTTCGGTATGCCCTCATAACGCGCACAAGTGTAATACTAGTCTTTTATGCATTATCGATGTCCAATCTCGATAATACTCTGACTAGGGATATTTAATGATTTATCCTTCGTGGACTGATATTGTCTCATATCATCTCAATCCAGGAACAAATCATAAGGACCTCCTATCATTTATACATCTTGGTGATCTAATCACAAATGATAAGAGAACAATCTCCTTTGTCACATAGTTAATTTGTACAACAACACCATGATCTGTACAAATAGTGACGCTATGGGTCATAATTGTCCAACACAAAGCTCCTCCAGCAGCAACATCAATTATGGTTTTCATTATTCCAGAAAGTCCATTGTAGAAGGTTTAGACTTGTAGCCACTTTGCGATCTCATGATGAGGACATTTCCGGAGTAAATCTTTGAATCTTTCCCAAGCTTCGCAAAGGGATTCTGAATCTTGTTGCACGAATGATGTGATGTCATTCCTCAATTTTGAAGTTCTGGCTAGTGGAAAGTACTTTGCAAGGAATTTGGTGGCTAGAGTGTTCCAAGTTGTGATGGAACCTGCTGGTAACGAATGTAGCCAAGCTTTATCTCTGTCTTTCAGGGACTATGGAAAAACCCGCAGTCTCATTACTTCTTCAGCTGCTCAGTTGTAATTGAAAGTACTGTAAACTTCCAGGATGTTGCTGATGTGGGCATTAGGATCTTCAGTTGCATTTCCCCCAAACTATACTGACTTCTGAATCATCTGGATGCATGTTTTGATGTCACATGCATTTGCTGGTAAATGAGGAAGTACAATACAGGAAATGAAGCCATCGACCACCGGAATGGTTCTGTCTCGAATGGGAATTGGTGGTGCAACCTCCAAAGGTGCAGGTTCCATGTTAACAATCACTTATTGGCCTTCTCGTCTTTCCCTTCTCAACTGTCTGATGGTTCTTTCAATTTATGGGTCAAGCGGTCGGAGTTCGAAGTTTCTGGTTCATCTCATTAACTTTCTAAGAACCTGAAACACAAAAACACAAAAACAATAAGTAAAAAGAAATATTAGATACAAGTAACGTATCTAACCTCAAAACAAATAGTGAAAGATAAATAAATCCCCGGCAACGGTGCCAAAAACTTGACCGGTGCGTAATCACACGCGTATAACGCAATCGCAGGTATCGTTCAAGTAGTATAAAAAGTATCGATCCCACGAGGACTTAATACCTAATCTATTAATTTTATGAGGTTAAATGATTACTAGTATCTAACAAGTTGATTGATTGATTTGAAATGGTAATGATTTTAAATTTAAAAACAAGTAAATAAAATTGCACGAAAATAGGTTTAAGAAAATTCAATATTAGGAAACTATCTAGGATTGTGAATCTTTCTAATATCTTTTAAAAGTTGAAGCGGTTATTTCATGTTTGTGTAATAAATCAGTTTACTAACCTGGAACACTAAATTATGTGAAAGCCTCTGTCGATGGTCAGACGCAAATACCCAGTTTAATCCAATTGAACCATATGTCTATGTCAACCAAATTATCTGGATTCATTAAGTTTAAGTTCAAATTATGGCTACCCCCGCTCGACAGGTATATGTCTATCCTGTAAGGAAATCTATTAAAGGGTTATCTATCCTCAAGGAAGATCGTGGGCTATTAAGTCTAAGGCTGAAACCTAAAATTCCTTTGTCAAGTTTATTTTAGATTTACCATATCAATCTTATTAGTGGCCAATTAACAAGACGCATTAAGCTTAAGACTTAATAAGTAAACCTTTAAATTACCCAAACTATAAAATAACCCCTTATAAACCGGTGATATTAGAATTCATCACAACCTCAGATAACTAACTTAGTTAAAACACATAATTAGGGCTAGTAAAAACTTAAAAGTAAAAGACATAAAGTAAAAATGCTGAAAAGTAATTGCGGTAAAATAAAAGATGAAAAGTAAATTACAATAAAATAAAATGCTAAGGTAAAAGGATCAACTTTTACTACTACTAATTTAGATATCTCCCTTAATATAATATATTAACTTGTGATTATTTTACGAACCAGCCATATAGGCGGTAACCTGATTAAGTCAAATTAAGTCCAACCAGCCATAAAGGCATAACCAAAATAAACCTGCCATATAGGCGGTAAGAAAATTTAATTACCAACCGACCAATCTGGCGGTATCCTTGCTTAGTCAGGTTTAAATCAGTTTAAAATGAATTACCAACCGACCAATATAGCGGTATCCTCATTAAGTCAAATTTTAAATAGTGAATATATTATATTTAAGGGAGATTAATCTAAATAGCAATAGTAAAAGAATTACCTTTCACCCTAGTAGGGGGAAGTTACCTCCTCATGTTGAATAGTAAAAACTGTAAAAGTAAAAAAGTAAATTACTATTATTACAGAACGTAATTAAAATTAATTATAAAACTAAAATTTAAAAGAAACTAGATAGAAAACTCCCTATTTACATCAGAGAATTCAGAGAGGAAGATACATCTGAAACTGAAATTCAGATAGGCCTCAATAAGCTCCCCGCGTCGCGACGCCAAGTTTGTTCTTACGTCTTGACCGGCGTAAACACACACGTATAACGCAAGCGCACATATCGTTCAAGTAGTATAAAAACCTCCAGGGTGTCCTGAAACTTTATTTATCTACAAAATAACACAAAACACATCAAAATATTCACAAAACCCAAGAAACTATACAAAATATTAGGTTAAATGAGTGGGAAATAGTGATATATTTACCACTCATCACGTCTCTACGTGATGACGTGTCAACGCGTGATTGGTTGGTTTCAGATTCTTATTTGCCATGTGTCAATTCGGATAAATGAGACAATAATTGAGCTGATGTGGCGCTGATGTGGCGATGACGTGGCAACACGTGGCGAAATTAATTATCAGCATCGTAGGATTGCATCACGTGGCACGCTGTGATTGGTTGATGATGACGTGACACTTTGACTCGGTCAACGGGTGATGTGGATGATAATGTGGCAGACACATGGAGTGACACGTGGTGATGGCGATTGTCGGCATCGTATGATGATGACATGTGGCACGGCGCACGTTAGCAGACCGGCTGTGATGGTGACACGTGGCACGGCGCATGTTAGAAAAGTCAAACTTCTCATATTCTGACACGTGGACCCAGTGCACGTTAGCGTGGATCGGCGTACGTTAGGCGTCGCGACGCCAAAGGCTTGCGCGTCGTGACGCTTAAAATTATGAAAATCCCCTTTTGTCCATTTTTCACTATTTTGACCCCAAATCACCTACAGAGAGTCCTGAAACTTTATTTATCTACAAAATAACACAAAACATATCAAAATATTCACAAAACCTAAGAAACTATACAAAATATTAAGTTAAATGAGTGGAAAATATTGATATAATTACCACTCACCAGGAGGGCAGATTGATTTGTTGGAAGTGGGACGTTATGCGTTTGTTGTTTAGCAGTGAAGGGGGCAGCTCGTGAGAGGTTTGCGTGAGTGGGGTTGTTGCCTGTGGCTACATGAGTGAGCAGAGAAAGGATGATGGATGAGGGCCGAGAGGTGAGAGAGAGGGAAAAAGCTTGGGGTTTTCAAGTCTGCATGCGTGAGGAAGAGAGAGGATGATGGAGGAGAGGTTAGGCATGAAGATTGAATGTGTCTAGGGTTTTTACCATGTTTGAGCTCTAGGGTTATTTTTTGTGTGTTATTTACATGAGAGTTTAGGCTAAGGAAAGTGTCTTGCCGTGAATCAGCTCTAGGGTTATTTTTGGTGTTTGGGGGTGAATAGTCTCTCAGTATGTCGGTTTGGAGTTATTCTCGGCTAAAGGTATGTGGTTTGTGAGTTGCTGAGTGAGTGATTTTTTGTTATTTGATTTGTAGGGCTTTAGGTTTGTGAGGTGGCGTTGTGTGTTCACGTTTTGACCGTGTGTGGGGCCTCTGTGTGTGTGTTTTAGTGTGTGGCTACGTGGTGTGTGTTTGAGTAGTGTTCTACCATGTGAAGCTCTAAGAGAGGTCTTGTGAATCCCGAGTGGCTGTGTGTGTGAAAAGTGAGTCGTGTGTGTGTTGAGTGGTTGTGTGTAAGTCGGTGAGGGCTGTGTGAGAGAGATGGATTGTCGAGTCGGTGACCTAGGGTTTTATTGTTTGTTTCGTTTTCAGATAGGGAGAGAGATAGCTGATGAGTAAGGATGTGTCATGGTGGAGATGGGCTGTTGTGCGTGAGGTATTTGGTTTCTTTGTTACGACCGTATGTTACAGGTGGGAGAGAGAAGAGGGAAATGTGAGGGAAGGCTAGGGAGAAGGTTCTGTTTAGGGTTTAATAATTTTTGGTGAGGCCGTGAGTGGAGTTGGGAGAAGGAGCGAGATCGGTTGGGCGTGAAGATTAGGGTTTAGGTTTTTTTTGTTTTATGATGTTGTGTGTTGCCGTGAGGATGAGCTCTCTTTTTATAAGAGTGGGTTAGGGTTGTCCTTGTATGGGTAGGAAATGGAGATTGTGTGATCATGGGGAAGATTTAATTAATTTGTTATAAGGAAATGATTTCTTTAGTTTAGGAAGGTGATTTATTTAATTTAGGAAAGAGATTTAGGAGATTTGATTTGATTTATTTAATTTAGGAGGGAGATTTGATTAGATTTGATTTGTTTTAATTTAATTGGATTTGATTTAATTTGGAATGTGATTTATTTTAATTTAGGAATGGGGATTTGATTTAATTTAGACATGTGTTTTAAATGTTTTAATTATTTTGGATTAGGCTTGGAGGCTTGGTTCTTTGGGCTTGGGCGTGTGGCTTTGGATAGGTACGGGGATACGAGGCTTAATATTTTAAAACAGGGATTAATCGAGCAAACTCGAGGCCAAATAGCGAGTTAAATTTGTTGATGTATTTATTTCTTGAATTTTTCCCTTCCGACGTCTACTTCCCGTGACTTCCGCAACTTAAAGGGTAGTGCCTCCATACGAGGCTCATCATTGGGCTTCATGCAAAAATGCAGTGTCTACAAGCAGGTTACTACCGTCGATTTATTCGAGACTTCTCTATTATTGCTGCTCCGATGACTCAGCTGGCGAGAAAGGAAGTAACATTTGTGTGGACTGTCAATTGTGAGAGGAGCTTCCAGATTTTGAAGGAGAAATTGACTATTGCACCGGTACTCACTCTACCGTCTGGACTTGATGGATATGTGGTTTATACGAATACATCACATCAGAGATTAGGATGTGTGCTGATGCAACATGAGAGAATGATTGTGTATGCCTCGAGATAGTTAAAGTCCCATGAGAAGAATTATCCCACCAATGATATAGAGTTGGCAGCAATTGTACATGCTCTTAATATTTGGAGGCATTATCTATATGGTGCCAAGTGTGAGATTTATACCAACCACAAGAGCCTGAAATATCTTCCCATTCAGAGAGAGTTGAATTTGAGGCAAAGGCGTTGGATGGAGTTCCTCAGTGACTATTATTGTACTATTACTTACCATCCGGGGAAGGCCAATGTAGTTGTTGATGCACTCAGTAGGAAGAATGTGGGTAAACTTCAATTTCTGAGAGCTAGACAGAGGATATTTGATGAGATGGCGACGTTACGTTTGAAATTTGAGGTACCTGACAAATGAGGGCTTCTTGCTCATATGAAAGTTCGGCCTACACTGTTAGATAGACTCAAAACAACACAAGACGAGGATTAACAATGCAAGAAATGGAAAACATAAGCTATAGGGGAGAGATTAGTACTTTCAGACTGAGTTCAGAGGATATATTACTTTTTGATGACAGAATTGTGGTACCGTCTACCGGAGCACTTAAGCAGAAGATTTTGGATGAAGCTCGTGATGCCCCATATAATATGCATCATGAGAGCTCCATGACCAATGCTTACACACACGTATAACGCAAACACACGTATCGTTCAAGTAGTATAAAAAGTATCGATCCCACGAGGACTTAATACCTAATCTATTAATTTTATGAGGTCAAATGATTACTAGTATCTAACAGGTTGATTGATTGATTTGAAATGGTGATGATTTTTAAATTTAAAAACAAGTAAATAAAATTGCACGAAAGTAGATTTAAGAAAGTTCAATATTAAGAAACTATCTAGGGTTGTGAATCTTTCTAATATCTTTTAAAAGATGAAGTGGTTATTTCATGTTTGTGTAATAAATTGGTTTACTAACCTGGAACACTAAATTATGCGAAAGCCTCTGTCGATGGTCAGACGTAAATAACCAGTTTAACCCGATTGAACCATATGTCTATGTCAACCAAATTATCTGGATTCATTAAGTTTAAGTTCCAATTATGGCTACCTCCGCCCGACAGGTACATGTCTATCTTGTGAGGAAATCTATTAAAGGGTTATCTATCCTCAAGGAAGATCGTGGGCTATTAAGTCTAAGGCTGAAACCTAAAATTCCTTTGTTAAGTTTATTTTAGATTTACTAGATCTATCTTATTAGTGGCCAATTAACAAGACGCATTAAGATTAAGACTTAATAAGTAAACCTTTAAATTACCCAAACTATAAAATAACCCCTTATAAACCGGTGATATTAGAATTCATCACAACCCCAGATAACTAACTTAGTTACGACACATAACTAGGGCTTTAAAAGACATAAAGTAAAAATACTGAAAAGTAATTGCGGTAAAGTAAAAGCTGAAAAGTAAATTACAATAAAATAAAATGCTAAGGTAAAAGTATCAACTTTTACTACTACTAATTTAGATATCTCTCTTAATATAATATATTAACTTGTGACTATTTTACCAACCAGCCATATAGGCGGTTGTTGGTTTTATTCTAGGTCCCAATATCATCAAACAAGCATGAAAAACATGTGTGAACACATCAAAGGAGGTAGCGGAATACTCACATTGATCGGTTGAGACGATACGGCAACAAACAAAACGATTTTGGCCTCCATTTCCACGCCCACTGCAGTGCAGTCCACTGCCTTGAAAAATCAGATTTTGAGCTGAGATTTGGAGCTTCAATCTTCGTTTAACGATTCCCGGCTCGTGGGTGGGTTTCCCTAACACCTTCGTATGTCTCCTAGGAGTGTGCTAGCACTTGGATCTTGCCACAAGACCCTCAAAAATGCTCCATCATTCACGCCATTATTGGACAGTGAACAGCCCATTGGGCGTGAGCTTTGAAGTGAAAAATGAGAGAGAAAGAGTTGTCTAGGGTTTACTAAAATCCATCTAATGAATAATAATTAATTACTAAAGTGTAGAGAGAGATTTTGCTTTTATATTTTAGGTGAAACCATTTCACCTTTTACCCTAAACTTGGTAGGTGTGGGTAAATGGTTTGTAAAAGCAAAACAAGGTAGTTGGGTGGTAGGTACACCTACCACACATGGGCCCCACATGTTTGAATTCAAAATTCAAATATCTCTACGAATATTTTCCGCGGCTCGGTTTCGTTTAATCCGATTAAACGAACTTCCGTCGTTAAATATTTAAATCTAATTTAATTAAATATCGATGCGACGCAAATATATTACGAACGTCGTTCACGAATTAATTCTAAATTAATTCGTTCGTTCGCGTTAAAGTCCAACTTTAATTTCGTAATGAAATCCAATTCATATTAATATATCCGATATATTAATTTTAGCCCATTCGAATAAATTAAATAGAAAAATCAAATTTAGCTATTAAATTTATTTTACCGATTAATTCCAAATTAATCGCGTTCTCTCTCTTTAGACGATATTTTATCCCAGACAAAATATCTCCGTAATTAATCCCAGATTATTTTCTCTCTCATCAAATTAATCCCAGATTAATCATCTCTCTCATCAAATTAATCCCAGATTAATTAAAGTGCGAGTCATACATCATCGGTGTATCATTGGGAAGCGACCCATGAGATCTCCGGATATGTTGGCAGTAAATACGGTTATCGGACTATCCGAACACGTACGTACCAAGTACTACGTTTTACCGATTCACAAGACAAGGTTGGCTTCTAGCAAAGCTCCATGCCTACCCAATTCTCCGGAAATATCCTTACAGGAATATATTGATCTGTATCAGGCGTAGTATACATCGTATAGTGCATATCGATCTAGTATCGGATAGTCACGTGCTAGGCCTGGGGCTGGAGTTGTGTCTGCCCCGTACGAAGCACATGTCGGATGTCTGGTAACTAGTCTCTATAATCGGATATACATGACCTAGTCATAATATCCCGATGGCCGCGCAGCACTTAAGAGCACTAATACCGTATCCTACGTGACATCATCTCCACTATGACTGGAGTGATACTTCCGTCTTGACATCACACCCAATACTCTACGATTCTCAATATACCCAGTATTGGCGTACACAGAACCGGTTAAAGCCCTGGACGACCTCAACCAAAGTATAATGATTGTCATAAGTATTAGCGGTGCAAGTCTCAGGTTAAGACCAAATACACCTACCCTGATGTCGGACTCCCATAGACACATAGTCAAACTACCAATGGGATTCCGAGGGGGTCTATCCAGAGCGAAGCTGTTTCCCGTACTATCGGTGAAACACAACCTCCTACTACACTTGCATAAGTATCCAATACTTAAATATATGAGAACTATGCCCGTTATGCCCTCACAACGTGCACAAGTGCAATACTAGTCTTTTACGCATTACCGATGTCCAATCTCGATAATACTCTGACTAGGGATATTTAATGATTAATCCTTTGTGGACTGATACTGTCTCATATCATTCTCAATCCAGGACTAATCATAGGGACCTCCTATCATTTATATATCTAAGGTGATCTAATCACAAATGATAAGATAGCAATCTCCTTTGTCACATAGTTAATTTGTACAACAACACCATGATCTGTACAAATAGTGACGCTATGGGTCATAATTGTCCAACAATCTCCCACTTGGCCTATAGCCAGTCACTCGAGTGCCTAACACCCGAACTATGTACGGTTCGCTCAAATTGCTGAGAAAAGGTTTTCGTCAGCGGATTTACATGATTATCGTCTGACGCGATTTATACGATCATCACATCGCCTCGATGTATGATCCGAACGAATCAGATGAATATCGAAGTATATATCTGGATCGTTGATGAGACCATTAATTCTTTAGCCTATGCTGACGCCTAGCTCAGCTGCTAACAGAACTATATCTAATCTAATTAGATTTATTATCGACCCAAATGGCTTCTATTGCTGCCTCAGCTGCAGCAATAATCCGCATTTGTTGTTTATTCGGCAACAGTATCTTGCTTGGAAGATTTCCAGCTCACTGTTCTGGTATTTAAACTTTATAGCACCGTTGTTTTATCGGTTCGGAAACTTGCAGTAGTGATCCCAGTCACTTCAAGTTCTCCTTCTCCCCTTTAAGATAACATCCTTAGTTCTCTAAGATACAGTGTTCTCAACATCAATCCAGTGACCATCACTTGGATTGGCCTGATTGTGACTCCATACGCTCAAAGCGTATGAGACACCAGGTCACGTACATTTTAAATGTACAATTTCTCAGAGAGTGTTAACAACTTTAAATCTATCACAATAGATCTTTATTCCTAGAATAAAGGTTGTTACTCCTAAGAATTCTGCGGAGAATTATCTCGAAAGCCAAGCTTTCGCCGATTGTTTTATGGGAATATCATTTCCAAGAAATGACATATATTATCATTATTTTATACAGGACATTCATTGTCAGTGCGCTCCCACTAACCTCCTTATATACACAAGAATTATTTTCGTTTTGAAATAAATCAAAAACCATTATGATTACATCAAAATGTCAGCTCCAAGAACATTATGCTTGCTTTAACCCAAACATGGATCGAACAACCCGCAAACCTAGTTTGCTGGTTTAGGTACAACAAAATCGTCAGGATGTTATAAACATCCTCCAAAAGGTTTCCGTTTAAGGAAAGCGATTTTGATCTTTAACTGATACATTTCATAAATGTACAATTTCAGCAAGCATTATCCAAATGGATTTACCGTGGCAACAGGTAAAAGGTTAAATCGTAATCAACACAATGCTGATAACGATACCTTTTCGCTAAAAGCCTAGCTTTGTACGTTGGTATGTTGCCATCCATGTATGTCTTCCTTGAAGACATTTAAGTACCAATAGGCACAATGCCTTACGGTACATCAACTAGTGTCTAAACATAGTTGGTATACATGGAATCCACTTCGGACTCATGGCACTTTGCCACAAAAGGGAGTCGATACCTTGTATCACTTCCTTAAACGTAGTCGGTTGGTCTACCTTAATAAGATTGACATCTTTATGAGGTGAGATCAGAAACCCATACCCCAGGTTGTTTTCTGATTCTCTCTGATCTACGCGGTTCTTGTGTATTCGAAGATTAATGGTATAGTTTCATCCTTGATGAACTATCTGTGTTCCATTAAGGACTTCGTGCCTTGAACAGTATTACTCCGACTTTCATCGAGTTATACCATCCTCCCACTTACCACTGCATATCGGTATTCCTCTTAGGAAAACCGCATGGTGAGCAACAATAACATTGTTCTCTCGTGAGATGCAAAAGTACTATACTTATGGTTTCCCCTAGGATAACCTATAATTGGCACTTATCCTATATGGGTTTTAGTTTGGTATCATCCAAACATATGCCTAGCATACCCAAATCATCAGGAATGAGAAACCCGGTTTCTTTCCCGTTCATATCTAATATGATATCTGTCAAACAGATTTATATGGAACCTTATTCTAAATAAGTATTGCACTGTTAATGCATATCCGTTAAAGGAAATGGTAGCTCAGAGCGACTCATGATTAACCTTATCATGTCCAACAAAATTCGGTTTCTCCGTACGGACACACAGTCAAACTAACGTGTCTCGGGAGGAGTCCTCATTGAAAGAATACTATACTCTTTCACGTATGTTTGAAACTTACTGCTTAAGTATTTTCCATTACGGTCTTACCGCGACGGTTTAATACTTTAGACGATCTGTTTGTTTACTTCATGTCGAAACTCCAAAAGTTATCGATTTGTGTTCTTCAAAAGAAACACATAACCATAATGTGATGCCACATCCGTTAAGGTCACGAAATATTCATATTCACATCTAGCATTGCTAGATATGGGCCCACTTACTTCACTATGAATATGGCTAACAGATCGGTGGCACTATCATCATTACCAAGTAAATAGTGTTTCAGGTACTTTACCTAATGAACTAGATTCGTAGACTTTATTTGAATAGAATCAAATTAGTCCTAGTTCCCACTCTTCGAAAGTGTGGATATACGAGTCTTGTTTAATTGTGTCCCAGACAACAATGCCACAAATAAGTCTCTACTGATCAAATCAGTTTGAGCTATATATTTGTCATGTTTATATTTGAGATATTATTTATATTCAAAATATAAATTCTGTTACTCACATCTAATGTGTTTATCTTAATATCATTCTTTATATAATGAAACACTTTAGTGTTCTAGAATATAAAGGTCTATCCGCAACGGATTAAACACTGATATAAAGAAAATGTTTCTAGTCAAACTAGTTACATTATAACAGTTCCTAATTTAAGTACACACCCAAAAGGGTAGTTCCTAAATTTAGGTATCTACGGTCGAAACAGCAACTTTCGTCCCGTTTCCGATTCGCAGATTAATCTCAGCTTGAAGTCAGTATCCTGCTCACAGCAGATTCTGAACATCAATCCATATAATTTATGTACCACACTAAGTATTTTAAAATCCAATTTTAATATTAGTAATGGACATAATATTGACAAACATTCTTAAAGTCAGAGCCTTGCCCTTTCTTTAATTCCTCCATGTCTGCCATATCCAAACGGCAGTCACTTTAGGATATGTCATTTATCTTCCCAGAAGATCATAATGATTTTGCCTTTGCCCTTTCAAATATTTCAGAAGCCTTTGGCCAAGCCTTGGGTTTCTAGAATATTGAAGTATGGTGCGCCTTGCGCCACTTACCTAATTGCAAAGTTTGACTTTATCTCCTCGAGAATAGTCTTTAACCCTCCAAGAGTTATTTATTGCAATTTTAATACTTCTTAAATCTAATCATAGATTTATGACAAGTACATCGAATTAAGCACTTAAGTTATCATCACATAAATCTTCCAAAGATTATACTATACTATTTGCTTAATTCTTGGCTTAGGCATAATAGGTTATTTTATCAAATAAAGTAACTTATTATTTATTTCCAGGACCATCCTGAAATTATTCCCAATTTAAAATATAGTCGTTTAAATACATTTTCACCTAGGATTATGTTTTAAACACTAATCTTTCATTTATCTTGATTCTAATAGTCCAACTATTTAATCAACGATTTGTGGTATGTATTATATTGATTATTATAGTCCAACTATACAATCAAATATAATTAAATTAATTAACCTCAATTACATTGATTACTATAATCCAATTATAAAATCAACTGTAAATTAATTAATTCAAATATATTGATTACTATAATCCAATTATATAATCAACTATAATACAGTCCAACTGCTTATTAAAACAACAATTTAAATATTAGTCCAACTAACATTTAATTTATATGACGAATAATGAATGAGCGCGTATGGCAAGTAATTAAACGAATATTGCAATTCAATTCTTCCCTCCCACTATTTTTCGGCGAGCCTCTAACCCTCTGTCGAGTACTCGGGAAACCGTGTTCCTAGTGGGTTAGGATCCCGTTAAATAACACACAATCTTGACTTTGGCCAACAAATTGTATGATATTTAACTAGGTAGATCTCAAAGATCAATTGGATCTAATCCAATTCCTAGATCCAGTAGGCGGATATCCAAATCCTAAACATATCTTATATATGCCAATACATCCAATGTATTACCTAACCTTTTCCTCTGAATCAACTAAGCCTTGGCTTTGGCACAACAAACCTAATGATCCCAGTCAAGCGCGACCCATTGACCATGGAAAGCTTCGTAATCAATGTCGATGGACAAGAAGTGGTCTTGACTTTGGCCAACAAACCACAACTTGGACAAGACACCAATATAGAACAAAACTCTCGTGATTCAAACACATCTTCGACGGACAAAGGGCTTGACTTTGGCCAACAACCCAATGCCAGTCTAGGATCTTGATTAAGAATCACTCAATGAAAGGAAAAACGCATGATATTTGATGAGGGTTTTTCGCGTGCAAATTGGCTACCAATTTATTATCTTTGTTTAGGTCTCATCTTCATACACCCTTAAACATGCATTCTAAACACATAATAAAGCGCATATGAAAATAAATAATAATGATATGCGGATGGATACTTAACACATTGATCCTAGATCAAATCTCTCCCTTTCTTTCTCAAACTAGCATTTGTATTACTTCTACCCGTTAAACTACACTTCTAAAGAAACCTCATTTACATTGAGGGGAATAGGTGAGAAGAGAATACAAAGAGAATAGAGGTGATAAGGCTGGACACGCAGGTCCAATTTAATAAATCGAATTTATTACAACAATTTCCAAAATTGCCCCCACCCGTCTAATATCCATCCGATATACATTATTCATTCATCACAACCATGTATTCACACAAGCATGTTATCAATCAATCTAATCAAATTAATTAATCTGATAATTAGTGATCATCCAATGTTCAAACAACGATTTGATTTTGCGCGAGTCAAACTCGTTTTTGCGAATAAGTACTCAAAGTACGAATTCTCGAATTAAATTAAACTACAACATTAAATCCAATTTTAATATGTATTTAATACTAATTCACTTATTTAATTCCAAATTAAATATTACACTTTATTAATAAACCTTTTACGACTTAAATTCCAAATTTAATCGTTACGGGTCTCAAAGCCCGATTAACGTCCAACGTCAATTTAATTCAAGTCCAATGGGCTTTAAATTAATTTCTTTAAGGCATGGGCTTTGGCAACCAAAGCCCAATCAAGGAGTAACCCCATAAGCCAAGAAATCAATTTCGGCCCATTAGGCCCAATTAAACTTTAAAGGTTCATTAAGTCGCATTTGGGTTTTACGGAAGTGGTTTTGGGCCCAATTGGATCCAATCCAATTTGCCTAAACCCAACTTTGTACAACAAAGCCCAATAAGCCCATTTACAACTTTAAAAGCCCAAATCAAATTTTAAGGCCCAATTAATTAAATCATAAAGTCCAATTTCATAATCTAATTAATTCTAAAGTGCATTACATGATTAATCATTCAAATCAATATTTCTAAAACACAAATTTATCCAATTAATCATGCTCAATTTCATTATCACATGTCCAACACATTTAATGAAAAATCAAACCCATTTACACATGTTCAAGTCTCGGCCAAGGGAGATAATTTTGTCCGATTTGAATTCAATCCAATTAATTACACAATCGACATCGAATTAACTTCCCGAATGATTTCATACACATCCAATGTTCAAAAATCAAAAATACCAAGACATTAAAGGGCATATTATATTCGGCCATCATAAGCATTTTGGGGATTTTGTTCAATTCAATATTAAATCCAATTCAATCTTAAATTAACATCATCCAACATCATTACAACTCATCCAATGAATCAAAATGAAAAATTCCAAGAATCCCAAAATACCTAATGTATTCGGCCAAGGTGAGTATATTTGGGGATATTTGTCCAATTCAAAATTCAATCCAATTCAATCTCAAATTAACAATATCTTACATGATTTTATATACATCCAATGTTCAAAAATCAAAAAATCCAAGATTCTCCAAAATCACTTCACATTCGGCCACCACTAAGAATTTGGGGAAAATTATTCCAAATCAATTTTCATGAAATTGATCCAACCAATCTTCAATTAAACATGTTATAAGCATACTCAAACAATCAATTCATTCAAATCATGCTCAAAACAAATTTACCCAAATTTTTTAAGCCCTAAAATTTCATGCTTGAACCTAGGCTCTTGATGCCATTGTTGGTTTTATTCTAGGTCCCAAGATCATCAAACAAGCATGAAAAACATGTGTGAACACATCAAAGGAGGTAGCGGAATACTCACATTGATCGGTTGAGACGATACGGCAACAAACAAAACGATTTTGGCCTCCATTTCCACGCCCACTGCAGTGCAGTTCACTGCCTTGAAAAATCAGATTTTGAGCTGAGATTTGGAGCTTCAATCTTCGTTTAACGATTCCCGGCTCGTGGGTGGGTTTCCCTAACACCTTCGTATGTCTCCTAGGAGTGTGCTAGCACTTGGATCTTGCCACAAGACCCTCAAAAATGCTCCATCATTCACGCCATTATTGGACAGTGAACAGCCCATTGGGCGTGAGCTTTGAAGTGAAAAATGGGAGAGAAAGAGTTGTCTAGGGTTTACTAAAATCCATCTAATGAATAATAATTAATTACTAAAGTGTAGAGAGAGATTTTGCTTTTATATTTTAGGTGAAACCATTTCACCTTTTACCCTAAACTTGGTAGGTGTGGGTAAATGGTTTGTAAAAGCAAAACAAGGTAGTTGGGTGGTAGGTACACCTACCACACATGGGCCCCACATGTTTGAATTCAAAATTCAAATATCTCTACGAACATTTGCCGCGCTCGGTTTCGTTTAATCCGATTAAACGAACTTCCGTCGTTAAATAATTAAATCTAATTTAATTAAATATCGATGCGACGCAAATATATTACGAACGTCGTTCACGAATTAATTCTAAATTAATTCGTTCGTTCGCGTTAAAGTCCAACTTTAATTTCGTAATGAAATCCAATTCATATTAATATATCCGATATATTAATTTTAGCCCATTCGAATAAATTAAATAGAAAAATCAAATTTAGCTATTAAATTTATTTTACCGATTAATTCCAAATTAATCGTGTTCTCTCTCTTTAGACGATACTTTATCCCAGACAAAATATCTCCGTAATTAATCCCAGATTAATTTTCTCTCTCATCAAATTAATCCCAGATTAATCATCTCTCTCATCAAATTAATCCCAGATTAATTAAAGTACGAGTCATACATCATCGGTGTATCATTGGGAAGCGACCCATGAGATCTCCAGATATGTTGGCAGTAAATACGGTTATCGGACTATCCGAACACGTACGTACCAAGTACTACGTTTTACCGATTCACAAGACAAGGTTGGCTTCTAGCAAAGCGCCATGCCTACCCAATTCTCCGGAAATATCCTTACAGGAATATATTGATCTGTATCAGGCGTAGTATACATCGTATAGTGCATATCGATCTAGTATCGGATAGTCACGTGCTAGGCCTGGGGCTGGAGTTGTGTCTGCCCCGTACGAAGCACATGTCAGATGTCTGGTAACTAGTCTCTATAATCGGATATACATGACCTAGTCATAATATCCCGATGGTCGCGCAGCACTTAAGAGCACTAATACCGTATCTTACGTGACATCATCTCCACTATGACTGGAGTGATACTTCCGTCTTGACATCACACCCAATACTCTACGATTCTCAATATACCCAGTATTGGCGTACACAGAACCGGTTAAAGCCCTGGACGACCTCAACCAAAGTATAATGATTGTCATAAGTATTAGCGGTGCAAGTCTCAGGTTAAGACCAAATACACCTACCCTGATGTCGGACTCCCATAGACACATAGTCAAACTACCAATGGGATTCCGAGGGGGTCTATCCAGAGCGAAGCTGTTTCCCGTACTATCGGTGAAACACAACCTCCTACTACACTTGCATAAGTATCCAATACTTAAATATATGAGAACTATGCCCGTTATGCCCTCACAACGTGCACAAGTGCAATACTAGTCTTTTACGCATTACCGATGTCCAATCTCGATAATACTCAGACTATGGATATTTAATGATTAATCCTTTGTGGACTGATACTGTCTCATATCATTCTCAATCCAGGACTAATCATAGGGACCTCCTATCATTTATATATCTAAGGTGATCTAATCACAAATGATAAGATAGCAATCTCCTTTGTCACATAGTTAATTTGTACAACAACACCATGATCTGTACAAATAGTGACGCTATGGGTCATAATTGTCCAACAGCGGTAACCTGATTAAGTCAAATTAAGTCCAACCAGCCATAAAGGCGAAACCAAAATAAACCTGCCATATAAGCGGTAAGAAAATTTAATTACCAACCGACCAATCTAGCGGTATCCTTGATTAGTCAGGTTTAAACCAGATTAAAATGAATTACCAACCGACCAATATAGCGGTATCATTTTTAAGTCAAATTTTAAATAGTGAATATATTATATTTAAGGGAGATTAATCTAAATAACAATAGTAAAAGAATTACCTTTCACCCTAGCAGGTGGAAGTTACCTCCTCATGGTGAATAGTAAAAACTGTAAAAAGTAAAGAAAGTAAATTACTATTACTATTACAGAACGTAACTAAAATTTAATTACAAAACTGAAATTAAAAGAAACAAGATAGAAAACTCCCTATTTACATCAGAGAAATTATAGAGGAATGTACATCTAAAAATGAAATTTCGAGCTCTATTTATAGACGTCAGTAGGGTGTCTGCGTCGCGACGTGCGTGATTGTCAATGTGGCAGCTTTTGGTTCTTCGGCTTCAGATTCTTATCTGACACGTGGCGATTCGGATAAAGAGATAAGGTGACACGTGGTAAGGCGGCTGGGAGCTGAATGATTGAGCTTATGTGGCGATGACGTGGCGACACGTGGCGATTTCGACTGTCGGCACCATAAAATGATGACACGTGGCACGCTGTGATTGGTTAATGATGACGTGGCACTTTGACTTGGTCAACTGGTGATGTGGACAATGACATGGAGTGACACATGGCGGCATGTGGCGATGGCAACTGTCGGCACCGTAAGATGATGACACGTGGCATGGCACACGTTAGCAGATTGGCTGTGATGGTGACACGTGGCACGGCGCACGTTAGTAAAGTCAAACTTCTCAGATTCTGACTTGTGGACCCGGCGCACGTTCGCAAGTCTTGGTGCATGTTAGGCGTTGCGACGCCAAAGTCTTGGACATCGCGACGCGAAAAATTACGAAAATGCCTTTTTGTCCGTTTTCACTGTTTTGGCCACAAATCACCTCCAGAATGTCCTGAAACTTTATTTTTCTACAAAATAACATAAAAAACATCAAAATATTCACAAAACTCAAGAAACTATACAAAATATTAAGTTAAATGAGTGGGAAATAGTGTTATAATTACCACTCATCACACCCCCAAACCTAACATTTTGCTAGTCCTCGAGCAAAACGCAAAATAAAATAATATAAACATCTTTAAAATAAAATTTAACTAAGCCACTTTCATAGGGATCACGGTTGCATTTAACGTATGCAACAAGCCTTTAAACCCTTAGGTGTCCCTAGTGGACGAGTTGTAGTCTCGTGAGGGTTTACAACAATGATACCCACAAACATTTTACAAAAGTAAAAAGGTAGTAAAAACTAATGCACACAAAAGCAAAAAGACAAGAAAAAAAAAAGAATAAAGAAGTTAGTGACTAATCGGGTGAAACTTCTACTCCAAGTTACTAGTTGTTTTCTTTCTTTCTAAATTACTGAATAAGTAAATTCTCCGATTATATTTACCATTCTCCATATACACAGCCAACAAAATATCAAACAACTCATTTTTGCCCACAACAGTCATAAGTGCAGTTGATAAGAGAGTAATATTTTTGTCCTAAAGTTTTATCAGAATTCACACCTTTTGTAGCAATGGAATAATTTTTCTGATTTTTCTGATTTTTTCTTTGATTTTTTTTTATTTATATACAATATCTTCCATCTATGTAATGAGTGTTGGGTCGGTGGCTCCCAAACCAGTTGGCTTTAGGGCACCAAGTGTTAAGACACCCCTACTGACTTAATTACTCAGACTTCAGATATATATATTTTTGCAGCATCTTTGATCCATGTAGCGAGCTTTGGGCCAGTGACTCCCAAACCAGTTGGCTTTAGGGCACTAGGTGTTAAAACACCATTACAGACTTAATAACTAGGATCTCAAACATTTTTTTCTTACTCCATTGCTTTTTGAGATGATTCCTTCAATTAAACTAGAGCACTGAATATTACAAACTTTTCAATTTTAGCTCATGTCCGTATGTTACTATGCATGTTGATAATACCTACCAACTAAGCATATGAAGATCCATTTTATTCAGTATTATGGAGAATTCACAAATTAAATAATTCAAAATGAAATAAACAACAATTAACTTGTTCCGAAATAGGTTTGAGATACGTCTCAGGAGTAGAAACTCCTTACACAGCTATCTCTCACCAATTTCACCTTTTTAGTCAAAATAAAAGCACAAAAACGCAAAATATTTTGTAATTTTTGAAAAAAATTCATTTTTTTTGTATTTTTCGAAAAATTTTGGACTAAAAATAAAAACAAAACACAACTAAAAATAATATACTAATCAACTAATTCCCTCCCCCAAACCTAAATGAGACATTGTCCCCAATGTCTTAAAAAGTAGAAGAAGAGTTTAGAAGATAGTACCTGGTTAACTGAAATTCTACATGAAAAGTTAAAGGTTAAGATCCAGATTAATCCGACGCCTCTTACCACGATCATCCTCAGACCAATTTATCTTTGAAAGGATAGGCTCAATTTGTGGTTCATAGGCTAAGATTTGGTCAATTAGATTTGGAGCAGTTCTGGCAGTAATGATGAGTTCTTTTAAAGGTTTTGACACGAACCCATTTCTCCGAGCATCATCAAGAAACACATAAAGAAAATCATAAAATCCTTCAACGTTGTACAGTCCAAGCGATTTCTGGTGTATGTTCAGGTTCGCCCAAGACAACACTGTAAAAATTTCCTCCAATGTACCCAAGCCACCTGGCAAAGAAATAAAAGCATCAGCACGATTAATCATTTCTACCAATCGTTCAGACATACCTGGCACGATCAGTTCCTCTCCGTTTGATGGTTCAATAAGATTTGCCTCTGCCAAGGGTTTTGGAATGATTCCTAAAACGTGACTGCCTTCTTCCTGTACAGCATTTGAAACGATCCCCATAAGTCCAAGATTGTCTCCGCCATATATTAAGTGCATATTCCTTGCAACTAAGACTCGACCCAATTCATGTGCTGCTTCTACGTATTGTGGCTTAACACCAACACCAGTACCGCAAAACACACAGATGTTTTCAACTCCTCTTCTTGAAGTGGCTTCCATGTTTTACTCTAGATGTCTTCAAAAGTGCAATGATGAGTTGAATTTATAACACCTGAAAAGGATGAGTAAAATAATAGTACTAGTACCTGCCAAATGACAATTATTAGTTAACAGTAAAATAAATCGTGATAGTAAAAAAGGTCTAGATCCTGTCGGAGAAAATAAAACAAAACAACAAAACAAATTACAAATATTAGGAAAAGACAAAGAGATATAATATGTACAAGAAAAGTAGCGGCTTGATTGACGTCTATGCGTCAGGGACAAGCTTCCCATCCAAATTTCTTATAAATTGGCAAACATGGTCTTTTTGAGTCAGATTCCCAAGACTTAACTGTTGTCTTTCTTTTTGAAATTGTGTATGTAACATACGAATTTCGTGATACACATATCCACTGGGATGCGTCTCAAAAGTTTTAGATATATCATCCAAAGACTCCTTACTCAAGCCATCCCTAATGAAATTAATTTTATCTTCGCGGTTATCAGACATCATTCCTAAAGAATGACAACGAGTATCACAAAACATACGAGCACATTTATAACAAACACACATTCTTTTGCCTCTTCTTTTTTTAGCATAGGTGCTCCTTCCTAAACCAGACAGATGTGAAATAAAAGAGTTAGAAGACTCACCTGCCAATTGAACCCGTGCTTCAATAATCCAACGAATATCAGTAGGAATACCTTTCATCATCAGTAGTCTCATTTGTTACAAGCGAGCTTTCTAGACTTTCATCAGAGATTTTTGAGGGAGAGAAGGAAATTGCTTGCGAAGATTTGTTAGAGCTTCTTCCATCGTGAAATGACTTTACCTGCAAAAATTAAACACACAAAATTAAAACACACCAGATCACAATATATACATAATTGCATGGGTTGCCTCCCTGCGAGCGCTAAGTTTAACGTCGTCAGCTAGACGTGACTTCTCGAACGTTAGGCTGGATCTGAAAGTGTGACACTTTCTTTTTGTCGCTCAAATGATTCTCCCCAGTAGTGCTTGACACGCTTGTTTTTAACCTTGAATGTTTTGTTGGAGTCAGGATCACGTATCTCAACGGCACTATCTGGTAAAACCTTGGTGATCACAAATGGACCTGACCACCGTGATTTTGGCTTCCATGGGAAGAATTTCACCCTTGATTTGTTTAACAGTACCTTCTGCCCTGGTTCCAGTTGTATGCGCACTAACTTCTCATCCTGTCTCTTATTGGCATTTTCTTTGTACAATTTGGCATCCTCAAAAGGCTGATTGTGAAATTCCTCCAATTCGTTGAACTGGTGGAACTTTTTCTCTTATGTTACTTGTAGTGCAAGAATTGGCCTTTTTAGTGCAAAAGATGTTTTATCTTCAGGCTCCATAGGCAATTGACATGTTTTAAGTTTGTCAATAGACTTTGCATTGCATTGGAGTTCTGAATGGTACTGTGTATCACATCAAGTCTGAAACATTCCTCCTTCTTTTCATCATCTAGGAAATTCATGGCCTTGAAAACATTGAATGTTACTTCTTGGTCCTGCACCCTCATGGTTAATTCTCCTTTTTGTACATCAATAATGGTTCGACCTGTAGCCAAGAATGGTCTCCCGAGGATGATTGGCACGTCTGCATCTTTCTCCATATCAAGGACAATAAAATCTACTGGGAAAATGAATTTGCCAACCTTGACTAGCACATCCTCAACTACGCCTCTTGGAAATACGAGCGTTCTATCAGCAAGTTGTAGAGAGACTAAAGTGGGCATTGTTTCTCCAATCTGCACTTTCCTGAAAATAGAAAAAAGCATCAAATTAACACTTGCACCTAAATCACATAAAGCCCTACCAAAGTTATATTCTCCTATGATGCAAGGAATGGTGAAACTACCAGAATCTTTCAACTTTGGGGGAAGCTTCCTTTGAATGATAGCACTGCATTCTTCTGTCATTGCTACTGTCTCGTAATCTCCCAATCTCCATTTTCGTGAAAGAATGTCTTTTATAAATTTTACATAGCTGGGCATTTGTTCCAAGGCTTCAGCAAATGGAATGTTGATTTACAGCTTTTTGAACACCTCCAGGAAACGAGCAAACTGCTTGTCCAGTTTGTTTTTCTGAAGACGCTGAGGAAAAGGTGGAGGTGGAGTGATCTTTTCTTTTTCCTTTGCTTCTTTTTCCTCCATCTGTTGCTTTGTTTCTTTTGGAACTTCGTCAGTAGTTGTTTTGGCTCCAACATCTTTGTTGATTTCAGTACCACTTTTTAACATGATGGCATGACACTGCTCATTTCCCATGTTCCTTGGATTTGGCTCAGTATTGCTAGGAATGTTTCCTGACGGTCTGTAACTCTGAGCATTGGCCAGTTGTCCGATTTGATTCTCCAGTGCTTTGATGGAAGCAGATTGGTTCTGAAACATAGCATCGTACTTTTTTAACTGAGCCAGCACTTCTGCTATTCCTGGTTCATTTGCCTGCTCATGGCTTTGTTCTGTTGCTGGAATTCAGGTGGCGGATAGTTCTGCTGTTTGAATCCAGGTGGTGGATTGTTCTTTTGCCCTGAATTGTTGTTCCATGAAAAATTGGGATGATTCCTCCACCATGGGTTATAGGTGTTGGAATATGGATTGTTCCCCTGTCTGTTGAAATTGTTGACAAAATTCACCGTCTCTTCAAGTTGTTTCGGCTCTGGTGCTCCTCCATATGGTGAACTTGTGGATCCAGTGGTAAGAGTCTCCATGAATTTGCATATCTGATCCAGCTTGGCGTTGACTGCTGTATTGGCTCCACTTTCATAAATTCCTGCAATTCTTTGGATCATGCTCTTTTCTGTTGGCCACAAGGAATTTTTGTTGGCCATTTCTTCGATTAGGTCCCAGGCTTGATCTTCTCTTTTTTCCATTAAAGCTCCTCCAGCAGCAGCATCAATTGTGGTTCTCATCAGTCCAGAAAGTCCATTATAGAAAGTTTGGACTTGAAGCCATTTTGGAATCTCATGGTGATGACATTTTCGGAGCAAATCTTTGTACCTTTCCCAAGCTTCGTAGAGAGTCTCTGAGTCTTGTTGTACAAAAGATGTGATTTCATTCCTTAGCTTTCCAGTTCTGGCTGGTGGAAAGTACTTTGCAAGAAATTTGGTGGCTAAAGTGTTCCAAGTTGTGATGGAACCTGCTGGTAGTGAATGTAGCCAAGCTTTAGCTCTGTCTTTCAAGGAGTATGGAAAAACACACAGTCTTATTGCTTCTTCAGCTTCTTCGTTGTAATTGAAAGTGCCGCAAACTTCCAGGAAGTTGCTGATGTGAGTATTAGGATCTTCAGTTGTTTTCCCCCCAAACTGCACTGACTGCTGAATCATCTGAATGCATGTTTTGATGTCACCCGCATTTGCTGGTAAGGGAGGAAGTACAATACATGAAATGAGTCTGTCAACCACCGGAATGGTTATGTCTCCAATGGGTATTGGTGGTGCAACTTCCAAAGGTTCAGGTTCCATGTTAACAATTGCTTCTTGGCCTTCTCATCTTTCCCTTCTCAATTGTCTGATGGTTCTTTCAATCTCTGGGTCAAGCGATCGGAGTTCAAAGCTTCTGGTTCGTCTCATGAAGGATCTGAGAACCTGAAACACAAGAAAATAAAAACAATAAGTAAAAATAAATTAGATACAAGTAAAGGTATCTAAACTCTAAACTAATAGTGAAAGATAAATAAGTTCCCCGGCAACGGCGCCAAGAACTTGACCGATGCTTACACACGCGTGTAACGCAAGCCCACGTATCGTTCAAATAGTATAAAAAGTATCGATCCCACGAGGACTTAATACCTAATTTATTAATTTTATGAGGTCAAATGATTACTAGTATCTAACAGGTTGATTGAGTGATTTGAAATGGTGATGATTTTTAAATTTAAAAACAAGTAAATAAAATTGCACGAAAGTAGGTTTAAGAAAATTCAATATTAGGAAACTATCTAGGGTTGTGAATCTTTCTAATATCTTTTAAAAGATGAAGTGGTTATTTCATGTTTGTGTAATAAATTGGTTTACTAACCTGGAACACTAAATTATGTGAAAGCCTATGTCGATGGTCAGACGCAAATACCCAGTTTAATCCGATTGAACCATATGTCTATATCAACCAAATTATCTGGATTCATTAAGTTTAAGTTCCAATTATGACTACCCCCACCCGACAGGTATATGTCTATCTTGTAAGGAAATCTATTAAAGGGTTATCTATCCTCAAGGAAGATCGTGGGCTATTAAGTCTAAGGCTAAAACCTAAAATTCCTTTGTCAAGTTTATTTTAGATTTACCAGATCTATCTTATTAGTGGCCAATTAACAAGACGCATTAAGCTTAAGACTTAATAAGTAAACGTTTAAATTACCCAAACTATAAAATAACCCCTTTATAAACCGGTGATATTAGAATTCATCACAACCCCAGATAACTAACTTAGTTATGACACATAACTAGGGCTTTAAAAGACATAAAGTAAAAATACTGAAAAGTAAATATGGTAAAGTAAAAGCTGAAAAGTAAATTACAATAAAATAAAATGCTAAGGTAAAAGGATCAATTTTTACTACTACTAATTTAGATATCTCCATTAATATAATATATTAACTTGTGATTATTTTACCAACCAGCCATATAGGTGGTAACCTGATTAAGTCAAATTAAGTCCAACCAGCCATAAAGGCGGAACAAAAATAAACCTGCCATATAGGCGGTAAGAAAATTTAATTACCAACCGACCAATCTGGCAGTATCCTTGATTAGTCAGGTTTAAACCAGATTAAAATGAATTACCAACCGACCAATATAACGGTATCCTTTTTAAGTCAAATTTTAAATAGTGAATATATTATATTTAAGGGATATTAATCTAAATAACAATAGTAAAAGAATTACCTTTCACCCTAGCAGGTGGAAGTTACCTCCTCATGGTGAATAGTAAAAACTGTAAAAAGTAAAGAAAGTAAATTACTATTACTACTACAGAACGTAATTAAAATTTAATTATAAAACTGAAATTAAAAGAAACTAGATAGAAAACTCCATATTTACATCAGAGAAATTAGAGAGAAAGGTACATCTGAAACTGAAAATTCGAGCTCTATTTATAGGCGTCAGTAGGGTGTCCGCGTCGCGATACGCATCTCGCGTCGCTACGCACGTGATTGTCGACGTGGCAGCTTCTGGTTCGTCAACTTCAGATTCTTATCTGACACGTGGTGATTCGGATAAAGAGATAAAGTAACACGTGGCAAGGCGGCTGGGAGCTGAATGATTGAGATGACGTGGCGATGACATGGCACTGACATGGTGACACGTTGCGATTTCGAATGTCGGTACCATAGAATGATGACACGTGGCACGCTGTGATTGGTTGATGATGACGTGTCGATGACGTAGCACTTTGAATCGGTCAACTAGTGATATGGAGAATGACGTGGAGCGACATGTGGCGGCACGTGGCGATGGCGACTTTCGACACCGTAGGATGATGATACGTGGCACGACGCACGTTAGCAGATCGGCTGTGATGGTGACACGTGGCACGGCGCACATTAGCAAAGTCAAACTTCTCAGATTCTGACTTGTGGACCCGACGCACATTAGCAAGTCTCGGTGCATATTAGGCGTTGCGACGCCAAAGACTTGCACGTCATGATGCGGAAAATTACGAAAATGCCCTTTTGTCCGTTTTCACTGTTTTCGCCCTAAATTACATCCAGAATGTCCTGAAACTTTATTTACCTACATAATAGCATAAAACACATCAAAATATTCACAAAACTCAAGAAACTATACAAAATATTAAGTTAAATGAGTGGGAAATAGTGATATAATTACCACTCATCACTCCAAGATGTATCAGAATCTGAAGAAAACATACTGGTGGTCGGGAATGAAAAGAAAGATTGCAGAGTTTGTATCCCATTGTCTGATTTGTCAGCAGGTTAATGCAGAGTATCAACACCCAGCTGGATTACTCCAGCCTCTACCTATACCTGAGTGGCCGTGGGAAAACATTGCGATGGATTTTGTAGTAGGGCTACCGATGACACAGAAAGGTTACGATGCAATTTGAGTGATAGTGGACCAATTTCTTAAGTCTACCCATTTTCTACCGATTCAAGTTACGTGGGGACCAAAGAGACTGGAAAACCTGTAAGTGGAGTAGATTGTGTGGTTACATAGGGTACCAACATCGATTGTATCAGATAGAGATGCCAGATTTACTTCTCGTTTTTGGCAGGGTTTCCAGAAGTCTAAAGGATCGAAGATTACTATGAGCTCTGTATTTCACCCTCATACTGACGGGTAGTCAGAGCGGACTATTCAGACATAGGAGGACCTACTGAGATCATGTGTATTGACTTTTGCTGGAGGATGGGATGGTCATTTACATCTAATAGAGTTTACTTACAACAACAGCTTTCAGGTGAGTATCGGTATGGCTCCATTTGAGGCATTGTATGGGAGGAAGTGCAGGACTCCTGTTTGTTGGGGCGAGGTTGGAGATAGACAGATTCATGGTTCAGACTTGGTAGATATGATCAGACTTATCCGAGCTAGATTATTGGAGGTGCAGAGTCGATAGAAGAGTTATGCTGACAAAAGAAGAAAGGACATTGAGTTCCAAGTGGGGGATAAAGTCTTTTTGAAAGTCTCCATTTGGAGGGAGTATTGAGATTTGGCTGGAATGGAAAGGTGGCACAGCGCTATATTAGTCCTTATGAGATATTGGAGAGAAAGGGAAAAGTGGCATATCGTCTGGCATTACCATCGGAGTTAGGAAGGATTCACAATGTGTTTCAGTGTTAAAGAAGTACGTACCATATCCTACTCACATCCTGGAGAGCCAACCGGTTGAATTGAGTGAGGATATGACTTATGAAGAAAAGCTCGTGAAGATTGTAGAGCGGAAAGTCCAAGTGTTGAGATCCAGACAGATCCCTCTTGTAAAGGTCATGTGGACTAATCATCACATACAAGAGGCGACTTGAGAAGTGGAACAAGACATGAGGGAGAAGTATCCAAAGCTGTTCGAGGATTGAGAAATTTCGAGGATAAATTTTTTATAAGGTGTTTAGATTGTGAGACTACGTCTCTTATTTTTTTATTTCATTTAAAATTTAACTAGTGATTTATCCTTATCTCTCACACTCATATGTTCCCTCTAATTCTCAACCAACTAGCAACCACTAACCACAACTCCTAATAACACTCAACTTCATTTACTATATAAATTGAAACTAATAATAATCTATTCCTTTAGTATGTGACTTGTTGTGAATCAATTGAGAGTGAACTATATATATTGAATTGAATTCCAGAGATCCCTTGATCAGTTAGAGAGAGAAACAGACGCGTAGAGAGAGAAAACCAAACCAATTTAGAGAGAGAAAGAGTGGGTAGGAGAGAGAAAGATGGATTTCAATGTTTTCCGGTCATCTTTTCCGGCGAGTAACCACTCCAAGAGAATCCCCTCGCCAAGACGAAGCCGCCGCCGCCGGTCCGACAGCCTGAATCCACCGTACGCGCCCACACACGCCACTCACGCGTCGCCTCATTGTTCCACGCGCCCACGCGCCACCGTGTGTGTCGTACACCTCCCGGACCAGAATCTTCCCCTCGTCAAGATACGCGGGTTAGACACCTCGTTTTTCCAATTCGGACCTTCGGTTGTCATGAAACGAGCCTAGAACGAGAGTTAACGGTGTTCGATCGTTCGTCGGTGATCGTCGAGCATCAGCCATTACCACCCATGTCGTTATGATCCCGGTGACGTGTTCTGTCCATGGACCACCTCGTTCTGAAATTATGAAGTCGTTGGAGCTCGGTACGTTATATTTTACAATTTTAGTGGTGTAATTATAATATTTTGAGAGTTTTGGACTTATTCATAATTTGACCTATTTATGGACCTAAATGAGTAAATTCTGATTTTTAGTGAGTAATATGAGATAATTGGAAGTTTTAGGACTAAATTGATAATATTGGAGAGTATTGGGGTTAAATTGCAAATTTGAAAAGTTTAGAGGTAAAATCGTATTTTTGGTAAAATATACGGACCTGATCATAATTTTACATATTTTCCAGATTTTAGCGAGGACATATAGATATAGAGAGTTTTGCGTGGATTTGGGTAAGTACAAAGTACGATGATTCCCTTAACATAAATGTTTGTTGATTGATGTCTGATATGTGAGTTACGTAATATAATATAAATATATAATTATACCTGTATATTGGAAAACTGATTGAAAAATCGATAGCATGAGAACATCATATGTGAATACTAATTTTGGGTATAAATTGTATGTTGTACTATGAATTGAAGTATTTGAGTATTATGTGATTTTGAGATGAGTTGATGGATGAAATGTGATGAAATGTGTTGTATTGGATGTTGTGTGAGATTGTTGTTATGCTGCCGGACTTAGTATGATAATGGTCGGATATACGAGATTATGCGAGATTAGAAGAGGCGTGTAGTTCAATCCCCCTCTTGCACATTTATACGGGATCATATGGTGGGAAACCTTGGGGGTAAGAGAGGGACTCTCCCAATGATTTCAATCCATTATTATACGAAATCCGTGTTGGGTTCTCAAAGAACAACCTAGGATCAATTAAGCATATAAGATGTGTGAATAAACAAAGTAAGATAGCGGAAAGTACACACTTTGATCGGCTAAGAGGATGTAGGAGACAACAAAATTTTTCAACCTTTGTGTTGTGCTCCGAGCTCTCCTTTGCATGAATGATGAGCTCCAACCTTTGAATCTTGAATTCCAAACTCATGGGAGTAGTTTCTCTATCACCTTAGAAGACTCTTTTAGTGCTAGCTAAGGAAGAAATTTTCAACAAAAACTTCCTTTTGGTCCTATGTAACTCACGGAAATTGTGAGAAATAGAGAGGGAGAGTCATGCCCAAGGCCATGAAAGAGAGAGTGAAAATTGTGCTAAGTGAAAATGATTTCAAAAATCAAAGATATATATCAAAACCTTAGTTAGTAAAATATATTTCACCTTATCAAGTTTGTGTAAGAAACAAGTTATCTCCAACAACTCACATCAACCAAAAAGTTAGATAAAGTTAACTAGGTGATGTGACTTGTGTGGGCCCCACTTTAATTAAAAATCCGAGTGGGCCCAAAAATACATTCCGGGCTCGGGTTCGTTAATTCCGAATTAACGAATTCTCCATTGCGACTTAATTAAATCAAATTTAATTAAATAATTATGCCTAGCAAAATTACTATTAAAGTCGCTCGCGAATTAATTCTAAATTAATTTGTTCACCCGAATTAAAATACAATTTTAATTTCGTTATGAAATCTAATTTCATTTAATATATCGAATATATTATTTTAATCGATTAATTCCAAATTAATCATTCTCTCTATTTTAATTGAATTTATCCCATATAAATTTCGTCGTAATTAATCCTAGATTAATTTTCTCTCTCTTATAATTAATCCCAGATTAATTATGTTCGAGTCATACGTCATCGGTGAATCTTCAGGAAGCGACCCATGAGATCCCTGGATATATTGGTAGTAAATCCGGTTATCGGACTATCTGAATACGTGCGTATCTCGTACCATGTTTTTACTGATTTACAAGACATGGTTGGCTTCTAGCAAAGCACTGTGCCTACCCAATTCTCCAGAAATAATCTTTTAAGGAATATGTAAACGTAGTATTGCGTATTGCGATCCAGTATTGATATCACATGCTAGGCCTAGGGATGGAATTGTGTCTGCCCCGTACGAAGCATATATCGGATCTCTGGTAACTAGTCTCTATAATAGGATAATCATGACCTAGTCATATTATCCCGATGACTGTAGTACTTAAGAGTACTAGTTCCGTATCCTGCGTGATCATCATCTCCATATGACTGGGGTGATACTTCCATCTTGACATCACACCCAATACACTACGATTCTCAGTATACCCAGAAGAGGCATACACGGAACCTGTTAAAGCCCTGGATGACAAAAACCAAAGTATACTGATTGTCGCAAGTATTAGCGATGCAAGTCTCAGGTTAAAACCAAATACACCTACCCTGATTCGGATTCCCATAGACACATAGTCATACTACCAATGAGATTCTGAGGGGTCTATCCAGAGCGAAGTTGTTTCCGTACCATCGGTAAACACAACCTCCTATCACACTTGCATAAGTATCCAATAATTAAATATATGAGAACTATTCTGTTATGCTCCCACAACGCGCACAAGTGCAATACTAGTCTATTCCGTATTATCGATGTCCAGTCTCGATAATACTACAACTAGGGATATTTAATGATTCAACCTTGGTGGATTAATATTGTCTCATATCTTATTAATCTGGTACTAATCATATGGACTTTTATCATTTATATATCTTGGTAATCTAATTACAAATGATAAAAGAGCAATTTCCTTTATCACATAGTTTATTTGTACAACAACACCATGTTCTGTACAAATAGTAATGCTATGGGTCATAATTGTCCAACAATCTCCCACTTGGCATATAGCCAATCACTCAAGTGTCATACACCTGAACTATGTACGGGTCGCTCAAACTTCTGCTGAGAAACAGCTTTCGTCAACGGATTTGCAATGTTATCATCTGATGTGTTTTATTCGATCATCACATCACCACGATGTATGATCCGAAAAATCAGTTAAAACCATTTGAAGTACATATTTGGATCGTTGTTGAGACCATTAATTCTTTAGCGTGTGCTGTGGACTAGCTCAGCTGCTAACAGAACTATACCTAATCCAATTAGGATTATATAGATCCAAAATTGCTTCTTTTGCTGCCTCAGCTGCAGCAATGTTCCGCTTTTGTTATTTATTCGGCAACAATATCTTGCTTGGAAGATTTCCATGTCACTGTTCCGTTATTCAAACTATATAGTACCCTTATTGTGACTTACAGTCGTCTTTGTCGGTTTGGAAACTTTCAGCGGTGAACCCAGTCACTTCAAGTTCTCCTTATCCATAGTTTAAGAAAGCATCCTTAGTTCGTCTAAGATACTTAATGATGTTCTTAACATCAATCCAGTGACCATCACCTGGATTGGCCTAATTGTGACTCCATATGCTCAAAGCATATGAGACACCAGGTCACATATATATATTGCAATGTACGAGTTCTCGGAGAGTGCCAATAACTTTTAGATCTATCCCAGTAGATCTTTATTCCTAGAATAAAAGTTGTCTCTCCCAGGTAGTTTACGGAGAATTTTCATGAAAGCCAAGCTTTCACCGATTGTATTATGGGAATGTCATTTCCAAGAAATGATATATCATCATTATATAGGACAATCATTGTCAGTGTGCTCCCTCTAACCTTCTTACATACACAAGAATTATATTCGTTTTGAATTAAATCATATACCATTATGATCTTATCAAAACGTTAGTTCCAAGAACGCAATGCTTGCTTCAATCCATAAATGGATCGATTTAACTTGCAAACCTTGTTTGCATATTTCTATAGGACAAAACCGTCAGGGTGTTGTTAACATCCTCCAAAAGGGTTTCCGTTCAAGGAAAGCAGTTTTGACGTTCAACTACCATATTTCATAAATGAAACATGCAGCATTAGCAAGCATTATCCAAATGGATTTAATCATAGCAACAGGTGAAAAAAAAAATTTGTAGTCGACATTATGTCGTTAACGATACATTTTCTGTATAAGCCTAGCTGTATACATTTGTATGTTGCCATCCATTTATGTCTTCCTTGAAGACTCATTTAGTACCAACAGGCACAATGCCTTCTGGTACATCAACCAGTGTCCAAACTTGGTTGTATACATGGAATCCATTTCGGTCTTCATGGCACTTTGCCATAAAAAGAGTCGATACCTTGTATCACTTCCTCATACGTAGTCGGTTTGTCTTCCTCAATAAGATTAACATCTTCATGAGGTGAGATCAGAAACCCACACCTCCCAGGTTATTTTCTGACTCTCTCCGATCTACGTGGTTCTTGTGTATTCGAAGATTATGGTACATTTTCATCATTGATGAACTGTTCATGTGCCGTTAAAGAATCGGTGCCTGGAACAGTATTACTCTGATTTTCATCGAGTTTTACTTTTCTCCCACTTATCACTGCATATAGGTATTCCTCTTAGGAAAACTACATGGAGAGCAACAATTACATTGTTCTCTTGTGAATTGTATAAGTACTATAATTTGGTTTCCCTAGGAAAAACATTTACAAATAGGCACTTATTCGATTTTGGGTTCTAGTTTGGTATCATCCAAACATATGCCCAGCATTCCCAAATCTTCAGGAATGAGAAAACCCGGTTTCTTTCCTGTTCATATCTAATATGAAGTCTGTCTAACAGATTTTCATGGAACCTTATTCAAAATAAATATTGCACTATTTAATTTGTATCCTCAGAAGGAAATTGGTAGCTCAGAGCGACTCATCATTAACCTTACTATGTCCGACAAAGTTCGGTTTCTATGTTCGGACACACCGTCAAATTAAGGTGTTCCGGGAGGATTCCTTTATGAAAGAATACTATATTCCTTCAAATAGTCGAGAAACTTATTGCTTAAGTATTTCCATCACGGTCCAATCGTGATGTTTTAATACTCTTACCGGTCTATTTTTATACTTCGTGTCGAAACTCTTTTGAATTTATCAAAAGTTTCCGATTTATGTTTCACAAGAAACACATAACCATAACGCGATGCCACATCCGTAAAGGTTACGAAGTGTTCATATCCACCTCTAGCCTAGCTAGACATGGGCCCACTTATGTCACAATGAACGAGGGCTAACAGATCGGTAGCACTTGCACTTTTACCAAGTAAAAGGTGTTTTAGGCACTTTGCCTAATAAACTAGATTCGTAGACATCATTTGAATTAGAATCAAATCTGTCCTAGTATCCACTCTTCAAAAGTGTGGATATACGAGTCTTGTTTAATGTGTCCCATACAACAATGCCAGTATTAAGTCTCAACAGATTAATTCAGTTTGAGCTATTTGTTTGTCATGTTATATGCTTGAGATTCATTTATATTCAAAATATAAATACTGTTATTCACATCTAATGTGTTTAACTCAATATCATCTTTATAAACAAAACACTTAGTGTTCTAGAATATAAAGGTATACCAGCAACGGGTTAAACTAGATATAGAGATAATGTTTCTAGTCAAACTAGGTACATTATAACAGTCTCCTAATTTAAGTATATGCCCAAAAGGGCAGTTCCAAAACTTAGCTTTCTACGGTTAAAACAGTGACTCTCATCTCGTTTTCGACTCGCAGGTCGATCTCAACTGAAGCCAGTCTCCTGCTAATCAGTAGATCCCGCACATCAGTATATATCTTTATGTACCACATCCAGTATCTAAAATCCAATTTTGAAACTAGTAGTGAATATGTTTATGACAAACATACTTGAAGCTAGAGCCTTACCCCGCCTTCACTTCCTTCATGTCTGTCTTGTCCATACGGCAATCACACTTCCAGTGATCCCGTTTGTCACAGTTTAGGCAGACATCTTGGGATATGTCATTTGTCTTCCTAGAAGACTGTGACGATTTTGCCTTTGCTCATTTTAGAAGTTGTGGCTCTGCCTCCTTGAGCATAGCCATTAACTCTCCAAGAGTTTTCTCTTGGTTCATAATGAACCTGCCCCAGCATTCGGGTAGAGACTATAAGATCAAATCTTTGGAAGTCTCGGCCACGTAGGTAATGCCCAGCTAACCTAGCTGATCGATGACAGTAATCATTTGCGACACCTAGTGCTCGTCAGATATACCCTCTGATATACGCGAACGAATAAGCATCTTTTGCTATTCGTACTTCTAAGATCTAAGGTTAGATCTATGAAGATCCTTTAATTTCAACATCATGGTATAAAGATCTAATCCTTAATTTTGATGACAAAATTAAAGAGTCATTGCGGCAAGCATAACAGATTGAACACTAAAGTTATCATCACCATGAGTCTTCCAAGACTCATGCTCTACTATTTGCTCAACTCCGGGCTCAGGCCCGAGAGGTTTCTCTATCAAATAGAATAACTTCTCAGTTCCCAGGACTATCCTCAGGTTCTATTCCCAATCTCAAAATTGGAGCCGTTTAAAGGCATTTTCACCAAGGATTATGTTTTAAACGTTAATCTTTCAATTATCTTGATTCCAATAGTCCAACTATCCAATCAACGATTTAGGGTACAATCGAATATAATGATTACTATAGTCTAACTATATAATCAACTACTATTTGATTGGTTAAATTCAAATATATTTGATTACTATAATCCAATTATATAATCAACTATAAATGAAGTAGTTTGAATACAGTCCAACTATTTAATTAAAATAACAATTGAATATTAGTCCAACTAATATATTTATAATTAAATAATTAATGACGAAAAATGAAATGAGCGCGTATTGGCAAGTAGTTAAACGAAATTACAAATTTAATACTTGTCTCCCACTATTTTTCGGCGAGCCTCTAACCCTCTGTGGAGTACTCGGGAAACCTAGTTTCCTAGTGGGCTAGGATCTCGTTAAATAACACACAACCTTGACTTTGGCCAACAAGCTGTATGATATTTAACTAGGTAGATCTCTAAGATCAATTGGATCTCATCCAATTCCTAGATCCGGTAGGTGGACCTCCTGTTGGAGTTTCTACGGTCCCGAGGATCGATTTAAAGCGATGAAACATACATGTGAATACACGAAGAAGTTGCGGAATACTTACATCGATCGGTTGAGGCGATGCATCGAAGAACAAAACTTTTCTGCCCTCCTTGGAAGCTCACGGCAGTGAGCAGTTTTGGCTCCCCAAAAATTCGGCCATGGTCCTCCATTGATGCTCCAAGCTTGGTGAAGTGATTCCATGCTCACAAGTAGGTTTCCCTATCACCTTAGGATGACTCCAATTTTAAATCCAATTTATTTTGTATTCAATACTAATTCTTTATTTAATTCCAAATTAAATAATTACACTTTATTAATGTACCTTTTAGACTTAGATTCTAAATCCAATCTTAATGGGTCTCAAAGGCCCAACTAACATCCAATGTCAATTTAATTAAAGTCCAATGGGCTTTTAATTAATTCATAAGGCATGGGCTTTGGCAATTATGGGTCAAACCCAAGAAGCCAAGGCCCAATTAAGGAATCACCCTATTTGCCATAAAATTAATTTCGGCCCATTAGGTCCAATTAAATTTTAAAGGCCCAATTATCATATTTGGACTTTATGGAAATGGTTTTAGGCCCAATTGGATCCAACCAATTATCCTAAACCAAACTTGGCACAACCAAGCCAATTAAGCCCAAATACAACAACATTAGCCCAATTCAAAATTAAAGGCTAATTTATTTAATCACAATATTCCAAATATTACAATTATTTAATTAAAGTGTATTAGTCATAATTAATTAGTTAAATTAATATTTCCAAAACACCAATTACACTAATTAATCATGCTTTAATTAATCAACTTACGTCAAACACAAATTTAAGTAAAATCAATCCTAACATGCTCATTAAGCTCACGGCAATATGGTAATTTTTTCATTAATTTTGATTTCAATCCAATTAAATCAAAAATCAATTTATCCATTCATTTTAAACACATCCAATGGTTTAAAAAACCAAAATCACCATGAGCTAAGGGTTCCAAGTCATTCGGCCAAGCATATGGAATTAGGGGAAATTTTATCCAATTCAATTTCTCAATTCCTAAGATGCACAAATCTAATTTAACATCATCCAAGCTCAACCAAAACCTCAATTTGAAGAAATCATACATAAATCATAAAAGCCCCAAATTAAAGTCTATGAACCCTAATTCATTTCATGCTTAATTTAGGCTCTGATACCATTATTGGGTTCTCAAAGAACAACCTAGGATCAATTAAGCATAGAAGATGTGTGAATAAACAAAGTAAGATAGCGGAAAGTACTCACTTTGATCGGCTAAGAGGATGTAGGAGATAACAAAATTCTCCAACCTTTGTGTTGTGCTCCAAGCTCTCCTTTGCATGAATGATGAGCTCCAACCTTTGAATCTTGAATTCCAAACTCATGGGAGTAGTTTCCTTATCACCTTAGAAGACTCTTTTAGTGCTAGCTAAGGAAGAAATTTGCAACAAAAACTTCCCTTTTGTCCTATGTAACTCACGGCAATTGTGAGAAATGGAGAGGGAGAGTCACACCCAAGGCCATGAAAGAGAGAGTGAAAATTGTGCTAAGTGAAAATGATTTCAAAAATCAAAGACATATATCAAAACCTTAGTTAGTAAAATGTCTTTCACCTTATCAAGTTTGTGTAAGAAACAAGTTATCTCCAACAACTTACATCAACCAGAAAGTTAGATAAAGTTGACTAGGTGATGTGACTTGTGTGGGCCCCACTTTAATTCAAAATCCGAGTGGGCCCACAAACACATTTCGGGCTCGGGTTCGTTAATTCTGAATTAACGAATTCTCCGTTGTGACTTAATTAAATCAAATTTGTGCGGTTATATATATTTGAAACAAATACAGAATAACTGTGCAAACAAACAAGAAAATATCATCCACTCACAAAACTGTGTGTTCAAATTCCAGCTCAGCCCAACCGAGTGTTAACTCTAATTCAAAAATGTCTTATAAGCCATCTAAGACCCTTGCTAGTAGCTATCACATTCATTAAGGAGCTATGAGGCAACTTTTAACAAAAAGTTCTCTCATTTGGCAATTTCATTACCATCTGTACAATATTATCAATTTTTTTTTTAATATTCGTTCACTTCAATGTCCATCCCTTTATGACCTCACTTCGATATATTTTTTTAAATGGAAATTTGTGTGAAATTCTTCAAATCTTCAAATATACTTGTTTGGATGGAGAAGGGACATGTCCCTTGGATGGTACCCCATGGGGACATGTCCTCCAATTGTGTGTAAAATGATCCTATGCTCCAAGGGGTGCATAGGAGGGGTATAACCCTTTGGAGGGTTGCACCCCAACCCTAAGGGTGCCTTTGAGGCATCCTTCTATGCTTATAAAAGGAAGCATTATGTTCCTTTTTAACACACAAGGAAGAAATCCGAATCATCCAAAAAACTGAGAGTCTCATATTTTTTCTTGAGGTTGAGAGAATTCCACCATATTCCAAGTTCAAGATCTTGTTAAGGCGTAACCCTTGAACAAGAGGAATCCGGGTTATCCTGGGAGAACATTAGCCACAAATCCGTAGAGCACTGAGACGGGGCTGATAAGTTCTTAAGGACATAGATTTATCTCGACTCGGATCAAAGTTTTCATCAGGTTTTCTTATTCTCAAGTTTTAAGGTTTTCTAGGGCTTATGCATATTAGATCTATTTTTCTGGTTTGATTTGTTTGTTGCATGTTGATTTCTTGTTTAATGACACTAAACGGACAACAATCTTAAGAACTTATCAACTAGTGTTGTTAAATAGTAAATCACATGCGTAGTTAAGAAAATTTCTGAAAAAAAATTCAGACTGTGCATGAAAAACCCGTAGGGCGTTCGAACGCCCGACGCACGCGAAGGCAAAAATCTGAAAATTCATAAGAACGTTTGAACGCGTCTTCAAACGCAACTCGAACGCAAGCCTTCTGCCTAAGAACGTTCGAACGCGTATTCAAACGTGAATCGAACACAGACCTTCTGACTTAGTTCGTTCAAACGCGTCCTAAACTCAACTCGAACGCAAACTCTCTGGAATCATTCCGTTCGAACGCGTTCTCGAATGCTATACGAATGTGAACTCTTTGGAACACTTCGTTCGAACGCGTTATCAAACGCAACACGAACGTACACACACTGAACAGTCTCGTTCGAATGTAGATATGAACGCGACACTAACGAAATAGTCCTGGAATTGATATTAATATTAACTTAGTTAATCATATGCTGAATCAATATAATCTTGGTAGTATAGATTTAAGTTATTATTAGGTTGTTCAATTATCACAAGCATACACTTAGTGATAAAGTTGAAAAATTTATTGTGTGTTGCATACTTGGTTGAGAATTTAAAGTGTAATTTTACACAAGTAATTCCATCCAATCTTGATTGACACTTACAAATATATCTACACATATCGTATACAGTTTGTGCTATTGAATAAGTGTAATACTGAGTTTGAATTGCTAAAAGATCTCATTGAAAAAGTGTTTAAAGAATATTCTATCAAAAAGGCTATAAGAGCCTAAGTGGTCAGGGATTTAAGTGGTTACTCCGGACCCCCCTCGTCCTCTGAGAATATTCGTTTATTCATTTTTCTAAAGAATCTTTAGTTGAAATTCAAGGACTTGTGTTTATTGGAACCACCGTCCAATAGAACAACAAGTGGTAACTTAGTATATCACTTTAAACAAGATCATTTGTTGATCGTTGTGCAATTTATCTTTTGTAGACCTATTGACCCATGTTGATTTTTCCAAGTGGAAACATCATATTACCGGTCTCTCATGGAGAAAATCTGGAGAAGTTTGGTGGAGCAAACTTCAAATAATGGCAGAGCAAAATGTTGTTCTACCTGACAACTCTGCAGTTGGCTAAGTACCTCAAAGATCCTCCGGGTCCTGTGGAGGGTGAATCAGAGGCAGCCAAGGAACTGCGAGAAGAGACATGGTCGTATGGCGACTTCCTATGCAAGAACTACCTTATGGGTGGTCTTGAAAATACCCTGTACATTGTGTACTAAGTCATGTCTTCTGCGAAGATTCTCTGGGAATCTCTCGAGAAGAAATACAAAAAAAAAATGAGGATGCCGGACAAAAGAAATTTGTCGTGGGTAGAATGATGTCTCAGTTGGGTGAACTGCAGTTGATCATTCATGAAATACTAGATGAAGGAATGAAACTCTGTGAGACGTTTCAAGTTGCCACCATAATTGAAAAGTTCCCTCCATCATGGAAGGACTTCAGGAGCTATCTGAAACACAAAAAGAAGGAGATTAGCCTTGAAGACCTTGGAGTTTGATTGAGAATCAAACAGGATAACATGATGTCCGAGAAGGACAGCTACAAGACTATGGAGTCTAAGGCCAATATCATTGAGGGTGTAAAGGGTAGCAAGAAAATAAACAGTGGAGCTGATTCTTCCCAAGCGAACAAGAAGTTCAAGGGGAAGTGCTACAACTGTGAAAAGAACGGTCATATGACAAAGGACTACAGAAAAAAGAAGTCTCATGACAAGGGCAAGAAAAATGAGCCTATGTCGCTGAAGATAAGCAGTTAACTGATGAGATTTCAGAAATAAACCTCTCAGCAGTGGTAACTGAAGCCAACTTGGTTGGGAATCCAAGAGAATGGTGGGTAGACACTGGGGCTACTTGTCATATATGTGCAGATAGCAAGATGCTTTCCTCGTATCAGAAGGTCGATGGCGGCGATCATCTGACAATGGGAAACTCGCATACCTCTAGAATGGTTAGATAAGGCACAGTGGTTCTGAAAATGATATCCGGAATGGAGCTTACATATAAGAATGTTTGCATGTTCCAGATATTCAGAAGAACTCGGTCTCGGGTTTGTATTTGTTTCTGACAAGATTATATTGACCAAAAATGATGTCTATGTAGGAAAAGGATACCTCACTGAGGGCTTTTTCAATGACTGACAATTGTGCTATTAATAAAGCTGAAACTTCTGCTTATATTATTGAGTCACAAAATGTATGGCATGGGAGGTTAGGACATGTTAATTATGATACAATGCGTACATTAATTAACATGGACCTTATACCTAAATTTGCATTGATAGCCAACATAAGTGTGAGGCATGTGTTGAAGCAAAAATACATAGCATAGAACGAAGTTCTGAACCCTTAGAACTTGTACACACTGACGTGTGTGATATGAATATTGTGCAAACAAGAGGCGGTAAAAATTACTTTGTCACTTTTATCGATGAAAGCACAAGATTCTATTAAGTGTATTTGCTGAGGAGCAAAGCTGAAGCTATTGAGAGCTTTATACACTGAGAACGAAGTTGCAAATCAACTTGGCAAGGAAATCAAAAGAATCAGGAGTGATAGAGGTGGTTAATATGTTTCATCATTTGGTGAATATTATTCTGTGCACGGAATTATTCACGAAACCTATGCTCCTTATTCTCCTCAACAAACGGGATTGTTGAATGCAAAAACCGAACATTGAAGGAAATGATGAATGCCATGTTGACTAGTTCTGGTTTACCTCAGAACATGTGGGGGGAAAGCCCTGCTTTCCGCGAACTACGTTCTGAACAAGCTTCCTCACAGGAGATTGGACAAGACACCATATGAGTTGTGGAAAAATTATGTACCTTCCTACAAATATCTGGAAATGTGGGGGTGTCTTGCCAATTGACAAGGTGATGGTTCCTAAACCTAAGAAGGTGGAATATGACCCAAAACTGTTGATTGTATATTCATCGGATATGCTTGTAACAGTAGCGCGTATCGATTCTTGGTACACAAGTATAAGATTCCTGACATCAATCTAAATGTGATGATTGAGTCAAGGAATGCAATATTTTTTTAAGAGACATTTCCTTGTAAGGAAAGAAAAAGAAGAGAGTCTCTCAAAATATCTGTTGATACTGTCAAGGACAGTGATCAGGTTGACCAAAAGTCAAATCTGATTTTCTGACATATTAGTTAGAAAATGAGCCTCAAAGCTATAAAAAAGCAATATCTTCTCCGGAGGCACCTCTGTGGAAAGAGGCTATTAACAGTGAGATTGATTCAATCCTACAGAACCATACTTGGGAGTTGGTTGATCTTCCTCCAGGTTGTAAGCCACTGGGCTACAAATGGATATTCAAAAGGAAGATGAAAATGGATGGATCCATAGTTAAGTACAAGGCAAGGCTTGTCATAAAAGGTTATAGACAAAAATAGTTCCTTGTTTACTTTGACACCTATTCACCAGTGATTCGTATCACATCGATAAGAATGCTCATAGCCATAACAGCTATATTTGGTCTTGAAATACATCAAAAGGATGTAAAGACGTCATTCTTGAGTGGTGAATTGGATAAAGAGATTTACATGGAACAACCAGAAGGGTTTAATGTTCCTGGATAAGAACAGAAGGTGTGCAAACTTGTAAAATCCTTGTACGGATTAAAACAAGCACCTAGACAATGACATGAGAAAATTGACAAAGAGATGTTGTCAAGTGGGTTTAAAACCGATGAGTGTGATAAGTGTATGTACACCAAATCAACTCAAAAAGGATATGTCATTGTATGTCTCTATGTAGACGATATACTGATAATTGGTAATAATCATGAGTTGATTCAGTCCACCAAGAAAGTGTTATCCAGCAAATTTGATATGAAAGATTTGGGAGTAGCTAACCTAACTCTTCCTCTATCAAAGAATACTGGCTTAAACATATCGCAATTAGAGTATTCAAGGATCATCAGAAGTCTGATGTATCTCACGAATTGCACACGAACTGATATCGTTCAAGCTGTGAACAGGCTTAGCAGATATATAAGCAATCTAGGACATGACCACTGGAAAGCCATAGTAAGAGTTTTGAGGTATGAGAAACTTCAAAAAATATGGGCTACATTATGAGAGATATCCTACTGTTCTAGAGGGATACAGCGATGCTGACTGGATATCTGATACAGTGGATTCCAAATCTACGAGTGGATTTGTTTTCACACTTGGTAATGCAGCCGTGTCATGGAAATCCTCAAGGCAAACATGTATTGCCCGGTCTACTATAGAATTTGAGTTCATAGCGTTATAAAAAATAACGGATGAAGCGGAATGGCTTTGAAACTTCCTGGAGGATATTCCTAGTTGGCCCAAACCGGTGCCAGCGATTAGTATACATTGTGAAAGCCAATCGGCTATTGGGAGAGCCCAAAATACAATGTATGATGGTAAGTCTCGACACATACGTCAGAGACATAATACCATAGGTCAAATGCTCTTAAGTGGCATAATATCGATCGATTATGTTGAGTCGAAGGAAACCTAACGGATCCACTAACTAAAGGTTTACCTCGAGAGAAAGTTGAGAAGTCATCGAGGGGAATGGGCTTGAAGCCTATAATCTAAGAATTGTCACTGTGGAAACCCAACCTAGCTGACTGGAGATCCCAAGATCTAGGTTCAAAAGGGACAACAGAAACTTTGTGCAATTCAAAACAAGCACTGAAGAGTTTTATACTCTTTCCCATTCCGATAATGGCGTTGAGTGTTGTCTGTCATGGTTAGGATAAGCTAAGGCTTTTAATGATCACTATATTAGAAGATGAGTCCTAATAGGGGTAAAGGCAGATTACCTCTTCATAGTAGATCACCTATTTCAAGTAAGAAATGAGGCCGCTTCCATGGGAACTTTTAAAGGCGGGTTACCCTAAAGTACTTGATGAATCCAGGACCGTTGTTCAGGGCTGAAATGAACACAACCGTAGAACGAGAAATCGTTGAAGTAAAGCTGTGTGATGGCAGTTATCTTGGTTTACACCAACGGCTGAACAGTTCAAGACTATGGGTCACTGGTTTGCCAAGTAAATCTGATTGTCATTCACTAGGAAAGGTTCAAGGCGAAAGCTACATATTTCGATGCAGCTTTAGTTCACGGAAACTCTCTCAAGTGTCTGCATGAATATTTGAAGAATTGTGGGGGATTGTTGGAAATTCTTCAAATCTTCAAATATACTTGTTTAGATGGAGGAGGGATATGTCCCTTGGATGGTACCTCATGGAGACATGTCCTCCAATTGTGTGTAAAATGATCCTATGCTCCAAGGGGTGCATAGGACGGGTATAACCCTTTGGAGGGTTGCACCCCAACCCTAAGGGTGCCTTTGAGGCATCCTTCCATGCTTATAAAAGGAAGCTTTATGTTCCTTTTTAACACACAAGGAAGAAATCTGAATCATCCAAAAAACTGAGAGTCTCATATTGTTTTCTTGAGGTTGAGAGAATTCCACCATATTCCAAGTTCAAGATCTTGTTAAGGCATGCCCCTTGAACAATAGGAATCCGAGTTATCCTGAGAGAACATTAGCCACAAATCCGTAGAGCACCGAGACGAGGATGATAAGTTCTTAAGGACAGAGATTTATCTCGACTCGGATCAAAGTTTTCATCAGGTTTTCTTATTCTCAAGTTTTAAGGTATCTAGGGCTTATGCATATTAGATCTATTTTTCTGGTTTGATTTGTTTGTTGCATGTTGATTTCTTGTTTAATGACACTAAACGGACTACAAAATTATCTTTTTTCCACATGATAAATAGAGTAAATATTATTTTCCACAAAAAAATTTAAAATTATTTTCTTTTCCACATATTATTAGAAATTATTCTCTTTTCTACCTGTTGTTTGAAAATTGTTCAATTTTTCACCTTTTTGTTGACACTATTAGTTAAAATTAATAGATTTAATCAAAAATATTATTATACCCTTGGAAAATTATATCTTTTCCATATGATAATTGTCAAATTGAATATTTTTACCCGAAAATTTTGATAGTGTTCCAATATCCACTCATTATTTCAAAATTATTCAGTTTTCTACCATTAATAATAATAATAAATATGTATTCTTTATATATATATATATATATATATATATATATATATATATATATGTATATGTATCTATTCTATAAGAAAAATAAATAATAATATTTATTAATAAATTAAAATTATTTAGATTTATTAATAAATTTTTTTTATTATATAAAATTTATTTTTACTCATTTAAGTTTATGATGTAATAATTTAAAATTTACTAAAATAATAAATAAAATTAAATAAAATTATCTTAATTATTTCACTTTATTATATACAAATTATTTATTTATTATTTATTAGAAAACATTTAAAAATATTAAATTACTATTTATTTTAATAAAAAAAATTATATTTATTTTTTCAATTTAAATAATTTATTTAAAATAAATAATAATATTAAATAGTAAACATTAATAAAATTTAAATAATATCGATAATGTAATATAGTACAATGTAGCACTAAATATTATACAACATTAATACAATACAATGCTAATTACACCTAGACCCGGCCGGCGGTTCGGTTCCGATTCGGTTCAACACTTAAGTGGAACCGGAACCTTGAACCGAATCGGAACCGACCGGTTAGGTTCCGGTTCGGTTTCGAACCTTTTTTTAAATTTCGAAAATAAATTAAAATAAATGAGATTAATTTTATAAATAAATAAAATTATTACATTTAAGAGCTTCAGCTTAAATTTTTAAAAATTTAAGTTGCCTACGTATTCTCCAGGGGTGAGAGGAATCAAAGCTCACGTAGTTTCATTACAATTTTAAGACATTTATGTTGGACAATTATAACCATAGCATCACTATTTGTACGGAACATGGTGTTGTTGTACAAATTAACTATGTGACAAAGGAAATTGCTCTTTTATCATTTGTAATTAGATTACCGGGATATATAAATGATAAAAGTCCATATGATTAGTTCCGGATTAATAAGATATGAGACAGTATTAATCCACTAAGGTTTAATCATTAAAACATCCCTAGTCGTAGTATTATCAAGATTGGACATCGATAATGCGGAATAGACTAGTATTGCACTTGTGCGTGTTATGGGAGCATAACGGTATAGTTCTCATATATTTGGGTATTGGATACTTATGCAAGTGTAATAGGAGGTTGTGTTTACCGATGGTACGGAAACAGCTTCGCTCTGGATAGAACCAACGGAATTCCATTGGTAGTATGACAATGTGTCTATGGAAATTCGAATCAGGGTAGGTGTATTTGGTCTTAACCTGATACTTGCACCGCTGATACTTGCACTGCTAATACTTGGTTTTGGTCGTCCAGGGCTTTAACAGGTTCTGTGTACGCCTCTTCTGGGTATATTGAGAATCGTAGTGTATTGGGTGTGATGTCAAGATGGAAGTATCACTCCAGTCATATGGAGATGATGGTCACGTAGGATACGGAACTAGTACTCTTTAGTACTGCAGTCATCGGGATAATATGACTAGGTCATGATTATCCGATTATAAAGACTAGTTACCAGAGATCCGACATGTGCTTCGTACGGGGCAGACACAATTCCAGCCCCAGGCCTAGCACGTGACATCTGATACTGGATCGCAATACGCAATACTACGTATACTACGCCTGATATAGATTACATATTCCTTTAAGAATATTTCTGGGGAATTGGGTAGGCACGGTGCTTTGCTAGAAGCCAACCATGTCTTGTAAATCGGTAAAAACGTATTACTAGGTACGTACGTGTTCGGATAGTCCGACGACCGGATTTACTGCCAACATATCCGGGGATCTCATGGGTCGCTTACCGAAGATTCACCGATGACATATGACTCGCACATAATTAATCTGGGATTAATTAGTAGAGAGAGAAAATTAATCTATGATTAATTACGGAGATATTTTATCTGGGATAAAATATTATTAAACGAGAGAGAACGATTAATTTGGAATTAATCGATAAAATAATATATTTGATATATTATACGAAATTAGATTTCGACGCGGAATTAAAATTGGATTTTAATTCAGGCTAACGAATTGATTTAGAATTAATTCGCTAGCGACATGAATAGTAATTTTGCTATGCATAATTATTTAATTACGTCGCAACAGAAAATTCGTTAATTCGGAATTAGCGAACCCGAGCCCGGGAGTGTTTGCGGGCCCACTCGCATTTCGAATCAAGTGGGGCCCACAAGTCACATCACGCTTCACATCATTAGTCATTCAAGTGATAGATGTCTTATCACCTTTTTGGTGATTGACACTTTATCATCATTGATTGATGTGAGTTGTTGGAAGACTTTAAAGTCTTGTACCATTTTTTGAAAAGTGGGATTTTGGTATTTGTTTGTTGAAATCAAAAAAAACCAAACACAACACTTCTCTTCTCCTCTCACCTCTCACCTCTCACGGCCTTAGTGCCAATTTTCCTCTCAAATTTCTCTCATGGCCGAGAGATGCAAGAAGCGTAAGGAATGATTTGTGGCAAATTTTTCCATGGTGCTAGCACACCAAATGGGCCTTACAAAGTTGATAGGGAAACCCATTCATGAGCATGGAATCACACTTAAAGCTTGGAGCTTGGAGGACATCCATGGAGGAGCTTGGCCGAAACTTGGAGCACAAAAGAGGAGCTTGGCCGAGAGCTTCAATGGAGCAAGGAAAAATTTTATGTTCATCGCATCGCAAATTCGATCAAAATTTTTGTGTTCCGCAACTTTACTTTGATGTATTCGCACTTTTCATAGCTTAATTTGATCTTGGTTTGACCTAGAAACCCCAACAATGGTATCAGAGCCTTGATTAAGCATGAAATTGGAATTAGGGTAAAATTTGGGTAAAATTGATTTGAGCATGATTTGATAAAATTGATTGATTGAGTATGCTTGAATGATGATAACTTGGAGTTATATGTGATCAATTTGATAAAAATTGAATTGGATTGATTTTTCCCCAAATGTTTGGCTTGGCCGAATATTCAGCCCTAGTATAGCTAATGGTGATTTTGATTTTTGGACCATTGGATGTGTTTGAAATGATGAATAAATTGATTTGTGATTTAATTGGATTGAAATCAAAATTAATTAAGAAAATTTCCCCATTGCCGAGAGCTATATAGCATGGAAATGAATTGATTTTTTGATTCAATAATGTTGGACATGTGTTGATGATGAAAGCATGATTAATTAGTGTAATTGGTATTTTGTAAATGTTAATTTGACTAATTAATTATGGATAATGCACTTTAGTTAATTAAATTGTGAAATTTGGAATTTTGGAATTTAATTAGTTGGGCTAAATTTGGAATTGGGCTAATAAAGTTGTATTTGGGCTTAATGGGCTTGGTTGGGCCAAGTTTGGTTTATGTTAATTGGTTGGATTCAATTGGGCCCAAAACCATATCCATAAAGTCCAAATATAATATAATGGACCTTTAAAATTTTAATTGGGCCTAATGGGCCTAAATTGATTTTTGGCAAAAGGGTGATTCCTTATTGGGCTTTGGTTGCCAAAGTCCATGCCTTATAAATTAATTAAAAGCCCATTCGAGTTTAATTAAATTGACATTGGATGTTAATTGGGCTTTGAGACCCGTAATGATTTGATTTAGAATCTAAGTCGCAAAAGACTCATTAATAAAGTGTAATTATTTAATTTGGAATTAAATAAAGAATTAGTATTGAATACAAATTAAATTGGATTTAATGTTGTATTTTAATATAATTCAAGAATTCGTACATTGAGTACTTATTCTTAAAACGAGTTGGACTCGCGCAGATCAAATCGTTGTTTGAACATTAGATGGTCATTAATTTCAGATTAATTAATTGGATTAGATTGATTGATAACATGCTTTATGTGAATACATGGATGTGATGTATGAATAATGTATATCAGATGGATATTAGATGGGTGAGGGAAATTTTGGAAATTATTGTAATAAATTTATAATTTATTAAATTGGACCTGCGTGTCCAGCCTATTACCTCTTGACTCTTTTTATTTCTCTTCTCACTTATTCCCCTCAATGTAAATTAGGTTTCTTTAGAAGTGTTATGTAATTGGGTAGAAGTAAGATTTGTGCTAGCGGGAGAGAGGAAAGGGAGAGATTTGTTCTAGGAACAAGTTGTTTTAAATATCTATCCGCATATCATTATTAATTTATTTACCGCGCCTTATTATGCTTTTAGAATGCATGTTTAAGGGTGTATGATGAGACCTAATCAAAGATAATTAATTGGTTTCCAATTACGCGAAAAACCCTCAACACATATTAAGCGTTTTTCCTTCCATTGAATGATTCATTCTCAAGATCCAAGATTGGCACTGGTTTGTTGGCCAAAGTCAAGACCTTTGTCCTTCGCGGATGTGTTTGAATCATGAAGGCTTTGTTCCATATCGCATGTCTTGTCCAAGTTGTGATTTGTTGGCCAAAGTCAAGATCACTTCTTGTCCATCGACATCGATTACGAAGCTTTCCAAGGTCAATGGGTCCCGCTTAACTGGAATCATTAAGTTTATTGTGCCAAAGCCAAGGCTTAATTGATTTAGAGGAAAAAGGTTAGGTAATATATCAGATATATTGGCATATATTAGATATATGTTTCGGACTTGGATGTCCACCTACTGGATCTAGGAATTGGATGAGATCAAATTGATCTTAGAGATCTACCTAGTTAAATATCATACAGCTTGTTGGCCAAAGTCAAGGTTGTGTGTTATTTAACGGGATCCTAGCCCACTAGGAAATAAGGTTTCCCGAGTACTCAACAGAGGGTTAGAGGCTCGCCGAAAAATAATGGGAGGCAAGTATTAAATTTGCAATTTCGTTTAGATATTTGCCAATACACGCTCATTTCAATTTTTCGTCAATATTTAAAAATATATTAGTTGGACTAATATTTAATTGTTGTTTTAATTAAACAGTTGGACTGTATTCAAACTACTTCAAATAATAGTTGATTATATAATTGGATTATAGTAATCAATAAATTTGAATTTAAACCAATCAAATTATAGTTAATTATATAGTTAGACTATAATAATCATTATATTCAATAGTACCTGAAATCGTTGATTGGATAGTTGGACTATAGCAATCAAGATAACTGAAAGATTAGTGTTTAAAACATAATCCTGGGAGAAAATGTCTTTAAACGGCTTTAATTTTCAGATTGGGAATCATGCCTCATGATAGTCTTGGGAACTGAGGAGTTACTTTATTTGATAGAGAAACATCTCGGGCCTAAGCCCGGAGTTGAGCAAATAGTAGAACATGATCTTTGGAAGATTCATGTAATGATAACTTTAGTGCTCAATCTGTTATGCTTACCGCAATGACGTTTTAATTCCGTCGTCAAAACTAAGGATTAGATCCTTATACCATAATGTTGAAATTAAAGGATCTCCATAGATCTATTCTTAGATCTTAGAAGTACTAATTGCATAAGAAGCTCTTTTGCTCATGTATGTCAGAGGGCACATCTGTCGCGCACTAGGTGTCGCAGATGATTGCTGACATCGATCAGCTAGGTTAGCTGGGCATTACCTACATGGCTGAGACTGCCAAAGATTTGATCTTATAGTCTCTACATGAAAGCTGGGGCAAGTTCATTGTGAACCAAGAGTAAACTCTTGGAGAGTTAATGGCTATGCTCTAGGAGGCAGAGCCAGAGCTTCTAAAAGGGGCAAAGGCAAAATCTTCACAGTCTTCTTGGAAGACAAAGGACATATCCCAAGATTTCTACCTAAACTATGGCAAATGGGGTCACTGAAGCGTGACTATCGTATGGACAAGGCAGACATGAAGGAAGTGAAGAGTGGTAAGGCTCCGGCTTCAAGTATGTTTGTCATAAACATGTTCACAATTAGTTTCAAAATTGGATTTTGATACTAGATGTAGTACATAGATATGTACTGATGTGCGGAATCTGCTGATTAGCACGAGACTGAATTCAGTTGAGATTGACCTGCGAATCGGAAACGGGACGAGAGTCGCTATTTTAACCGTAGAATCCTAAGTTTAGGAACTACCCTACGGGTGTGTACTTAAATTAGGAAACTGTTATAATGTAACTAGTTTGACTAGAAACATTATCTCTATATCTAAGTTTAATCTGTCGCGGATATACCTTTATATCCTATAACACTAAAGTGTTTTATTTTATAAAGATGATATTGAGATAAACATATTAGATGTGAATAACAGTATTTATATTTAGAATATAAATCAATCTCAAACGTATAACATGACAAACAAATAGCTCAAACTGAATTAATCATATGAGACTTATTTGTGGCATTGTAGTTAGGGACACATAAACAAGATTCGTATATCCACACTTTTGAAGAGTGGATACTAGGACGGATTTGATTCTATTCAAATGATGTCTACGAATCTAGTTTATTAGGCAAAGTGCCTAAAACACCTTTTACTTGGTAAAAGTGCAAATGCCACTGATCTGTTAGCCCTCGTTCATAGTGACGTAAGTGGGCCCATATCTAGCCATGCTAGAGGTGGATATGAATACTTCGTAACCTTTACAGATGTGGCATCGCGTTATGGTTATATGTTTCTTGTGAAACATGAATCGGAAACTTTTGATAAATTCAAAGAGTTTCGGCACGAAGTAGACAAACAGATCGGCAAGAGTATTAATACATCACGATTGGACTGTGATGGAAAATACTTAAGCAATAAGTTTATCAATTACTTGAAAGAGTATAGTATTCTTTCAATATGGACTCCTCCCGGAACACCTCAATTTGACGGTGTGTCCGAACTGAGAAACCGAATTTTGTTGAACATGATAAGGTTAATCATGAGTCGCTCTGAGCTACCATTTTCCTTTAAGGGATATGCATTAAACAGTGCAAAACTTATTTTAAATAAGGTTCCATAAAAATCTGTTTGACAGACTTCATATTACATATGAACAGGAAAGAAACCGGGTTTTCTCATTCCTGGAGATTTGGGAATGCTGGGCATATGTTTGGATGATACCAAACTAGAACCCAAGTTGGATAAGTGCATAATTTGTACATTATCCTAGGGTAACCAAAGTATAGTACTTATACAACTCACATGAGAACAATGTAATTGTTACTCGTCATGCGGTTTTCATAAGAGGAATACCTATATGCAGTGGTCAGTGTGAGGAAAGTTAACATCGATGAAAATCAGAGTAATACTGTTCCAGGCACCGAACCTTAATGGAACACAAACAGTTCATCAGGGATGAAACTGTACCAATAATCTTCGAATACACAAGAACTGCGTAAGTCGGAGAGAGTCAGAAAACAACCTGGGAGGTATGGGCTTTTGATCTCACCTCGTAAAGATGTCAATCTTATTGAGGAAGACGAACTGACTACGTATGAGGAAGTGATACAAGGTATCGACTCCTTTTACGGCAAAGTGCCATGATGTCCGAAATGGATCCCATGTATACCAACCAAGTTTGGACACTAGTTGATGTACCGGAAGGCATTGTGCCTATTGGTACTGTATAAGTCTTCAAGGAAGACATACATGGATGGGAACATACCAACATACAAAGCTAGGCTTGTAGCAAAAAGGTATCGTTATCAACATTGTGTTGATTACGACGAAACCTTTTATAAGTTGTTATGGTTAAATCCATTTGGATAATGCTTGCTAATGCTGGATATTTCATTTATGAAATATGGCAGCTGAACGTCAAAAACGCTTTCCTTAAACGGATTGAAGCAAGCATTGCGTTCTTGGAACTATCGTTTTGATATAATCATAATGGTATATGATTTAATTCAAAACGGAAATAATTCTTGTGTATATAAGGAGGTTAGTAGGAGCGCACTGACAGTGATTGTCCTAAATAATGAAAGCTTGGCTTTCATGAAAATTCTCTGTGGAATTCTTGGGAGAAATAACCTTTATTCTATGAATAAGGATCTACTTGGATAGATCTAAAAGTTGTTGGCACTCTCCGAGAACTCGTACATTGAAAGATATATACGCGACCTGGTGTCTCATATGCTTTGAGCATATGGAGTCACAATCAGGCCAATCCAAGTGATAGTCACTGGATTGATGTTAAGAACATCCTTAAGTATCTTAGATGAACTAAGGATGCATTCTTAAGTTATGGAGAATGAGAACTTGAAGTGACTAGGTTCACTGCTGCAAGTTTCCAAACCGACAAAAACGACTATAAGTCGTAATAAATGTACTATATAGTTTGAATAACGGAATAGTGAGCTGGAAATCTTCCAAGCAAGATATTGTTGCCGAATAAACAACAAAAGCGGAATATTGCTGCAGCTGAGGCAGCAATAGAAGCACTTAGGATCTAAATAATCCTAATTAGATTAGATGTAGTTCTGTTAGTAGCTAAGCTAGGCTACATCACAGGCTAAAGAATTAATGGTCTCATCAACGATCCAAGTATATACTTCAAATAGTCATCTGATTCGTTCGGATCATACATCGTGGCAATGTGATGATCGAATAAATCGCATCGGATGATAACTTTGCAAATCTGCTGAAGAAAGCATTTTCTCAGCAGACGTTTGAGCGAACAGTACATAGTTCAAGTGTAGGACACTTGAGTGATTGGCTGTAGGCCAAGTGGGAGATTGTTGGACAATTATGACCCATAGCATCACTATTTGTACATAACATGGTGTTGTTGTACAAATTAACTATGTGACAAAGGAAATTGCTCTTTTATCATTTGTAATTAGATTACCAGGATATATAAATGATAAAAGTCCATATGATTAGTTCTGGATTAATAAGATATGAGACAGTATTAATCCATTAAGGTTTAATCATTAAAACATCCCTAGTCGTAGTATTATCGAGATTGGACATCGATAATACGGAATAAACTAGTATTGCATTTGTGCGTGTTATGGGAGCATAACGGAATAGTTCTCATATATTTGGGTATTGGATACTCATGCAAGTGTAATAGGAGGTTTTGTTTACCGATGGTACAGAAACAGCTTCGCTCTGGATAGAACCCTCGGAATTTCATTGGTAGTATGACTATGTGTCTATGGAAGTCCGAATCAGGGTAGGTGTATTTGGTCTTAACCTGAGACTTGCACCGCTAATACTTGCGACAATCAATATACTTTGGTTTTGGTCGTCCAGGGCTTTAACAGGTTCTGTGTACGCCTCTTCTGGGTATATTGAGAATCGTAGTGTATTGGGTGTGATGTCAAGATGGAAGTATCACTCCAGTCATATGGAGATGATGGTCACGTAGGATACGGAACTAGTACTCTTTAGTACTGCAGTCATCAGGATAATATGACTAGGTCATGATTATCCGATTATAGAGACTAGTTACCAGAGATCCGACATGTGCTTCGTACGGGGCAGACACAATTCCATCCCCAGGCCTAGCACGTGACATCCGATACTGGATCGCAATACGCAATACTACGTATACTACGCCTGATATAGATTACATATTCCTTTAAGAATATTTCTGGAGAATTGGGTAGGCACGGTGCTTTGCTAGAAGCCAACCATGTCTTGTAAATCGGTAAAAACGTAGTACTAGGTACGTACGTGTTCGGATAGTCCGACGACCGGATTTACTGCCAACATATCCGGGGATCTCATGGGTCGCTTCCCGAAGATTCACCGATGACGTATGACTCGCACATAATTAATCTGGGATTAATTAGTAGAGAGAGAAAATTAATCTATGATTAATTACGGAGATATTTTATCTGGGATAAAATATTATTAAAAGAGAGAAAAACGATTAATTTGGAATTAATAGATAAAATAATATATTCGATATATTATATGAAATTAGATTTCGACGCGGAATTAAAATTGGATTTTAATTCGGGCTAACGAATTGATTTAGAATTAATTCGCTAGCGACGTGAATAGTAATTTTGCTAGGCATAATTATTTAGTTAAATTTGATTTAATTACGTCGCAACGGAAAATTCGTTAATTTGGAATTAGCGAACCCGAGCCCGGGAGTGTTTGCGGGCCCACTCGCATTTCGAATCAAGTGGGGCCTTCAAGTCACATCACGCGTCACATCATTAGTCATTCAAGTGATGAATGTCTTATCACCTTTTTGGTGATTGACATTTTATCATCATTGATTGATGTGAGTTGTTGGAAGACTTTAAAGTCTTGTACCATTTTTTGAAAAGTGGGATTTTGGTATTTATTTTTTGAAATCAAAAAAAAACCAAACGCAACACTTCTCTTCTCCTCTCTCCTCTCACGGCCTTAGTGCCAATTTTCCTCTCAAATATCTCTCATGGCCGAGAGATGCAAGAAGCTTAAGGAATGATTTGTGGCAAATTTTTCCATGGTGCTGGCACACCAAATGGGTCTTACAAAGGTGATAGGGAAACCCATTCATGAGCATGAAATCACACTTAAAGCTTGGAGCTTGGAGGACATCCATGGAGGAGCTTGGCCGAAACTTGGAGCACAAAAGAGGAGCTTGGCCAAGAGCTTCAATGGAGCAAGGAAAATTTTTCTGTTCATCGCATCGCAAATTCGATCAAAGTGAGTATTTCCGCAACTTTACTTTGAAGTATTCGCACTTTTCATAGCTTAATTTGATCTTGGTTTGACCTAGAAAACCCAACAATTTCCCCTTTGTAAATTTACAATTTTACAATTATCAATCATCATTATCAGTTGATCCTTCAGCTCCGGTTCCGCTTGCACTTGTTGTTGCAGATGCATTATCGAACAACTCTTCAAAATCATCGGGGGCATCTTCTTGTTGTCTCAGATCAGCTCGAGTCCAATCATCCACACAAGCTGTTGCTTCTAGAGTGCTTAGATGTAATGAAGATCGTCTAGCTTCCAATATATTACCTCCCAAGCTGAAGGCTTGCTCAACCGCAACGGTGGAAATAGGTGCGACCAATATCTCTTTAGTAATAATTGATAAAACATTATATATATTTTGATGTCGGTTCCACCAGTCAAGGATTTTAATATTTTTACTAACTAAACTTTCAGTAGGAAACTCGAAATTTGTAGATAAATAATTATCTAATTCGGGGTTATTAGTTGTCCTATCCCTAACTTTTTTATTTCGTTGCAATAACCAACGATCCTCTGCGCTAAGTCTTGTTTGAATTACCGGGTCGCTACTACTAGATTCACCTAATGTTCCTAAGTTATATCTTACAATATAATCATTAAATAACTCAATTAAATCATTTCTTAATTTAGTCATTATTCTTGTAATATCAATTTCATCTAATATTCCTAAATAACCATAGTAAGCTTGTAAAGAACCATTCAAACCTTCTAATTTAAATCTAGGATAAAAAACAGCAGCAATAAGATAAAGTAAAGGAATGTCTCTATAATAATGCAACCATTTTACCTTCATAACAGTAATGGCTTCTAACAAAACAATATCATTAGGATCGCTACTTTCAGCATGTTCATCGAGAGCACCAACAATATTCAAACTTTCAAGAAAAAATAAATGTGCTGTTGGATAATAAACACCGCTAAAAGTTAAAGTAGCTTCATTAAAAACTTTTAAAATATCTAAAATGTTTTCACAAATATCTCATTGACTAGGATAAAGTGTGACATTTTGAACATGTTGAGAAAAAAAATAACATAACGCATCTTTGTATTGAAATGCTTGACATAAAAGAAAATAAGTTGAATTCGTTTGTGTTGGAACATCTCTTGAAAATTTAATCGGTTTAATACCATTTATTTTACAAAACTTCGTCCATTCTCTCATAACTTGAGAATATGACCAAATACAATTTAGTGCCGTTTTAATAGGATCAAGGAAAGGTGATAATAATTTTAGACCGTCTTGAGCATATAAGTTAAGGACATGACATGTACAACGAATATGAAAAAATCGACCCCCTAAATTTGGTTCACATAAGGATTTTAAATCATTGATGGATGCAGTATTTGCAGATGCATTATCAAATCCAATTGTTAAAATTTTGTGCAGTAAACCATATTCATCAAAAATTACCTTCATCATTCTATAAATATTTTGTGCAATATGTTGGTCATCAAAAACTCTAAATGCAATAAGTCGTTTTTGCATGGTAAATGATGCATCAATCCAATTACAAGTCACACCCATGTATGAGTGTGTTTGCCAATGGTCACTCCAAATATCAGAACATATAGAAATACGACATTTTATCTCTTTAAATATGTCATTTAAAATAATTTTACCATATGTATATGACCGGCGTAAACACACACGTATAACGCAAGCGCACGTATCGTTCAAGTAGTATAAAAAGTATCGATCCCACGAGGACTTAAAATCTTATCTATTAATTTTTATGAGGTCAAATGATTACTAATATCTATCAGGTTGTTTGATTGATTTGAAATGGCGACGATTCTAAATTTAAAGGCAAGTAACTAAAATTGGTTGAAAAGATATTTTGAGAAAATTCAATATTAAAACTATCTAGGGTTGTGATTTATTCCAATATTATTTAAAGATGAAGTTGTTATCTTATAATTGGGTAAAATATTGATTTATTAACCTGGAACACTAAATTATGTAAAAGCCTCTTCCGATGGTCAATTACAAATATCCAATTTAACTTAATTAAACCATATGTCTATGTCAATCAAATTAACTGGATTTATTAATATTAAGTTCCAATTATGGCTACCCCCGCCCAACAGGTATATTCCTATCCTGTAAGGAAATCTATTAAAGGGTTATCTATCCTCAAGGAAGATCGTGGGTTATTGAGTCTAAGGTCTTAAACCTAAAATCCCTATGTCTAGTTCATTTTAAGTTTACCTTATCAATTTTATTAGTGGCCAGTTAATAAAAAGCATTAAGATTAAGACTCAATAAATAAATCTTTATATTACCCAAATTATAATTTAACCCTTATAAACCGGTGATATTAGATTTCATCACAACCCTAGATTACTAACTTAGTTATGACACATAACTAGGGCTTGTAAAAACTTAAAAGACATAAAATGAAAATGCTGAAAAGTAATTGCGAAAAGTAAAATGCTGAAAAGAAAATTACAAATGAAATAAAATGCTAAGGCAAAAGGAATTACTTTTACTACTACTAATTTAGATATCTCCCATAAAATAATATATAAACTTGTGATAATATATTTTACCAACCGACCAATCTGGCGGTATCCTGATTAAGTCAAATTAAGTCCAACCAGCCATATAGGTGGTAATATTTGTCCATAATCCAGCCATAAAGGCGGTACCAAAATAAATTTACCAACCGACCAATATAGCGGTATTCCTTTATTAATCAGGTTCAAACCAACAGAAAATAAATTTACCAACCGACCAATATAGCGGTATTCCTTGATTAGTCAGGTTTAAACCAGATTAAAATTAAATTACCAACCGACCAATATAACGGTATTCCTTTATTAATCAGAATTTTAAATAGTAAATATATTATTTTTAAGGGAGATTAATCTAAATAGCAATAGTAAAATAATTACCTTTCACCCTAGCATAGGGAAGTTACCTCCGCATAGTGAATAGTAAAAACTGTAAAATAAAGAAAGTAAATTATTATTATTACAGAACGTAATTAAAATTATTACAAAAGTAAAAAGTAAAAAATAAAAACGAAAATTCTAGAGAGAGAAACTCCCTAATTACATAGAAGGAGTGAGAGAAAGGTGTAATGAAAACTGAAAATTCGGCCTCTATTTATAGTAAAATAAATTCACTGTTTGGTCACTGTGCGCGCGTCGCGACGCTAAGTCGTTGCGCGTCGCGACGCGCATTTGTCGACGTGGCACAATGAGACGGCGACACGTAGCAAGGCGGCTGACTGTACAACTGACACGTGTCAAGGCGGCTAATTCTCAATTATTGTGATGACGTCATGCTGACGTGGCGATGACGTGGCGTGGCGGCTGACTGTACAACTGTCGGCACAATGGGATGGCGACACGTGGCGACACGTGTCAAATTCTGATTGGCTGAGGCTGACGTGGCATGTTGACTCGGTTGACTTGCTGACGTGTCTGATGACGTGGCATGACACGTGGCAATGTTGACTCGTTGACCGATGACATGGCTGATGACGAGGCGACACGTGTCATGTCAGAGTGTCGGCAGCATATGATGTTGACACGTGGCATGGCGTACGTTAGCAGATCGGATGTGATGGTGACACGTGGCACGGTGCATTTTAGCAAAGTCAAACTTTTCAAATTGTTGACCTGTTGACCATGGCGCATTTTAGCAGAACCGGCACACGCTGGGCGTCGCGGCGCGCTGTGTTCCAGAGTCGCGACGCGCAAAAGACAGAAATATCCCTGTTGACGCATTTTTGTCCGGTTTTGCCCCAAATTGCCTCCAGTGCTGTCCAAACTTTATTTATCTGCAAAATAACAATAAAACACATCAAAACGTTCATAAAACTCAAGAAACTATACAAAATATTAAGTTAAATGAGTGGGAAATAGTGATATAAATACCACTCATCAGTATATAATTTAAAAATATGACGTTTTGTTGTGTTTCGAGTCATTCTACATGCAGAAGGATTTAAAGCATTATGCACGTAATTAGTAAAATGAAGTTTTTCATCAAAGCTTAAAGAAAGATGTGCCATACAAGTTAATTTCGTAAATTCTTCTCTATTTTTTGCATCATAATATTTAAATAAATCTAAAGCACTCGTACCTCTACTAGATGATGCGTACCTGGCCATTTGAGTTTGCGTCATATCAATTCCAAGTTCAACCGGATGATGTCTTTCCAGGTGCTTGATCATATTGTCGTATCCACCAGAAAATTTGTAGGTAACCCCACAATAGTTGCAAATTGCTCGTTGTGTATTATCTTCTAGGCGTTCCAAATGAAAATGAATTTTGAAAACATCCGAGGAACGAGCCTTAACTTCTCTTCTCCGTGATTGTGCACCGACACTAGGGCCGCTCTCTTGGGTTGTCATATTTGACATTATGTTCTCAGATGAGCTTGCCATTTTTCGTTTGAGAAATTAGGAAGAAAAATAAGAAAATTGACTAATTGCGAATGATAATAACTAATTGAATTGAGATTGAGAATAAGAGAATTGTATGAATTGAAATTGAGAATAAGAGAATTGTAGGAAATGAGAGAGTTGAGAATTTGATGTGTTGAAATAATGAAAAATTAATCTTATTTATAGAGTTTTTTGGATACCAAAAATGCCCCTAAATATAACTGTTTTATTACCGTTATTAGGGATATATTAGTAATTTATATTTTATTTTATAATTTTTTTTAAAAAACACCTTTTTTTTATATATTAAGGGCAGGGAGCCGTTGGGGACGTAGGGTTCCTACGGTTCCAATAGGAACCCTATGGTTCCAACTGGAACCGTTTCGGTTCCGGTTGGAACCGTAGAACCTTACGGTTCCACCGGTTCGGATTGGGGTCAAACCCCAACCGAACCGGTTGGCCACAGTTCCGGTTCCGAAACCGGAACCGGAACCTTGGCCGGTCTAATTACACCTGTAATGTAATATACCTCATATTAAATAATATAATACAGCTTAATGCAATACAATGTATCATTCAGATGATCGTCACCGACCCAGCCGTCAAATGAAGTCTATGCAATAGAAAGAGAATAATCCAAAGGCAATTGATGGGGGAAAATGATTTTCGATGAATTTTCTAATAATTTTTTATCCTACCTAGTGAAACCGCGAAATGATGGAAAACAAAACACTTTTGAAACAGTAAGTGGATTTTGGAACATTTTCAAAGTTTTAAAGTAAAAGTGTACTTTAATAAATCATGGGTGGAAAAATGATAATTTCCCCCTGCAAGAAAACATTATTTTTCCTATTTATCAGGTGAAAAAAAAAAGATTATTTTCCTTTTTTAGTGAATTGAATTCACTGATTCACAACGTTAATTTATATAATGCAATATTGTTGACAAGTTGTAAAACGAGCATGCTGCATACACATATGCTTTTTATTTAGTCACTGCTTTTTACTATTATTGTGAAAAAAAATGATTTAGTGTTACGTTGCACCAAAATAGTAAAATAAAATGTGCTCTAGTTTATTGTATCATCCGGTTTTTAGCCATTGGATTTCGCATGCTTATAATATGCATGGAATCACATTAGAGAAACGATAAATGAATTCGTGAGTGATAAAATGGCAACATGAACAGTACTATTGTTTCATAAACGATGATTTTTTTGGAAAAATTAAAAATTCTGCCGTCAAATCACTCGATCTGGACCTAAACGGAGCAGATAAAACTCTTGATTGCCCGAGGCTCTTACAAGAAATGTATCCCTAAACTCGAACTCATGATCCGGGCTTAAGCGGAGCAGGTAAAACCCTCTTGCCCCAAGTTCTTACAAGAAATGCATCCTCGAACTCGAATCCAAAAACTTAACAACAAAGTCAGAAACCCTTTACCATCAAGGCACATAACAACAATACTATTTACCCTTTTTAATTGCAGTTGACAACTTCTTGGAATCTTCATAGTAGAAATTTTCCACAATTTGAGAAACAAGAAGCATGAGAGGTTTGTTTGTTTTTAGTTGTTTATAAGAGAGTTAAATTGTTTATTTTATATATATATATAATCATTTTGTGAGGGCATCCTTATTCTGTTTTTTTTTTTTTTTTTAATCTTTTTGGGATGTACTCACTAGAGAATGAATCTATAAATACAAATATTTTCTTTACTGTAGACTCTTGTAGAAGACAAAAGAGTTTTTCTTGGTCACTTCACTTCGGTCCAAATGAAAGTTTCATTAAAATTTTTGACATTGTATCTTCAAACTTCATAGTTAGTCATCATTAATATATAAAATTATGTTATCTAACGTTTTCATGTCATTTCGTGTTTTAAAGTTGTTGATGGTGTTTTCAGGACCTATGTTATTTAAGGAGTACAGCAGGGGTAAAAAGGGTAATTAACTCCATTGATCGAGACCGTTAAAGCCGACCTGACAACTTGACGGTAAGAGGCCGATCACTTTATACTAAATGGCCGAGCACTTGAGATCGGATGACCGAGCATTATCAGATCGACAGCAGCATTCTCAGTTCAAATGGCTATCATGACCGACCTCATGAAGACCGAGCACATGACGAGGCGTGCTCAGGAAGATAAAGCATCTTATTCTTGCGGAAAAGGGATAAGTTGTCCTACTTTAATGGGGAAAAGTAGTAAGTTAATATCCTAATAGGATAAAGGGAGTAAATGTAGTTTTAATTAGGAATCCTTATGGGAAAAGGGAATAGTTTTAACTAGGATTCTTTATGGGAAAAGGAAATTGTTTCAACTAGGAAATTCTTGTACAAATAGGAATATGATTTCTACACTATTATAAATAGAAGGGTAGAGTGTGCATAAGGGGAACAAGTTGGAGGAAAAAAAATGGAGATCAAGATCATTACGATCAGACTTGTAAACAAAAGAGAGAGCCGAGAAGTGTATTTGAGTAATAAAAGTGTCATCCTGTTTGTGTCCGTGGATGTAGGTCGGATCCAAATCCACCGAACCACGTTAAATCTCTTTGTCGATTGGTGTGTTTATCTGTCTCTCGCTAAATTTGCTTTTGGTCCCCCATAACCAAACAAATTCACTATTGAAGGAGGATTACCTCGGAGGTGATATTCCCATATTACCCTGAGACCAAAATCCGCCGTCAACAGTTGGCGCCGTCTGTGGGGAATCCTACAAAAAGCAACTCGCGTAGTAAGACAATGGCGGAAGGCGGAAACCAACAATCATCAGGGAGCTCGGCTGCAGATTGGATGGAGAAGATCGAGGAAAACCTTAGGAAATAAAGGGAGGAAAACCAAACTCTGCTAAAAGCCATAGTAGACCGGTTAGAAAAGATGGAAGGAACACACGACGGAAAGTTCGAGGCCGGGACTAGCCGACGAAGGAACGAAACAGCAGAGGGAAAAAGAATTGTCGATACAAGTGAGGACGACAGACCCCGGAGGAGGGGTCCCTACAGGGTAAGATCTGTGGTGGTGCAGAGAGATTCCCAGACCGAGGACATGTGGGAGGAAGAGGAGGACAAATCGTCACCAGACTCCTCCTATGATGGCCCTCACAACACTAGGAGAAGAAGGAAAGAATATGACGAAAAAGAACGGGAAGATACCGAGCCTGAGAGGCACCACTCTCAAGATAAAAGAAAGAAAGGAAACCGCAGAAGGCAGTATGGAACCAAAGACAGCAGCATGAAATCTTGGTTACGGGAGGAGCTAGCCAAATGGGGAGTATGCCCCAAAACCGATACAGCAGATGCTCGAGACGACGGGGTTGAATCTCCCTTCACAGAAGAAATAAGGTCGGTAAAATTCCCAAGACGTTTCAACATGCCATCCATGACGCCCTACAAAGGCCATTCAGATCCAAAGTCCCATATTGAAAGTTTTGTCCTATTAATGGAGGTCCAAGGAGTAGTAGGGGATGCCGTTTGCAAAGTTTTCCCTCTAACCTTGGGAGGATCTGCCATTCTGTGGTTCAGAAGTCTAGCCTCAGGGAGCATCGGAAGCTTCGCGCAACTCAGGAAGTCATTTGTTCGGCACTTCAAAGGGGCATGCGTCCCAAAGAAAATGGTGGGAGAATTGAGACTGATGAAGCAGGGGGATGATGAGCCCCTGAGGAATTTTATTGAAAGGTACAACAATTTGGTGCTCGAGGTCGGAGCGTACGAGTCATCCGAAGCGCTAGAAAGTCTCAAGGGAGGTCTGAAGGTCGGGAAGTTGTGGACTCACCTGAGGATTCAAGACGTATCAGATTATGCCACTGCCTTGGAGTTGGCCAGGAAGTTTATCTTAATAGAGGAGGAGAAAAAGATTGCCCGTGGAATAGACACCCGAAAGGCTAAGATACTCAGGTCAGACAATCAGTGGGATTCAATCAGAAACTTGAGGAGACCAATCCCGGAGCAGAAGAAACTCAGACTGACACCTCCGAGTAGTCATGCTCAAGAGATAAAGTCATCTGTCCAAGTCAACCGTGTCGCGGGGAGGACATTATACACCCCCCTGAACAAACCTATGGCCCAGATAATTCGGGAAATCCTGAATAAAGGTCTATTGGCCGAGCCTAATTTGAGGAGGTTCCCTATTGAGGAGGGAAATAGTAGGGCTTACTGTATCTACCATAACGTAAGAGGACATGCCACGAATGAGTGCAGAGACCTGCGGGAGCAGGTGGAAGACTTGGTGAAAGAAGGCTATCTCAGTGTGTACACAGACCATTCGGTTTTTGAGGTCGACCAAAGTTGATAGCGGAAGTCATCCGGTCGGATGCATGGAATGCTGAGATGCAGAGGTGATGTATTAAGAATAGCCTTACTTGTAGTGACCCTTGTAGGGTTGCAAGAAAGACAACGGATCCCAAAAATGTGAGTAAGACCTCTTCTGTCTTAGGCTGACATTTATTTATGCTTGTTTGTTGTGGCCCCCACAATGGTTTTGATATTTGTTTTACGGCTCGGGTCTGCTCTTGTACCGCCGAGACCGATGTTTCTTTCCAACTCGGGTCTGCTATTGTACCGCCGAGAGCGATGTTTCTTTCCGGCTCGGGTCTGCTCTTGTACCGCCGAGACCGATGTTTCTTTCCGACTCGGGTCTGCTCTTGTACCGCCGAGACCGATGTCTCTTTCCGGCTCGGGTCTGCTCTTGTATCGCCGAGACCGATGTTTCTTTCCGGCTGCTCTTGTACCGCCGAGACCGATGTTTCTTTCCGGCTCGGGTCTGCTCTTGTACCGCCGAGACCGATATTCCCTTCCGGCTCGGGTCTGCTCTTGTACCGCCGAGACCGATGTTTTCTTTCCGGCTCGGGTCTTCTCTTGTACCGCCGAGACCGATGTTTCTTTCCGGCTCGGGTCTGCTCTTGTACCGCCGAGACCGATGTTTGTTACAGCTCGGGGTCGGGTTACGTCCCACCGAGTCATGCTCATTGGTATGGGGACGGGACATTCCCCCAGAGCCAAGTACCTCTTTCAGCTCGGGGTCGGGTTACGTCCCACCGAGTCATGCTCATTGGTCTGGGGACGGAACATTCCCCCAGGACCAAGTGATTCTTACAGCTCGGGGTCGGGCGATGTCCCACCGAGTCTGCCCTTTGGACTGGGGACGTAACATTCCCCCAGGACCAAGTGATTCTTACAGCTCGGGGTCGGGCGATGTCCCACCGAGTCTGCTCTTTGGACTGGGGACGTAACATTCCCCCAGGACCAAGTGATTCTTACAGCTCGGGGTCGGGCGATGTCCCACCGAGTCTGCCTTTGGACTGGGGACGTAACATTCCCCCAGGACCAAGTGATTCTTACAGCTCGGGATCGGGCGATGTCCCACCGAGTCTGCCTTTGGACTGGGGACGTAACATTCCCCCAGGACCAAGTGATTCTTACAGCTCGGGATCGGGCGATGTCCCACCGAGTCTGCCTTTGGACTGGGGACGTAACATTCCCCCAGGACCAAGTGATTCTTACAGCTCGGGATCGGGCGATGTCCCACCGAGTCTGTCTTTGGACTGGGGACGTAACATTCCCCCAGGACCAAGTGATTCTTACAGCTCGGGGTCGGGCGATGTCCCACCGAGTCAGCCCTTCGGACTGGGGACGTAACATTCCCTCAGGTCCAAGTGCCTTTCTCAGCTCGGGGTCGGGGTACGTCCCACCGGGTCAGCCCTTCGGACTGGGGACGTAACATTCCCCCAGGTCCAAGTGCCTTTCTCAGCTCGGGGTCGGGGTACGTCCCACCGAGTCAGCCCTTCGGACTGGGGACGTAACATTCCCCCAGGTCCAAGTGTCTTTCTCAGCTCGGGGTCGGGGTACGTCCCACCGAGTCAGCCCTTCGGAACGTAACATTCCCCCAGGTCCAAGTGTCTTCCTCAGCTCGGGGGTCGGGGTACGTCCCACCGAGTCAGCCCTTCGGACTGGGGACGTAACATTCCCCCAGGTCCAAGTACCTTTCTCAGCTCGGGGTCGGGGTACGTCCCACCGAGTCAGCCCTTCGGACTGGGGACGTAACATTGCCTCAGGTCCAAGTGTCGTTCTCAGCTCGGGGTCGGGTTGCGTCCCACCGAGTCAGTCCTTCGGACTGGGGACGTAACATTCCCCCAGGTCCGAGCATCTCTCACAGCTCAAGACAGGATCATATGCCACCGAGCACATCATCGTAAACAATTTGCTTTGAGGTGGAGAATCATTCTGAATAAAGTCAGCATCTCCAAAAAAAAACCGAGGATATGAAGATAGAAACAGAAAACTTAGTTGATGGCGAAAGCAATTTCTCTGTAAATTCTGGAGCGACCACCAGCAAGGCGATGAGCACACCATCTTTTTATAGTTCCCGGCATCAACTCACAAACTCGTTGTTACCGAGAACTAGGGGACAGATGTTGATGATGTTTTCAGGACCTATGTTATTTAAGGAGTACAGCAGGGGTAAAAAGGGTAATTAACTCCATTGATCGAGACCGTTAAAGCCGACCTGACAACTTGACGGTAAGAGGCCGATCACTTTATACTAAATGGCCGAGCACTTGAGATCGGATGACCGAGCATTATCAGATCGACAGCAGCATTCTCAGTTCAAATGGCTATCATGACCGACCTCATGAAGACCGAGCACATGACGAGGCGTGCTCAGGAAGATAAAGCATCCTATTCTTGCGGAAAAGGGATAAGTTGTCCTACTTTAATGGGGAAAAGTAGTAAGTTAATATCCTAATAGGATAAAGGGAGTAAATGTAGTTTTAATTAGGAATCCTTATGGGAAAAGGGAATAGTTTTAACTAGGATTCTTTATGGGAAAAGGAAATTGTTTCAACTAGGAAATTCTTGTACAAATAGGAATATGATTTCTACACTATTATAAATAGAAGGGTAGAGTGTGCATAATGGGAACAAGTTGGAGGAAAAAAAGTGGAGATCAAGATCATTACGATCAGACTTGTAAACAAAAGAGAGAGCCGAGAAGTGTATTTGAGTAATAAAAGTGTCATCCTGTTTGTGTCCGTGGATGTAGGTCGGATCCAAATCCACCGAACCACGTTAAATCTCTTTGTCGATTGGTGTGTTTATCTGTCTCTCGCTAAATTTGCTTTTGGTCCCCCATAACCAAACAAATTCACTATTGAAGGAGGATTACCTCGGAGGTGATATTCCCATATTACCCTGAGACCAAAATCCGCCGTCAACAAAAGTAATATTTTTTGTTTCCATTTCATATCATATCGCATTTTTCGTTTCCGTTACTATACAATCTAATTTTTTTAATGGAGATTTAGATAATTTTAGGGTCGTAATTTGTGTTAGAGGGATGGCTTTAACTTATATTCACTTGTTTTTTGTTTATAAAATTTGTTTAGCTAGTTATATTTTGGAGTCCCTATTACTGTTTGTATGATCCGTTTAGTTATCTTAGAAGTTAATTTTTGGCCATTTGTTTTCAAGTACAAAATGTTTGCAGTCGAAGAACAACTTCTGCATCATGTTGGGTGATGAATCTGTCAGTCTGTCATCTCATGTTACTTCACATGGATCTGATCGTGCGAGTTCCTTTGACTTGGATCTATTTAGAAATCAAAGACTCCACTTTTGCCCAACTGATGCATCAAGTTTAAAACGAGGGAAAAGAGAGTCCTTTTGATGATTTGCGACTCCAGAATCAAACTTCAGAATTTTCACACCCTAATTCTTTTGATTAACTATTTACTGGAAGTGTTGGTCACTATTATTAATTTTGTTTAAATCCTTAGAGATGAACGTATTTGCTAATGAATTTGCAAAAATCTGGATAGTTAGGCTGGCAGGTTTCTAAAACGGATAATATCTGGATAATTGTCTCGGGTCATCACACTGAACTTCTAAAACAGATAATAAAATAATATTTAACTAGTTAGGCCGGATCATGGGTTATCTCATCAACAATTTCGCTCATTTGAAACCAATAAAAATCAAGCTTTACAAACAAACTCATAATGGGTATAGTTATTTTCAAAATGCAAATTGTACTACCAGTGTATTGTAAGGATCTAACATTCTAAATCATCCTTTTTGAACAGCCAACTTCATAAAATTGGAAAAGAAAAAAAAAAGAGGCAGTCTGTATTACAAATTCTTGAAACAGTTTGGTAATTACTGATAGGGGTGGCAAAATGAATTAACGAATCGAATCAAAATATTATGAATTCATATTCGTTTACTAAACGAATCAAATACGAATATTCATTTATTCATGACATTATTTAATGAATTACACAATTAATAGATTTAATAAAAATGACTCACCAAATATAGATAATATTATTTTTATGTGATAATTGATAATAACTTCTTAAATCTTAGTTGAAAAATAACAACTAGTAAAAGAAAATAATAAAACGAATCATAAACGAATTAGTAAACTTAAATTCGTATTCGATTCGTTTAAAAATCAAATTGACTCATTTATTAAACGAAACTATTTTTTCAAATCTATATTCGTTTTAAAGCGAATTAAATCGAACGGATAAACGAATCCTAACTCAAATTACCACCCCTAATGACAGATGTTTTGCAAGATATTAAAATGTTTCAACTACCTATCAATCCTGTGTTCAGAGATTTACCACATAATGCACGTTCTCTTTGGTATTTCAAGTTACAGAGGGACAGTCATCAACATTAATGCACAAGCAAAAAAGCAATGGCATTGTAATAGTACAAAATATCAAGACAAAATAAAAATACTACTACACATAAAAATCATAATGTCACCATGGAGCATTAGCCACTTCCTGGAACTTGAGATCATAACTCTCAGCCGTGGGCTTCAGACTTGAGATTTCGGCACCAAACCTCTGATAAGCACCTTTCAATTGCACAAGCCTTGCTTCAATATTTCTAATTTCATCTTCTGTCAGAGCTTGTTGAGTTTTAGCTTCTATATATCTCCTTGTGTCCTCAGCACCTTCTGATTCAAAAGCTAATCTCACAAGCTGGCGTAGCCGAGCACGTAAGAATCTAACATTCATGCCCAAAAGCTCAAAGGCTTTCAGAGTCTTGTCCCACATAGCAAATTCATCGCGTGATGTAGTAAGCTTGCAAGCTCTCATGGCATCCGCAATGTTAACAGTTTCAGAAATAGTTCCGACAGCCAACTTGAAATTGATGCCCCGTACTAGATTCTCATGAAGGAATGCATTCTGACTACAGCAAAGCTTGTAATACTTACACCGGACATCTTCTGGAAGCTCAGAATCTATAACCAGTCCATCTAATAAGATATTGAAGTTGTCTAAACTTGTGACATCGTTAAACTGAACAGCATCTGTGGATATCTTGAAACCTTCCAGAACTTCTGAGCCAACCTCTTCGCTGTCATTTTCTGATTGGTCGGCTGGTTGTCCAAGATTGGAAGCTGATCTTGTCTGGGCAGACTTTTTGTTCTTCTTTTGGACAACAGCTAATGGTAGAGACTTCTTACGTTTCTTCTTTGGATTTTGATTAGATACTACAACCGGTTCTCCATTCTCTATTTCAAATTTCAAGTATAACATCCCATGGCAACGGAAGATAAATAACTAATATACAGATGGTAGAAACCTTATGACATACAACCAGATATAAATGACACCAAAAACAAATAAAATAAAATAAAAACTTGCCTGCTTCATTTTGTTTTGATGGAGCATCCAAATTTAGAAGGCCAAGAGCCCCATCCACTTCACTAAAATCATTGGCCCTTATTATGTACACCTACAAAGAAATACAGATAAATATTATGGACAAAAACTTATTGTAGATATAAAATGATAATATATAAAATGGAGCATGAATATTCACTATCACAGAAAATATTTTTCGAATTTCGGCCTCCCTCTCTTCTTAGCCCAACATAATCAATTCATTGAAGCTTTCACAGCTTTTAAACAGCGACATCCTTCTCATGATCTTTCCCCTCATATTACCTTCAATGAGCTAAAGCATTTTTCCTTCTTTTTTTTTTTTTTTTTTGTATAGGAAACAAAACATGATTTAATACTTATGAAAAGAGTTAGATAGGGGAGAGAGAGAGAAAATCTTCAGGAAAATACAGGCCAAAGCAAATCGAAGAACCAAAAAACAATTCCTCTAACCAAATAACAAACCGCTTCCCAATTGTGAAGAACGAAGAAGAATAGCAAACCTTAAAAATTGAAATAGAAGGCCAAATTGTTGGCCTTATATATCCATGCTTGAGATTCATATATTGCACATACTCAACACAGTTCGTGTCCGCCGGCAGTCCATGATGGATGCCTTTAGCATTTGAATATCTCTTCTAGTTCAAAAAGTTCATTTCCGTGTTTTTCTGAACCCATCAGTCAGTTATTCAGATAACTTCAATGCTTTGAGGTCCCTATAATCTACCGATCAAGGTCAGGTTTACAAAAGGAAAAATAAGAGCCATTACAAGAAATGACCATTTTTTTCCCTTGTAGATTCTTACTCAGTGGTAGTTGGTCAAATGATTTTCCTAGATACGATGTATGTAAATAAATATACACGAGTTATAAGAAGCCCTTCCCTGCCCAGAAATGCAAAATCAACCAATCTTGAGAAATAGCAATCCTCTGCTCTTAGAAGCTAATCCTTGCCAGTTTTATGGGTTTCTGCTTTCATTTCAAGCATTGATGATGACCTCACATAGTGCATCTTAGTTGTTGTGGTTTTATGTTTAAAACATTATAAATGTGATCTTGTAGAATCCTTATTGGATTTCCTTCTAATTACAAATGCATTTTTGCAACAGTATGATAGGCAGGCAGGGGTTTAGAATCTATGCTTTTTTCTCTCTGATAGATCAGAACAGGTTGATTATTCCAATGCACTTGCCAACTGCTGCTGTGCAAATGAAGTGAGATTTTTTTTCTTGAGCATTCATAAACAATGTAAGTTTGTGGTTATGTTGCTCGGCAGCAAACTGGAAATAGTCAACACTGAGCAGCTTCCTGGTCTACATTTATTTTTACTCTGTTGCACAAATCTCTAGTGCAAAGCTAGTCTTGAAAAAGGTCCATCTAATGGTCGAACTCATGGAAAGAGGATAATCAAAATATGTAAAAGCACATATGGTAAAGGCAGCTTTAGAAAACCGTAGGGGTGACAAAACAAATCAACGAATTGAATTTGGATCAAATCTTAAACGAATCGAATCAAAATGTGATGAATTCATATTCGATTTGTTTATTAAACGAATCTTAATATCAGGATTCGTATTCGATTCATGTATTAAACGAATCGAATACAAATATTCGTTTAGTCATGGTATTATTCAATAACATAATTTACCATAATTTATTTACATTAATTTTTCATAAATATATACATATAAAATATGTAATTAATATATTTACTAAAAATACCTCATTAAATATCGACAATATTATTTTTCTATGATAATTAGCCATAATTTCTCGTATCTTAATTGAAAAATAACAATAACTAGTAAAAGAAAATAATAAAACGAATCATAAACGAATAAAAAAATCAATGAGCTTAAATTCGTATTCGATTCGTTTAATAAACGAATCGATTCGAATTGACCCATTTATTAAGCGAATTCATTTTTTCAAACACGTAATCGCTTTAAAGTGAATCAAATCGAACGAATAAACGAATCGTAACCCAAATTGTCACCCTTAGAAAATCATCTTATGTGGAACTGAAATGATAAGATAAGTTCATATGTCACACAAGTAGGGATACAAAGTTGGGATCCAACTTCGTATGCATAGAATTATCATAGTTGTTAAACGCGCAAGGTGCACCAAGGTGCTGAGGTCCTCTTGGGGCATAGGCACAAGGCGCAGTATGAGGCGCATGAGCACGCCTGATCGAAGTGAGGCGCATGGCGTAGTCTGCATTTTTTTTTAGCTCTTATATTAATTAATTTCCCAATTGGGATAATTCATATAAATTTTATTTAATAAATTTATCCAATAAATTTCAACTCAATAAGTAAAATTACCAATCATATCAAATGAAAAAAAATCATAACTTAAATAAATAAATAAAATTATCAAAATTCATAATTCACATGATATTTATTACCATTGATCTCTATCATTTAACTTTTCAACTTCGTAATACGTGCAATGATGTGTTGCAATTGTTCATATCACTTTTTTAAATTCAATTTCTTCAAATAGGCACACAGGTACGCGCTTTGGGCTTTTTGCCTAGGCGTTGAGAGGCACGCGCCTGGGAATATGAGCTGAGCCTCCCAGATGAGAGGCACTAGCAGTGAGCCTGAATAAGAGGTGCGCCTGGATCTTTTATTTTCTTTTTTTGGCACCCCACCCCGAAATTAAACACATCCCTTAGACTTAAACCTGTGACCTCTTTCTTCCACCGTAAGAGTTAAGCTAACCAGGCTACCTTTTAGGGATGTAAGCATAGCATAGCATATTGTTTGCATAAACAATAGAAAAGTTATTTAGGCCATCACCTTGAATTTTAGAGGGGCAATTAATTGGAAGACCAAGACATCTCCCTCAAGCAAATTATGCGCAGTGGAAAACTGTCTCCAACCAGCACTCAGTCCAGTCTTTTCAGCAAAATATTTGGCCGTATAATGTATCCCATATTCATCTTCCAAAACTACAGAGGCATCTTTGTTTGGTAAGTATGACTTACAAAAATGTCCAGGAATCCCCTGTCAGGAAAATATATATATATATATACATCAATCTCACATAAAGCCGTGGTTCCTCAAACAATGTCATTAGCCTGATTCAAATTTACATAGCTAAAAGAACTCACCATCCAGAAACAGCTGGCAACATGGGATCTAACCATAGATTTAGCAAAACTAGGGAATTGAGGCTCTAAATTGGACTGAACTTCTTCTGCCCTAATCATAGCGGGCGACTTAGGTTCAACGGGAGAACACTTCCCATCTACCACATCCTTATTTTTCTTAGAGCTGTAAATTAAATAAAGAACCATCCATTTAGTCATAAATCAAATCTACACCAACATTACAAAATTCTCACTAACCTCTTGCTCTTCCCTACTCCAGAATCAAGCTCAACCTGTTCGAATTCATAAAATTTGGCATTAATTTTACCAGCTTACGAATATCATATGAACCATGCACTCGAATTGAACAGTTAGCAGAACTAAGTTTGAGGTCATGAACAATCAAGCAAGCTTACGGTTAAAGGCGTGATTGATGTGTCAGATTGACTCTTCTTGAACTTTAATATAATCTTTCCTTTCTTCTTCGCCTGCTTCATTGGCTCATCCTGTTACAATTCAAGTTTAACAAAACGGAATTCAAAACGAAACCTGATTGTTAATACAAAATATCGAATGCTAAGTAAAGCATTTAAAAGCAAGATATGAATATGAGATCTTAAAGATTGAGAGAGAGAGAGAGAGAGAGAGAGAGAGAGAGAGAGACCGCAGAAAATATTGTCTTAGGTTTGCGCTTGCGCTTGGGCTTGGAAGAAGCGGGAAGCAGAGAGAGCTGAGCGATTGTAGCTTCGTCGTCGTAGTCGTCTGTTGGTCGCGCTGCTTCGGAGCTTTGTTCGTCATGCGACGTCGTGTTGAGGTTCTCGTCTAGGACTTCTTTCTTGACTTGCAGATCCATTTTTGATCAACAAATGTGAATCTACGATAACAAAATTTAAGGTTTCAAGAGAGAGATATAGAACTAAGAAGCGAGAGCGACTCTTTTTTTTTTTTTTTGCCCAAACATTTATATTTTTCCTGATAAAATTAGGGGAAAAAAAAATTAACCAGAGATTTTCAAAATGGTTGATATTGAAACTATAATTGCTTGTAATTTTTGTTAAAAAATTACATAGCATGTGTTTTACTAATTATAGATACACAATTTATATATTCATGTAGTCGTATGTCATAATCATGTTAATCATGTCGACTAATTTATTAAATTGACTGTGTTTATGTTCAAAGATTTTGTATGATTATTAAGTAAATTATATCCGTATTTACTTAAATCTGACATAGTACTACAAGATAACATGAATTGAATTTGCACCATGGAGATATAATTGGTTGGTCCAATATGATAATTTATAGTTTGGGATTAATATGAGAAGTTTAAAGAAGTGATTATTTCTTTTCAATCATCAAAGTTGAAGAAAACCCCTCTTCGATAGCCACCCAAAATTGTCATCAAAATTACTTGAAAGGAATTTTGTTTTTAGGTAGTACACCAAAATTTACGTTTGTTGTTTGTTTGGCCTTTATTATGTTTGTTGAGCTACAACTTTTGAGAGATTTTCATTAAAATGTTTCAGGTTTACTTATGTGTCCTGTACCTGGTTTGATACTGATAATAGGGAATGTTGTAGTGTTTTTTGGCTTGTTCCCTGCTCATTTGCCTGGACAGTCTACTCCATTGTAATGCAAAAACAGTTTCTTTTTGTAACTATTTTGTTCTTTTTGCTAAAGTATAATTCTCTATTTGTAATGAATATAGTTAAAGATAACAATTTTCCGTTTGTGCTTTTATTCATTAAAATATAAGTTAATGGCTTGGTAATTGCAGGACTATTAGATGAATTTGGATCCTATGTTGATCTTAGGTGTGCTAATCTTTTTATAATTTCTGTAAAAAAAAAACTTGTGCATTAATAGCAATGAATGATTAAGATTTTTATTTAATAATTATTAATCACAATTTGTAAAAAATTAGTTTCGAGTCCATTGGATACACCGCTTAAAGTTTGTTTTGCCTGCCTTCTTGTGGGAGTTGGCTATGCATGGGTTATTCACTCCTATTGTTTAGTGGTAAAATTTTGAAGTAGTGTCCCTGTTTAAATATTATTTCCTGTTTGGTTTATTGAAGGATCGTTATTTTTAAATTCTTGTTTCTGTTTACTTGTATCAACGATTAGGATGTAGGATGTAACATGCGGAACTATAAGTATTTAAATCTAAGTTAGTTATTTAACAACTCAGTGGAGGTGAGATTGACCTTTTCCACAAATACAGAACACTATAACTGATAAGGTTAGAAACAGTATAACTGACAAGGTTGGAAGTCTATTAGCCCATAGTCAGCTTCCTAGAAACAAAAATGTAGGATAAGCCTGGATCGAATGGTTTGGCAGTGGGATTTTCAATATTTCCAAAAAAAAAAAAAAAATGTGCAGGAAAGATCTTTCCGGAGGTGTGATGAGTGGTATTTATACCACTATTTCCCACTCATTTGACCTAATGTTTTGTATTGTTTCTCGAGTTTTATGAACGTTTTGATGTGTTTTGTTGTTATTTTGCAGATAAATAAAGTTTGGACAGCACTGGAGGCAATTTGGGGCAAAACTGGACAAAAACGCACTAACTGCAAAATTTCAGTCTTCAGCGCGTCGCGACGCTGGAGCCTTGCGCGCCGCGACGCCCAGCGTGCACCGAAGTTGCTAAAATGCGCCCTGGTCAACGGGTCAACAAGTTGAAAAGTTTGACTTTGCTAACATGCGCCTGACACGTGTCACCATCACAACGGAGATGCTAACATGCGCCGTGCCACGTGTCAAGATCTCATTGCTTGGACGGCCACCGCCATTACGTGTCATGCCACGTGTCGCCACATCAGCGTCCACATCAGCAGCCACGTCAGCAAGTCAACCGAGTCAACGAGCCACGTCATCATCAGCCAATCACAGCGCGCCACGTGTCAAGCTCTCATTCGTCCGACGGCCGCCGCCCCACGTGTCATGCCACGTGTCGCCACATCATCACGATGACGTAAGCAATGACGTCATGAACAGTAGACACGTCAGCATGACGTAAGCGATGACGTCATGAACAGTGCCAAGTCAACGGGTCAAATCTGAGTCAACCAACCAGCGCGTGACACGTGTCACTGTAGCGCGCGGCGCGACGCTCGCCCAGCGTCGCGACGCGCGGACCTTATCCGCGCCTATAAATAGAGGGCGAGATTTCAGTTTTTGGTGTACCATTTCCTCTCCCAAATCCTATGTAATTAGGGAGTTTCTCTCTCTCTAAGCTCTTTTTATTTAGTTTTTGTAATTTTCAACCAAGTTCTGTAATAATAATATTTTACTTTCTTTATTTTACAGTTTTTACTACTCATTATGAGGAGGTAACTTCCTTCTGTTAAGGTAAAAGGTAATTCTTTTACTATTACTTTTTAGATAATTCTCCCATAATTATAATATATTCAAGTTTTAAATTGACTTAATCAGGATACCGCCAGATTGGTCGGTGATTAATTAAATTTAAATTCCGCCTTTATGGCTGGTTGTTTTTAAATGATTTCCGCCTATATGGCTGGTTTATTTTCATTTCCGCCTATATGGCTGGTTTAATTTCAGTTCCGCCTTTATGGCTGGTTTATTTTCATTCCGCCTATATGGCTGGTTATTTCTAAATTAATTAAATCAAAATACCGCCTATATGGCTGGATGAAAATACTTTGCAAAGTTTATATTATATTATGGGAGAAATCTAATTAGTATATAGTAGAAGTAATTCCTTTTTACCTTAGCAATTTTATTTTTATTTCACTTTCAGCAGTTGTTTTACTACATTTACTTTATGCAATTTATTTTAAGTCTTTTAAGTTTTAGCCCTAGTTATGTATCGTAGCTAAGTCAGTTATCTAGGGTTGTGATGAATTTCAATTAAACTGGTTTATAAGGGTTAAATTATAATTTGGGTAATTTAAAGATTTATTTATTGAGTCTTAATCTTAAAGCTCTTTAATTAACTGGCCATTAATTAAATTGATTAGGTAAACTTAAAATGAACTAGACATAGGGATTTTAAGTTTAAAACCTTAGACTCAATAGCCCACGATCTTCCTTAAGGATAGATAACCCTTTTAATAGATTTCCTTACAGGATAGGAATATACCTGTAGGGCGGGGGTAGCCATAATTGGAACTTAGACTTAATGAATCCAGGTAATGTGGTTGACATAGGAATATGGTTCAATTGGGTTATACTGGGTATTTGTAATTGACCATCGGAAGAGGCTTTTACATAAGTTAGTGTTCCAGGTTAATAAATTGATATTTTACCCAACTATAAAATAACTACTTCATCTTTTAATATTATTGAAATAAATCACAACCCTGGATAGTTTTTAATATTGAATTTCTTTAAAATCCACTTTTAAGCAATTTCAGTTATTTGTCTTTAAATTTAGAATCATTGCCATTCCAAATCAATCAAACAACTTGTTAGATACTGGTAATTATTTGGCCCAATAAATTGATAACAAAAAGGTTTTAAGTCCTCGTGGGATCGATACTTTTTATACTACTTGAACGATACGTACGCTTGCGTTATACGTGTGTGTTTACGCCGGTCAAGGTGCAGCTTATGTAATTGCAATGGTAGCAGAATTTGGTGAGTATACTAGTGATTGGCTCTAACTCAGGGACGGGATTATCCTTCCAAAGTAATAAACCATATTCTCTAACTAATCTTTGATGCCTGGATTATAATCTTTCAACAAATACTGCTAGAGAGTTTTGTTCTTTAATTTCATCTCAACTGTTTCAATCACATTTGTCACAGCCAGGCCCTGAGATAGACAGAAAGAGGTCCATTGTCCATAGCTCATCCAAATTGTCTGTTGGTTATTTGGTTTTGATGGTTGTTATTTGTCTGAAAGATGATTTTAACGGCTAATAATCTTTGATTAAATTAATATGCAACAGACATGGGTAAATATGATGAGGTCCTGTGAAATGATGATAAGTGAATTACTAGATGCTGACTTGACTTCAATGATTGGTTGAAGTCAAAAAGTGTTAATGAAGAAGCAGTTGTAGGTTATAGGCCTGCCTTGTTATTTTTGTCAAATAATTAATTGTTGGACTGGTTCTTTAACCCAATAATGGTCCTAAAGGAGCAAATTAGGGTCCTATAACGAATGGAGGCTTGGGAAATTGGCAGGTTACTGCCTCAAGATGCACTCAAAGCTTCTCAAATACAGGGCATTAGTAGAAGGTATGAACTTTTATCTTATTAATTGAAGCAATTAAAAGAGGCAGAATTTTATATACTCGTTCATTTATTTTATGAGCTGTTTGTGCTTATAAATAAAACTTTATCATTTATCCCCCTTGCTCTTGAAGAAGTCCCAATAAAAAGAGATGAAAATTTGCATTCATAATCTCTTGGTTCCAAATGCAACCTCAGTGGAGCAACTCTTTCACATTAGTTTTTTAATGAGTAAATGTTATGTTCTTAGTTTTTACTAAAGTGAGCATTATACTAATGGTGTTCAAGTGATATATAGGGTCTGATATTTCTTCTCAAAAGTCAGGTACATCGAATATCGATACATTTATAAATTTAGTTTTTCTTTTCTTATATCCTTAAATTATAAATTGAGTAGAGAAAAATCCCTTATTCGCATAATTCTGGTGTCCCATCGTTCATTTTTCCTATCACTACATGAATAAGAAATAAAGTTAGATGCATAAATTGTAAAAAATGTGAGGTTAACTCCATGTTGGTTTTTACACATATATGCATTTCCATATGTAACATTGACATTTTGGGAGTAGTTGTCTCATTCAAGAACAGAATTTTCAATGCAAAATCTATGGGGATGATTAATGGTCAAGAGAGATAATCGTTAGTTAATAGATTATCAAGAACAGAATTTTCAATCCACATCGAAGTTTGCCCCTTTTTATGATTACATTCGCGAGAATGAAATTTTCTTGGATCTGACTTGCCACCCTTATATCCGGTCAAGGTTCCGATTCCGAATCAAAACCGAATCGGTTGGAACCAGACGGTTCCGACTCTAACCGGTTCCGGAACCAGAATCGTATTTGACCGGTTCGGTTAGGGTTCTAACCCTAACCGAACCGGTTGGAACTGCTGGAACCGAACGGTTCCAGCGGTTCCAATTGTTGGACAATTATGACTCATAACATCACTATTTGTAAAAGACATTGTGGTTTTTGTACAAATTAACTATGTGACAAAGGAAATTATCATTTTATCATTTTGTAATTAGATTACTTGAATATATATAAATGATAAAAGTCCTTATGATTAGTTCCGGATTATAAGATATGAGACAGTATCAATCCACTAAAGGTTTAATCATTAAATATCCCTAGTCGTAGTATTATCGAGACTGGACATCAATAATGCGGAATAGACTAGTATTACACGTGTGCGTGTTATGGAAGCGTAACGACATAGTTCTCATATATTTGGGTATTGGATACTCATGCAAGTGTAATAGGAGGTTCTGTTTACCGATGGTACGGAAACAGTTTAGCTCTGGATAGACCCCTCGGAATCCCATTGGTAGTATGACTATGTGTCTATGGGAATCCGAATCAGGGTAGGTGTATTTGGTCTTAACCTGAAACTTGCATTGCTAATATTTGCGACAATCAATACGCTTTGGTTTTGGTCGTTGATGAGCGGAAAATATATCAATATTTTGGAACTGTCCTCGGGGCATGTACTTAATTTATCAGACTGCTTTGACTAGGAATATTATTTATGTATCTTGTTTAGCCCAATGTGGGCATACTTTTGTATTCAAAAACACATGGTGTTTTGTTTATAAAAATGATATTGAGATATGTAGTGCTGATGTTAATAATGGTCTTTATATTTTGAATATAAATCAATCTCAAACATATAACGTAACAAACAAAATGCCTAAATTAAGTAACAAATATGAAACTTATATGTGGCATTGTCGTCTGGGACACATTAACAAGACTCGCATATCCACACTTTCAAAGAGTGGGTACTTGGACGGATTTGATCCAAATTCATATGACGTCTGCGAATCTTGTTTATTAGGTAAAATGCCTAAAACACCTTTTAGCGGTAATGGTGCACGTGCCACCGAACTGTTAGCCCTCGTTCATAATGACGTGTTCGGGCCCATGTCTAGCCAGGCTAGAGGTGGATATGAATACTTCATAACCTTTACGGATGATGCATCGCGTTATGGTTATGTGTATCTTATGAGACACAAGTCGGAATCTTTTGAGAAATTCAAAGAGTTTCGACACAAAGTAGAAAAACAGACCGGCAAAAGTATTAAAACATTACGGTCGGACCGTGGTGGAGAATACTTGAGCAATGAGTTTCTCGATTACTTGAAAGATTATGGTATTCTTTCACAGTGGACTCCTCCCGGAACACCTCAATTAAACGGTGTGTTCGAACGGAGAAACCGAACTTTGTTAGACATGGTAAGGTCTATGATGAGTCGCACTGAGTTACAAATTTCCTTCTGGGATATGCATTGAACAGTACAATACTTATTTTGAATAAGGTTACGTCAAAGTCTGTTCAACAGACTCCATATAAAATATGGACATGAAAGAAATCGGGTTTCTCATTCCTGAAGATTTGGGGATGCTGGGCATACGTTAAACGTTTGGATGGTACCAAACTAGAATCCAAATCGGATAAGTGCTTATTTGTAGGTTATCCTAGGGAAACCAAAGGATATTACTTCTACATGCGGTTTTCCTCGAAAAGGAATTCCTAAATGCAGTGGTAAGTATAAGGAAAGTAGAACTCGATGAAAGTCGGAGTGATACTGTTCTTGGCACAGATTCTTTAACGGAACACGAATAGTTCATCAAGGATGAGACTGTACCACAAACTTCTAATACACAAGAACCACGTAGGTCGGAGAGAGTCAGAAAACAACCTGAGAGGTATGGGTTTCTGATCTCACCTTATGTGGATATTAATCTTATTGAGGAAGACGAACCGGCTACGTATGAGGATGCGATACAAGGTATCGACTCTGGTTTTTGGAAAGATGCCATGAAATCCGAAATAGATTCCATGTACACCAACCAAGTTTGGACACTGGATGATGCACTAGAAGGCGTAAAGCCTATTGGTTGCAAATGGGTCTTCAAGAAGAAGACCGACATAGATGGCAACATACAAACGTACAAAGCTAGGCTTTTAGCGAAAGGGTATCGTCAACGACATGATGTCGATTACGACGAAACGTTTTCACCTGTTGCCATGATTAAATCCATTCGGATAATGCTTGCTATTGCTGCATATTTCGATTATGAAATATGGCAGATGGACGTCAAAACCGCTTTCCTAACGGAAACCTTTTGGTGGATGTTTATATGCAACAGCCTGAAGGTTTTGTTGTGCCAAAACATACAAACAAGGTTTGCAAGTTAAATCGATCCATTTATGGATTGAAGCAAGCATTGCATTCTTGGAACCAACGTTTTGATGAGATCATAAAAGAATATGATTTCGTTCAAAATAAGGATGATCCCTGTGTATATAAGAAGGTTAGTGGGAGCGCATTGACATTCATTGTCTTTTACGTTGATGATGTATTGCTTATTGGCAATGACATTCCCATGCTACAATCGGTGAAATCTTGGCTTTCATTAAAATTCTCCATGAAAGATCTGGGAGAAGCAGCCTTTATTCTGGGAATAAAGATCTAACGGGATTGATCTAGAAAGATGCTTGGACTCTCCCAGAGCACATACATTGACAAAGTGTTGAAGAGATTCAACATGGATTAGTCTAAGAGGGGACTGTTGCCAGTGTCACATGGCGTCATTATATCTAAGGACATGTGTCCTAAAACATAAGATGAGAGAGACAACATGAGTCGGATCCCATTCACTTCTGCAGTCGGATCGATCATGTATGCCATGATATGTACGCGACCTGATGTCTCGTATGCTTTGAGCATGTGTAGTCGCTATCAGACCGATCCAGGTGATGGTCACTGGGTTGCGGTTAAGAACATCCTTAAGTATCTTAGACGAACTAAGGATGCTTTCTTAATCTATGGAGATGGAGAACTTGAGGTAACTGGGTTTACCGATGCAAGTTTCCAAACTGATAAAGACGACTGTAAGTCGCAATCCGGGTACATATTTTGTTTGAACAACGGAGCAGTAAGCTGGAAATCTTCCAAGCAAGAGACTGTTGCCAATTCAACAACAGAAGCAGAATATATTGTTGCAGCTGAAGCAGCAAAAAAGGCAGTTTGGATCCGTAAATTCCTGATTGGATTAGGAGTAGTTCCGTTAGCAGCTGAGCCCGTTCATTTGTATTATGAAAATAACGGGGCTATAGCGCAGGCTAAGGAACCGCGGTCTCATCAATGATCCAAGCATGTTCTTCGACGTTTCCATCTGATTCGTGAGATCATATATCGTGGCGATGTGAAGATCGAGAAGGACGCATCAGATGACAACATTACAGATCCGCTGACGAATGATTTTCCTCAGCAAAAGTTTGAGCGACATGTACATAGTTCAGGTGTTAGATACTTGAGTGATTGGAGATAGGCCAAATGGGAGATTGTTGGATAATTATGACCCATAGCATCACTATTTGTAAAAGACATTGTGGTTTTTGTACAAATTAACTATGTGACAAAGGAACTTGCCATTTTATCATTTTGTAATTAGATTACTTGAATATATATAAATGATAAAAGTCCTTATGAATAGTTCCGAATTATAAGATTTGAGACAGTATCAATCCACTAAAGGTTTAATCATTAAATATCCCTAGTCGTAGTATTATCGAGACTGGACATCGATAATGCGGAATAGACTAGTATTACACGTGTGCGCGTTATGGAAGCGTAACGGCATAGTTCTCATATATTTGGGTATTGGATACTCATGCAAGTGTAATAGGAGGTTCTGTTTACCGATGGTACGGAAACAGTTTAGCTCTGGATAGACCCCTCGGAATCCCATTGGTAGTATGACTATGTGTCTATGGGAATACGAATCAGGGTAGGTGTATTTGGTCTTAACCTGAAACTTGCATAGCTAATATTTGCGACAATCAATACGCTTTGGTTTTGGTCGTTGATGAGCGGAAAATATATCAATATTTACCGCCCCTTTTACTTAATATTTTGTTTAGTTTCTCGGGTTTGATGAACGTTTTGATATGTTTTCGTTTATTTTGCAGATAAAATAATATTGGGACACAATGAAATCATTTAGGATGAAATGTGGGTCAAATAAGGGCAAAATTTGGACTTGACATATTAATTTTGGAGATTGGAAACTTGAAAGGGCGTTTTAACGAAGTGCAGTTTTGGAAATTCCAATTTTGCGCATCTGTCGTATTTTGTGCATAAACTTTTACTCCGATATCAGATTGAGCTGATTCAAGTTCCAGATTAAAGAAGAGTCAAATATCTACAACTTTGAAAGACAAAATAATTTCTAATTCTGAATATTTCATGCCCGAAACATGATAAGAAATTAGTGGAGTAATTAATAATGGATTTGGTGGAGCAATTAGTAGAGCAATTAATAATGGATTTGGTGGATGATTTGATGGAGGCAAAATTTTGCCTATAAATACAAAGCCATTTCATTTGTAAATTCATACTTTCTTCTAAGGAATTCCTTAAGAATACTAAGAAGGTTGTATCTTGTTTGTTTATTTACAGCTTTCAGTAATTATTTCCGCTTTCGCATTTTCTTTTCTTTACTTTTCAGTTTTTACTTTCCGTAATTTACTTTTACGCACAATACTTTTCTTTCTTTAATTTTCAGTTTTTACTTTTCAGTAATGAGGAGGTAACAACCCTTTTCTGGGGTAAACGGTAAAACTTTTATTACTAATATTTAGATTATTCTCCCTTAATTATAATATATAAACTAGTTAAAACCTAACTTAACGAGGATACCGCCATATTGGTCGGTTGGTAATTATTTAAATTGATTTTAACCTGACTAAACTGTATACCGCCTGATTGGTCGGTTGGTAATTAATTATTAATTTGACTTAATCTGGATACCGCCTATATGGCTGGTTGGTAATTATCATGTAAAGTTAATATATTATATTAAGGGAGATATCTAAAATAGAAGTAATAAAAGTGGATCGTTTTACCTCAGCATTTTCTTTTATTGTACTTTTACTTTATTTACTTTTCAGCAATTTACTTTCAGCATTTACTTTTCAGCAATTTACTTTCAGCAATTTACTTTCAGCATTTACTTTTCAGTAATTTACTTTCAGCATTTACTTTTCAGCAATTTACTTTCAGTAATTTACTTTCTGCATTTACTTTTCAGTAATTTACTTTCAGCATTTACATTTTAGCATTTAATTTTCAGTATTTAATTTCAGCATTTACTTTCCGTCATTTACTTTTCAGCAATTTACTTTTCAGTATTTTTACTTTATGTCTTTTACTTTTAAGTTTTTACTAGCCCTAGTTATGTGTCTTAACTAAGTTAGTTATCTGGGGTTGTGATGAATTCTAATATCACCGGTTTATAAGGGGTTATTTTATAGTTTGGGTAATTTAAAGGTTTACTTATTAAATCTTAAGCTTAATGCTTCTTGTTGTCTGATCACCAATAAGATTGATGTGGTAAATCTAAAATAAACTTGACAAAGGAATTTTAGGTTTCAGCCTTAGACTTAATAGCCCACGATCTTCCTTGAGGATAGATAACTCTTTAATAGATTTCCTTATAGGATAGACATATACCTATTGGGCGGGGGTAGCCATAATTGAAACTTAAACTTAATGAATCCAGATAATTTGGTTGACATATGCATATGGTTCAATTGGGTTATACTGGGTATTTACGTCTGACCATCGACAGAGGCTTTCGCATAATTTAGTGTTCCAGGTTAGTAAACTGATTTATTACACATATATGAAATAACCACTTCATCTTTTAAAAGATATTAGAAAAATTCACAACCCTAGATAGTTTTTAATATTGAATTTTCTTAAACCTACTTTTGTACAATTTTATTTACTTGTTTTTTTAAATTTAGAATCATCACCATTTCAAATCAATCAATCAACCTGTTAGATACTAGTAATTATTTGACTTCATAAAATTAATAGATTAGGTATTAAGTCCTCGTGGGATCGATACTTTTTATACTACTTGAACGATACGTACGCTTGTGTTATACGTGTGTGTTTATGCCGGTCAAGTTTTTGGCGCCGTTGCCGGGGACTTATTTATCTTTCATTATTAGTTTAGAGGTTAGATACCTTTACGTGTATCTAATTTCTTTTTACTTATTGTTTTTGTTTTCTTGTGTTTCAGGTTCTCAGGAACTTCATGAGATGAACCAGAAGCTTTGAACTCCGACCACTTGACCTAGAAATTGAAAGAACCATCAGACAGTTGATAAGGGAAAATCGAGAAGGCCAGGAAGCTTTAGTCAACATGGAACCTGAACCTTTGGAGGTTGCACCACCAATTCCCATTCGAGACAGAACAATTCTGGTGGTTTACAGACTCATTTCATGTATTGTACTTCCTCCCTTACCAGCAAATGCATGTGATATCAAAACATGCATTCAGATGATTCAGCAGTCAGTTCAGTTTGGGGGGAATGCAACTGAAGATCCTAATGCCCACATCAGTAACTTTCTGGAAGTTTGCGACACTTTCAATTACAACCGAGAAGCTGAAGAAGCAATGAGACTGCGTATTTTCCCATACTCTTTGAAAGACAGAGCTAAAGCTTGGCTACATTCACTACCAGCAGGTTCCATCACAACTTGGAACACTTTAGCCACCAAATTTCTTGCAAAGTACTTTCCACCAGCCAGAACTGGAAAGCTGAGGAATGACATCACATCCTTTGTGCAAAAAGACTCAGAAACTCTCTACGAAGCTTGGGAAAGGTACAAATATTTACTCCGGAAATGTCCTCACCATGAGATTCCAAAATGGCTTCAAGTCCAAACCTTCTATAATAGACTTTCTGGACTGATGAGAACCACAATCGATGCTTCTGCTGGAGGAGCTTTAATTGCAAAAGGAGAAGATCAAGCCTGGGACCTAATCGAAGAAATGGCCAACAAAAATTCCTTGTGGCCAACAGAACGGAGCATGATCCAAAGAATTGCAGGAATTTATGAAAGTGGAGCCAATACAGCAGTCAACGCCAAGCTGGATCAGATATGCAAATTCATGGAGACTCTCAGCACTGGATCCACAAGTTCACCATATGGAGGAGCACCAGAACCAAACCAACTTGAAGAGACGGTGAATTATGTCAACAATTTCAACAGACAAAGGAACAATCCATATTCCAACACCTACAACCTAGGGTGGAGGAATCATCCCAATTTTTCATGGAGCAACAATTCAGGACAAAAGAACAATCCACCACATGGATTTCAACAGCAGAACTATCCACCACCAGGATTTCAACAACAGAACAAAGGTCAGAAACATGAAAAAGAACCAGAAATGAAAGAATGGATTGCAGAGATGTTCAAAAAGCAACAAACAGCATATGATGCTATCTTTCAGAGCCAATCTGCTTCCATCAAAGCACTTGAGAATCAAATTGGACAACTGGCCAATGCTCAAAGTTACAGACCGCCAGGTAATCTTCCCAGCAACACAGAACCCAATCCAAGGAACCGATGGAAAGAGCAATGTCATGCCATCATGTTAAAAAGAGGTACTGAAATCAACAAAGATGTTGGAGCCAAAAAAACTGCTGAGGAAGTTCCAAAAGAAACAAAGCAACAGATGGAGGAAAAAAAAGCAAAGGAAAAAGAACAGATCACTCCACCTTCACCTTTTCCTCAGCGTCTTCAGAAAAAAAAACTGGACAAGCAGTTTGCTCATTTCTTGGAGGTGTTCAAAAAGCTGCACATCAACATTCCATTTGCAGAAGCCTTGGAATAAACGCCCAGCTATGTAAAATTCATGAAAGACATTCTTTCATGAAAACGGAGATTGGGAGATTACGAGACAGTAACATTGACAGAAGAATGCAGCGCCATCATTCAGAGGAAGCTTCCCCCAAAGTTGAAAGATCCTGGCAGTTTCACCATTCCTTGCATCATAGGAGAACATAAATTTGGTAAGGCTTTATGTGATTTAGGTGCAAGTGTTAACTTGATGCCTTTTTCTATTTTCAGGAAACTGCAGATTGGAGAAACAATGCCAACTTCAGTCTCTCTACAACTTGCTGATAGAACGCTCGTATTTCCAAGAGGCGTAGTTGAGGATGTGCTGGTCAAGGTTGACAAATTCATTTTCCCAGTAGATTTTATTGTCCTTGATATGGAGGAAGACGCAGACGTGCCAATCATCCTTGGGAGACCGTTCTTGGCTACAGGTCGAACCATTATTGATATACAAAAATGAGAATTAACCATGAGGGTACAGAACCAAGAGGTAACATTCAATGTTTTCAAGGCCATAAATTTCCCAGATAATGAAAAGAAGGAGGAATGTTTCAGACTTGATGTGATACACAGTACCATTCAGAACTCCAATGCAATGCAAAGTTCTACTGACAAACTTAAAACATGTCAATTGTCTGTGGAGCGTGAAGATAAAGCGTCTTTTGCACTGAAAAAACCAATTCTTGCACTACAAGCAACAGAAGAGAAAAAGTTCCACCAGCTCAACGAATTGGAGGAATTTCATAATCAGCCTTTTGAGGATGCCAAATTGTACAAAGAAAAGGCCAAGAAGAGACATGATGAGAAGTTAGTGCGCATACAACTGGAACTAGGGTAGAAGGTATTGTTAAACAAATCAAAGGTGAAATTCTTCCCATGGAATCCAAAATCACGGTGGTCAGGTCCATTTGTGATCACCAAAGTTTTACCAGATAGAGCCGTTGAGATACATGATCCTGACTCCAACAAAACATTCAAGGTTAAAAACAAGCGTGTCAAGCACTACTGGGGAGAATCATTTGAGCGACAAAAAGAAAATGTCACACTTTCAGATCCAGCCTAATGTTCGAGAAGTCACGTCTAGCTGTCGACGTTAAATTTAGCGCTCGCAGGGAGGCAACCCATGCAATTTGTGTATATATTGTGATCTGGTGTGTTTTATTTTTGTGTGTTTAATTTTTGCTGGTAAAGTCATTTCACGATGGAAGAAGCTCTCACAAATCTTCGCAAGCAATTTCCTTCTCTCCCTCAAAAATCTCTGATGAAAGTCCACAAAGCTCGCTTGGAACGGATGAGGTTACTGATGATCAAAGACATCCAGAGTAAAACATGGAAGCCACTTCAAAAAGACGAGTTGAAAACATCTGTATGTTTTGCGGAACTAGTGTTGGTGTTAAGCCACAATACGTAGAAGCAGCACATGAATTGAGTCGAGTCTTAGCTGCAAGGAATATGCACTTAGTATATGGCGGAGGCAATCTTGGACTTATGGGGATCGTTTCAAAAGCCGTACAGGAATGAGGCAGTCACGTTTTGGGAATCATTCCAAAACCCTTGGCGGAGGCAAATCTTATTGGACCATCAAACGGAGATGAACTGATCGTGCCAGATATGTCTGAACGATTGGTAGAAATGATTAACCGTGCTGATACTTTTATTGCTTTGCCAGGTGGCTTGGGCACATTGGAGGAAATTTTTATAGTGCTATCTTGGGCGAACTTGAACATACACCAGAAACCAATTGGGCTGTTTAACGTTGATGGATTTTATGATTTTCTTTTTGTGTTTCTTGATGATGCCCGAAGAAATGGGTTCGTGTCAAAACCTTTAAAAGAACTCCTCTATACTGCCAGAACTTCTCCGGATCTAATAGACCAACTCTTAGCCTATAAACCACAAATTGACCCTATCCTTTCAAAGATAAATTGGTCCGAAGACGATTGTGGTAAGAGGCGTCGGATTAATCTGGATCTTAACCTTTCACTTTTCGTGTAGAATTTCAGCTAACCAGGTATTGTCTTCTAAACTATTCTTCTACTGTTTAAGACATTGGGGAAAATGTCTCATTTAGGTTTGGGGAAGGGAATTAGTTGATCAGTACTTTGTTTTTAGTTTGTGTGTTGTTTTTATTTTTAGTCCAAATTTTTCGAAAAATACAAAAAAAAATTGAAAAATTTTCAAAAATTACAAAAATATTTTGCGTTTTTGTGTTTTTATTTTGACTAAAAAGGTGAAATTGGTAAGAGATAGATGAGTAAGGAGTTTTCACTCCTGAGACGTATCTCAAACCTATTTCGGAATAAGTTAATTTTTGTTTATTTCCTTTTGAATTATTTAATTTGTGAATCTCCATAAAACAGACTAAAATGGATCTTCATATGGCTAGTTAGCAGATATTATCAACATGCATGGTAACATACAGACATGAGCTATAATTTAAAAGTTTGTAATATTCAGTGCTCTAGTTTAATTGGAGGAAGTATCTATAAAAAGCATTGGAATAAAAATAAAAAAAATAAAAAAAAATGTCTGAGGTCCGAGTTATTAAGTCTGTAAGGGTGTTTTAACACCTAGTGCCCTAAAGCCAAATGGTTTGGGAGTCACTAGTCCAACACTCGCTACATGGATCAAAGATGTTGCAAAAAAATATATATATCTTAAGTCTGAGTAATTAAGTCTGTAGGGGTGTCTTAACACCTGGTGCCCTAAAGCCAACTGGTTTGGGAGCCACCGCCCAACACTCGCTACATAGACGGAAGGTATTGTATATAAAAAAAAAATCAAAATCAAAGAAAAAAATCAGAAAAATCAGAAAAATTATTCCATTGTTACAAAAAGGTGTGAATTCTGATAAAACTTTAGGACAAAAATATTACTCTCTTATCAACTGCACTTGTGACTGTTGTGGGCAAAAATGAGTTGTTTAATATTTTGTCGGCTGTGTATATGGAGAATGATAAATATAATAGGAGAATTTACTTATTCAGTAATTTAGAAAGAAAGAAAACAACTAGTAACTTGGAGTAAAAGTTTCACCTGATTAGTCACTAACTTCTTTATTCTCTTTTCGCTTGTCTTTTTACTTTTGTGTGCATTAGTTTTATTATCTTTTTACTTTTATAAAACGTTTGTGGGTATCGTTATTGTAAGCCCTCACGAGACTATAACTCATCCACTAGGGACACCTAGGGGTTTAAAGGCTTGTTGCATATGCTAAATGCAACTGTGATCCCTATGAAAGTGGCTTAGTTTAATTTTAATTGTTTCTTGTATTTTATTTTATTGTTTTACTCGAGGACTAGCAAAATGTTAGGTTTGGGGGTGTGATGAGCGGAAAATATATCAATATTTACCACCCCTTTTAATTAATATTTTGTTTAGTTTCTCTGGTTTGATGAACGTTTTGATGTGTTTTAGTTTATTTTGCAGATAAAATAATATTGGGATATAATGAAATCATTTAGGACGAAATGTGGGTCAAATAAGGGCAAAAATTGGACTTGACATATTAATTTTGGAGATTGGAAACTTGAAAGGGCGTTTTAACGAAGTGCAGTTTTGGAAATTCCAATTTTGCGCATCTGTCGTATTTTCGGCATAACGTTTTACTCCGATATCAGATTGAGGTAATTCAAGTTCCAGATTAAAGAAGAGTTAAATATCTACAACTTTGAAAGACAAAATAATTTCTAATTCTGAAGATTTCATGTCCGAAATTGATGAACCATCCAAAAGTGTGTTGTGTGTAATTATTAAAGTCATTTTCAATCATTTTCAAAGCAAAAAAATAAATAATAAATAAATATTAAAAATTATCAAATCACCACAATACATGATAAGCAATTAGTGGAGCAATTAATAATGGATTTGGTGGAGCAATTAGTGGAGCAATTAATAATGGATTTGGTGGATGATTTGATGGAGGCAAAATTTTGCCTATAAATACCAAGCCATTTCATTTGTAAATTCATACTTTCTTCTAAGGAATTCCTTAAGAATACTAAGAAGATTGTATCTTGTTTATTTATTTATAGCTTTCAGTAATTAATTACTGCTTTCGCACTTTATTTTCTTTACTTTTCAGTTTTTACTTTCCGTAATTTACTTTTACGCACAATACTTCTTTCTTTAATTTTCAGTTTTTACTTTTCAGTAATTAGGAGGTAACTCCCCTTTTCTGGGGTAAAAGGTAAAACTTTTATTACTAATATTTAGATTAATCTCCCTTAATTATAATATATAAACTAGTTAAAACCCGACTTAACGAGGATACCGCCATATTGGTCGGTTGGTAATTATTTAAATTGGTTTTAACCTGACTAAACTAGATACCGCCTGATTGGTCGGTTGGTAATTAATTATTAATTTGATTTAATCTGGATACCGCCTATATGGCTGGTTGGTAATTATCATGCAAAGTTAATATATTATATTAAGGGAGATATCTAAAATAGAAGTAATAAAAGTGGATCCTTTTACCTCAGCATTTTCTTTTATTGTACTTTTACTTTATTTACTTTTCAGCAATTTACTTTCAGCATTTACTTTTCAGCAATTTACTTTCAGCAATTTACTTTCAGCATTTACTTTTCAGTAATTTACTTTCAGCATTTACTTTTCAGCAATTTACTTTCAGCAATTTACTTTCAGCATTTACTTTTCCGCAATTTACTTTCAGCATTTACTTTTCAGCATTTAATTTTCAGTATTTAATTTCAGCATTTACTTTCCGTCATTTACTTTTCAGCAATTTACTTTTCAGTATTTTTACTTTATGTCTTTTACTTTAAAGTTTTTACTAGCCCTAGTTATGTGTCGTAACTAAGTTAGTTATATGGGGTTGTGATGAATTCTAATATCACCGGTTTATAAGGGGTTATTTTATAGTTTGGGTAATTTAAAGGTTTACTTATTAAGTCTTAAGCTTAATGCTTCTTGTTGTCTGATCACCAATAAGATTGATGTGGTAAATCTAACAGGTTCTGTGTACGCCTCTTCTGGGTTTATTGAGAATCGTAGGGTATTGGATGTGATGTCAAGATGGAAGTATCACTTCAGTCATATGGAGATGATGATCACGTAGGGATACAGAACTAGTATTCTATTATGTTGCAACTATCAGGATAATATGACAAGGTCATGATTATCCGATTAAAGAGACTAGTTGTTTATGATCGAATATATGCTTCGTACAGGGCAGACACAATTCCAGCCCCAGGCCTAGCATGTGACATCGGATACTGGATCGCAATACGCAATACTTGGTATACTACGCTTGATATAGATTATATATTCCTTAAAGAATATTTCTAGAGAATTGGGTAGGCACGGTGCTTTGCTGGAAGCCAACCATGTCTTGTAAATCGGTAAGAATGTGGTACAGGGTACGCACGTGTTCGGATAGTCTGACGATCGGATTTACTACCAACATATTTAGGGATCTCATGGCTCGCTTCTTGAAGATTCACTGATGACATTTGACTCGAACAGAATTAATCTGGGATTAATTATGAGAGAGAGAAAATTAATCTAGGATTAATTGCGGAAATAATTTATCTGGGATAAAATTCAAATATTAGAGAGAGAACGATTAATTTGGAATTAATCGATTAATTAATATATTCGATATATTAATTGAGATTAGATTTCAACACGGAATTAAAATTAGATTTTAATTCGGGTGAACGAATTAATTTAGAATTAATTCACGAGCGACTTTCGTAATAATTTTACGAGGCACTATTATTTAATTAAATTTGATTTAATTACGTCGCAATGGAAAATTCGTTAATTCGGAATTAGCGAACCTGAGCCCGGAATGTGTTTTGCGGGCCCACTCATATTTTGAATTAAAGTGGGGCCCACATCAAGTCACATCACTAGTCAATCTCATCATTTTTTGGTGATGGAAGTTGTTAATAGATTTTGACTTGTAAAACACATTTCCTTATTTTATTTGATGTGTGATTGACTTATACTAACTCTTTGAGATTTGGTATTACTTTACTTTGATTTTGAAAATCAAACATCATCACTCATTCTCTCTTCTTACTTTTGACGTGAAAACCTTCCCTCTCCCCTCATCTTCAATTGCCGAGAGTTGCCTCTTGACTTAGGGAAGATTTTGTTGCAATTTCTTCCATTGCTAGCACATAAAAGGGTCTACAAAGGTGATAGGGAAACTATCCCCTTGAGTTTGGAATTCTAAGATCAAGCTTGGAGCTAAAACATACAATCAAAGGAGGGCTTGGAGCACTACACAAAGGTTGTAAATTTTTGTTATCTCCACATCCGCCATAACCGGTCGTTGTAAGTATTTTTCCGCAATCTTACTTCGATTATTCACACTTGTTTATGCTTAATAGATCTTTGGCATGTTCTAGGAGAACCCAACACCAATAAGGTTCCGGTTGGAACCGATTGGAACCCTAGGGTTCCAACCATAATAATAATTTGAGGATTTCCCAAATTACCCCTAATAACATTAATAAAATGGCTAATTTTAGGGGCATTTTAGGTATTACAAAAATATTCTAAAAATGTATAAATATGGGTCATTTTTCATTATTTCAACACACCAATTTCTCAATTCTCAATTCTCAATTCCTACAATTCTCTCATTGTCAATTCTCTCATCTACAATTACAATTATCTCATTCTCAATTCTCTAATTCTTTAAAATTTCTTAAACAACAAATGACAAGCTCATCTGAGAACACAGTGTCACAGTGTCAAATGTGCCAACCTAAGGGAGCGGTTCTAGTATCGGTTCACGGAGAAGAGAAGTTAAGTCTCGTTCCAAGGATGTTTCCAAAATTCATTTTCATTTAATCGATACTGATGAAGGTTCAAGAGCAGTATGCAACCATTGTGGGGTTTCTTACAATTTTACTGGTAGATACGACAATATGATCAAGCACCTGGAAAGACAGCATACCGTTGAGCTTGGACTTGATACGACGTAAACTCAAATGGCCATGTACGCATCATCTAGTAGATGTATGAGTTCGTTAGATTTATTTAAATATTCTGATGCTAAAAATAGAAAAGAATTTGCTAAATTAACTTATGTGGCACATCTCTCTTTAAGTTTTGGTGAAAAATTATTTTTACTTATTACTTTCAAAATGCTTTAAATCCTACTGCTTGTAGAATGACTCGAAATACAACAAAACGTCAAAATTTTCAATTATACAAAGATGTTAAAATTATTTTAAATGAAACATTTAGAGACATTGAAGGTCGTCTTTCTATTTGTTCTGATATTTGGAGTGACCATTGGCAAACACACTCATCCATGGGTGTGACTTGTCATTAGATTGATGCATCATGGAACATGCAAAAACAACTTATTGCATTTAGAGTTTTTGATGAACAACATACTGCACTAAATATTTATAGAATGATGAAAGTAATTTTTGATGAATATGATTTATTAGGTAAAATTTTAACAATTGGATTTGATAATGCATCTGCAAACACTACATCAATCACTGATTTAATAGAAATATGCGAACCAAATTTAGGGGGTCGAGTCATGTCTTTAATTTATGTGTTCAAGATGATTTGGAAAAATTATCATCTTTCGTTGATCCTATTAAGAAAGCACTTAATTGTATTTGGTAATATTCTAAAGTTATGAGAGAATGAGTCAAGTTTTGTAAATTAAATGATATTAAACCGATAAAATTTTCACGAGATGTTCCAACACGTTGAAATTCAACTTATTTTCTTTTATGTCAAGCTTTGAAATACAAAAATGCATTATGTAGTTTTTTTTCTCAACATGTTCAACATATCACACTTTTTCCTAGTGAATGAGAAATTTGTGATAAAATTTTAGAAATTTTAAAAGTTTTTAATGATGCTACAAATATTTTTAGCGGATTTTATTATCCTACAGCACATATATTTATTCTTGAAAGTTTGAATATTTTTGGTACTCTCGATCATGTTGAAAGTCCTGATCCTAATGATATTATTTTATTTGAAGCTATTAATGTTATGAAAAGAAAATGGTTGCATTATTTTAGAGACATTATTTTACTTTATTTTATTGCTGCTGTTTCCGATCCTAGATTTAAATTAGAAGGTTTGAATAGTTCTTTACAAGCTTACTATGGATATTTTGGAATAGTAGATGAAATTGATATTACAAGAATAATAGCTAAAATAGAAATTGATTTAGTAGAGTTATTTAATGATTATATTAGAAGATATAACTTGCAATCAGTAGGACAATCTAGTAGTAGCGAAACCGTAATGCAATCAAGACTTAGCGCAAGTGATCGTTGGGTACTACAACGAAATAAAAAACATAAGGATAACACGACTAATAACCCGGAATTAGATAATTATTTATCTACAAATTTTGAATTTTCAACTGAAATTTTAGTTAGTAAAAATTTTCAAATCCTTGAATGGTGGAACCGACATCAAAATGTATATCATGTATTATCAATTATTGCTAAAGAGATATTGGAAGCATATGTTTCCACCATTCTGGTTGAGCAATCCTTAGCATGGGAGGCAATATATTGGAAGTCATACGGTCTTCATTACATCCAAGCACTCTAGAAGCAACAACATGTGTAGATGATTGGACCCGAGCTGATCTGAGGCAACAAGAAGATGCTCCTGATGAATTTGAAGACTTGTTCGACAATGCATCTGCAAGTGCAACCGAAACTGGAGTTGAAGGATCAACAAATACTGATAATGATGAATGATAATTAAGGAATTATAAAATTACAATGGGGAAATATCTTTAAAATGTAATGGAACTATGTGAGCTTTGTTATGTATTTCCTTGTAAATACTAATGTAATATTTTATTATGAATAAAATAAACAGTTTCTTTTATATAACATCCTCTTATATATGGTAAAGACGTAACAGACCTTAGAATGATTAGTTATGATATTGTTGCAAAAGCGTCGCAACTGTCATTTAGTTGTATCATGACATTGTCATTTTTAGACAGTTCATAGTCAAGGTTTACACTACTTGGTCAGTAAAGTAAACCCGTTGAGACTGGTACATGTCGTATATTAGAATATTGGATTCCAATGGTTTCTCAATGAACCATGAGTCTTGGAGACTCGTATAGACGTGTAGGTGTTTATAGCGGATAAACACTGAACAAATCACCGAAGATTCTTGATGGATGGTACACCAACGTCAATAAAAATCTTCTCGGGTTGAGTGAGCATTCTGATTCTTTGACTTGAGATACCACTGTGGATATATGAGTTATCCTCCACACTTAGATGGCAGTCACGTCACTGATCTATTTAGATCAGACCTCCGTCTGTTCGTTGGGTGTGGACTGATACTCAGGATATCCTGTGTATGTCAAGAAAGGATCCGTCAGTTCTGTGTACAGAGTATAGGTATGCAATACGGAATTAGCAATATGTTAAATCCATGGGCCCGTGGTACACTATAGAAATCAGTTCTAAATGTTATTAAGGGATTGCTAATAGAAACGTCGACGTGATTATATCTATAGAGATTTGATGTTTTTATCTATATCTCTAGAATAATCTGGATACCTGTGACGGAGTGATTAGACGTATGCTATGACCTCGACTCGTATGGTTCAGAGAGTTTATCCGTGTTCGTCATAATTTACGGGTGGGTAGATTATGGACATAAAATTTTATTTCATGATGGATATGTCCGAACTTAGGGAGTCTCACTAATGAAATATACTCGTAGAAGACTAGGGCAATTTTTATGAATAATATTGATTATTTATAACTTGTTTAACGGTTAAATGAAAAATACATGCAATTGGGACCTAATCGTCATTTCTGAATTAATGTGTATTTGCATTTAATATTTGATATTATTAAATACACATTAATTAAATATCAAATAATGATATTTGACATATATCATTAATATATGTATTTGAGATATTTATGTAAATATAATACATATATTTAAGATATTTATATTTATTATTTAATTATTTAATTGTTAAATAATTAAATTAATTAATAAAATAAATATCTTAAGTAATGATTTTAACTTTTAAATGGCTTGATGTTATAGGTCCATTTGTTGTTTACTTTATAAAAGATAAAGGTTATCATTTATTAAAGAAAACATGTTCCAATGGAAATCAAACAAAATTGAAATAATTAATTGAGTTTGTAATTAAATGTGTTTGAAGCTCGTTGGAGGTTTTTTGCATGTTAGATTAATTAATAAGCTAATTAGGTGTAATTAAGCTTATTTGATTAATTAGTAATTAAAGTTGTCATTCTAGAGTTTTAATTCCACTCAATTATAACCTAGAATTGTTCTTGAGTTATTTCAAGTGGTGAGACTTGTTTGGCGAATTATTGAATTGATTAAAGCATTGATGTAAATCAATTTAGTGTAAATTGTGCAATTGGTGTAATTTGTGAAATTAGGGTTCTAAACCTAATCCAATTTTGGGGCTTTTCAAATATGTTGCATATTATGATGTATATATGATGTATATCAGATTTGGGATTGGTTGGATTTGTTCTTGAGATGTTTTAAATATTTGGGGCCAAATCGTAATTAATTGAAACTTGGAGACCCTCTCGATATTTTTGGGATCTAGTGGGGATCTTGTTGCAATTTCTAATTTGATGCGTTGGACATGCTAAAAATCATTTTAAAAATGATTTAGAATCATCCAAAATTGTATTTGACAATTTTAGGACTAAAATGATCAAATTGTAAAACTTGGGGGTAATTCGGTAATTAAAGAAAATATGATTTCTTGGGTTAAAATTTCAGATTTTAACTATTGGTTAATTAAATAAATAAGTTTATTTAAATTAATCCAAGAAAAAATTTTGAAATCGGAAAATTCCGATTTTCTACGTTCCGTTGTTCTAACCCTGTCATTCCTTATAAAACCCCCAACAAAAATGTTACCAGAGCGAGTCTGATTCTGGACACCCAATATGATTAAGCCTTTAAAATTCAATGTTTAATTTAGTCTTTACTTTATGCATGCATGTGTTTGTTTAATTTGATTAAATAAAGTAAAAGCATTTTTGCAGAAAAATCCCTATTTGAAAATAAGGTTTTTAATTTAATATGTATTTGATGCATATTAATTGGTTCATCTTGTCAATACCACTTATCGATAAATTTTCCGCGACAATATCCGAGAACGTACCAAAGCTGTGAGGATATGGCCGGTAGAAATTTATCTGTACCGGATATATTTGATATTAGGTGAATTTAAACGAAAACGGAATCCTGAACGTGCCAAAGCTGTCAGGGTTACGCAAGTATCTTGAATTTATCATTGACAAGTTTAACCTTGATACGCCTCCTTGTGAACGTGCCAAAGTTGTCACAATGAGAAACGACCAGGACCGAAAACCCATGAGTCTCTATTGAGTGATCGACAATGAGTTGTCTACCTAATGAATATACGTAGGCGAGAATTTGTCAAAGCTGTGAGCTGAAATATATTCATGGGGTCCACCTTTCACTATTATATTATGATTTGATTATCGCATATTTTGTATTCTGTTTGGGGATTACAGTTTTGCATGAAATAGTGGATGCGACATTTTTAGATTAAAAATTCATGATCTAGTTAATGCATTATAATATAATATGAAACTGTTTTATCTGCTAATTGTTTATTCGCTATCTATTTGATAGATTTGCGATGACATCGCCTATGGAAAACCTCTTTGCTCGTATGCTTGATACGAATAAGCTTAAGGGCGCTGAGAATTTTACCGATTGGGATATGAATTTGAGGATTGTCCTCGGATCCGAGAAGTTGGGATATATATTGGAAGGTCCATTACCGCTTGCTATATCTCCAAATGCATCTCCTGAAGAATTTGAGACATTCCGTAGATGGAATGATGATGATTTAAGAGTTAAATCATTCATACTTAGTTCTCTTTCTTCCGAGCTTAAGAAGCAATACTTTGAGATGCACGATGCATATAACATGATGGTACAACTTCGTGAATCATTCATGAACTAGGAACAGGTCGTGGTTCATAGAGTTACAATGAAACTATTCCATTCTAAACTTGATGATGGGCAGGCTGTGAGCCCGCGTGTGTTTTATTTGATCGATTTGATCTAGCAATTTAAGCACAATAACTTCCATCTCAATGAAACATTGGGACGTAGTGTCTTCCTCGGTTCGCTCCTGGCATCGTATCGCCAGTTCGTCATGTACTTCAATATGAATGAGATTCACTGCTCTTACCGTGAGTTGCATAGGATGCTTCTCACAGCGGAGGAAGATTTAAAGAAGAGAGTTATGACATGACTTTCGAAACCCACTTCACTTTCCACTCTTCCCAATCAAAATTGAAGGGGAAGAAGACAAAAGGAAATAAAAAGAAAGGTTTCAATGTTCCTCCGTAGGCTAAGGTAGCGAAGTCCAAGAGAGCTTTTGAAGATAAGTGCCACTACTGCCAGAAAGTCGGGCATTGGAAAAGAAACTATCTGGACTATCTTGCACAAATAAGGAAGGAAAGAGCATCAACATCAGGTACTTTTATTTTTCCTATTATTGATATCTCATTGGCTTGTGAAGTTATGACATCTAATTGGATTTTAGATTGTGTTTGTCATATTCACATTTGCAATACGTTGCAGGTGCGGACGGAAAGTAGACGGCTGAAATCTGGGGAGATGCAGTTGCGATTCTGGAGTGACGACTCTCTGGATGCGGTTGCAGTGGGCATATACGAGATTCCTTTACCCACTGGGAGACTTTTATTAAATGAATGTTATTTTGTACCAGGATGTGTGGCGAATATTATGTCACTTTTTATATTAGATACTAAAGGATATAATGTAAATATTAAGAATCGTTCTTTCTATTTATATGATAGAAATAATATCCAGATCCTTTGTTGTCCAAACGAGCATGGTTATAAATCAGAAACCTTTGAAAAGTTCGAAGAATTCCGAAATGAAGTTGAAAAACAGACTAGTCAATATATTAAATGTCTTCGATATGATCGAGACGGTGAATATATGAGTGGAGAGTTCACTGATTATTTAAAGAAGAATATGATTCTCGCTCAATATACTCCTCCAGGCACTCCGCAACACAATGGAGTGTCAGAAATGAGAAATCGAACTTTAATGGATATGGTCCGATCGATGTTGAGTTATACAGATTTACCTTATTACTTATAGGGTTATGCTCTTTTAACTGTCGCTCATCTCCTGAATAAGATTCATTCTAAAGTTGTTCCTACGACTCCGTATGAGATATGGACCAGTAGGAAACCGAATCTTAGTTATATTAAGATTTGGAGGTGCCATGCATACATCAGGATGACTCAGTAGAATAAGCTTTTGCCTCGAGGGCAGAAGTTTGGGTTTGTTAGATATCTTTCAAATACGAAAGGATATTTGTTCTATGATACCGAGCATTGAAATGTGTTCGTAGCTCGCTTCACAAAAATTCTAGAAATAGAATTTTTGTCTGAAGGTGGTGATCATAGACAGGTTGAACTTAATGAAGTACAACCTGGAAAAAATGAACTAATTGAGGAACATGTAGTTCAAGAAGATGAAGAACCTTCAACACACACACTCCGTAGGTCGCAAAGGATATCTAGACCTCCTGAACGCTTGTATTTGATACAAGAAAAGAGTCTCGATATTCTCTTAGTTGAAGAGACTGAACCTTTTACCTATAGAGAATCGATGTTGGACATCGACTCAATGAAGTGGCAAGACGCCATGAAAATCGAGATGGACTCAATGTATGAGAATTAAGTTTGGAACTTGGTTTCGCTTCCCTAAGGAATTGTTCCTATCAGTTGTAAATGAATTTACAATAGGAAACGAGGCCCGATGGAATGGTTGAAACCTTTAAGGCTCGATTGGGATATGGACTTAAACAGGCTTCACGAAGTTAGAATCTTTGAATGGACGAGATAATCAAATTGTCTGGTTTTCTCATGAATTCGGAAGAATCTTGTGTGTATAAGAAGGCTAGTGGGAGTATGGTGGTATTTTTAATTCTCTATGTTGACGACATCCTTATCATTGGGAATGATATTGGGATGATGCAAGGCGTCAAAGCTTACCTCTATAAGAATTTCTCCATGAAGTACTGGGTGATGCTTCTTATGTCTTAGGCATAAAACTCTATATAGATAAAGAAATGAAGCTTATTGGGTTATCTCTATCAACGTACATAGATAAGATCTTAGAACAATATAATTTTGGTAACTATAAGACATCAAATATACCGTTCAGATATGGCTTACAGCTTTCGAAGAAGATGTGTCCGCAAACAGAAGATGAGAAGATTAGAATGTCTAATCAACCTTATGCTTCGTGTTTGGGCAGCATCATGTATGTCATGTTATGTACTAGGCCTGATATCAGCTTCACAGTTAGTGTGACCAATAGATATCAGTCCAATCCAGGAAATGACCATTGGATGGCCATTAAACATATCCTCAAGTATCTTAAAGGTACTAAGGATAAGTTTATTATCTATGGAGGAAACGATCTGCAAGTTAATGGGTATACGGTTTCCGATTTCCATTGGATCATGTTGATAGAAAGTCTACATCAGGATTCATGTTTACCCTTAACGGAGGTGTAATTTTTTGGAAGAGTTCCAAACAGGGGTCGACAGTTGATTCTACCACAGAGACGGAATATATTGCAGCTTCTGAAGCTGCAAAGGAAGGTGTATGGGTTAGGAACTTTATCACAGAATTGAGAGTAGTCCCAAGTATCGAGAATCTGATTCCATTATACTGTGATAATATTGGAGCCATTGCGCAAGCAAAAGAACCAATTAAACCATATGTCTATGTCAACCAAATTACCTGGATTCATTAAGATCAAGTTCCAATTGTGGTTACCCCCGCCCGACAGGTATATGTCTATCCTGTAAGGAAATCTATTAAAGGGTTATATATCTTCAAAGAAGATCATGAGCTATTGAATCTAAGGCTGAAACCTAAAATCCCTATGTCTAGTTCATTTTAAGTTTACCACATCAATCTTATTAGTGATCAGACAACAAGAAGCATTAAGCTTAAGACTCAATAAACAAACTAAAGAATTACCCATAAAAAGAAAATCAATTATCAAGTGTGAATATTGTGTTTCATCACTTCCCTATAATAAAATAAAATGTTGGGGTTAGAGGATCCACATTTAATATTTCTTATCTAGGAATCTCGCTTATTATAATATATAAATTTTTTTTTATGTTCTGCTTTCTCAGGAATTAATAATGTTAAACATTTAAAACCAGCCATATAGGCGGTAATCCATTTAGTCCAACTACACCAGCCATATAGGCGGTAATTATCTGTCATATAAAGACCAGCCATATAGGCGGTAAAGTAATTTATATTTAGACCGACCATATAGGCGGTAATAAAGTCTGCCATTAATTAATCCGGTTAAATTATAATTAAGTAAGATTTACCTAGATAATTATATTAAAGGTTTCACCTTTTACCCCAGCGGAATTTTAACTACAAAACATAAAGTAAATAAATAAAATGCTGTAATAAAAACTAAAAATAAAAATACATAATTTTAATATTACAATAATTTACAAAACTAAATGCTTCCTATGAAATCAGGGAAAAAATCCCAAGGAAAGCACACCAAATGATGTGCAAATGAGCTCAATTTATTGGCATAATTTCGGGTCAGCGTCGCGACGCCAACTTGCTTCTTGCATCACGACGCTGGCTTTGTTGACTTGGTCCACGCGGCTTGACTTGTTGACTGTTGATGCGGATTTCATCGGCCCAATAGGATTTTGACAAATGGCACGCGGTAAGATTCAGTCCAATGGCATCTTGACACGTGGCAGAAGATGATTCGCTGATGATTCGGTCCATTCAGAAGGTGACATGTGTCACGCGGAATGTCGGCACCATAAAATCGCGACACATGTCCAGGCGCATTTTAGCATGACCGGTTCTGATGATGACACGTTTCACGATGCACATTAGCATTCGGCACATTTTAGCAAATTGCCAAAATACCCTTTTTCGTCATTTTTCACTGTTTTGGCTCCAAATTACATCCAATGCTTCCCAAACTTTATTTATCTGCAAAATAATAATAAAACACATCAAAATGTTCACAAAACTCAAGAAACTATACAAAATATTAGGTCAAATGAGTGGGAAATAGTGATATAAATACCACTCATCACACCCCCAAACCTAACATTTTGCTAGTCCTCGAGCAAAACATAAAATAAAATAAAATTAACTAAGCCACTTTCGTAGGGATCACGGTTGCATTTAGCGTATGTAAGAAGCCTTTAAACCCCTAGGTGTCCCTAGTGGACGAGTTGTAGTCTCGTAAGGGTTTACAGCAATGATACCCACAAATATTTTACAAAAGTAAAAAGTTAGTGAAACTAATGCACACAAAAGCAAAAAGACAAGAGAAAAGAGAATAAAGAAGTTAGTGACTAATCAGGTGAAATTTCTACTCCAAGTTACTAGTTGTTTTCTTTCTTTTTAAATTACTGAATAAGTAAATTCTTCGATTATATTTACCATTCTCCATATACACAGCCAACAAAATATTAAACAACTCATTTTTTGCCCACAACAGTCATAAGTACAGTTGATTAGAGAGTAATATTTTTGTCCTAAAGTTTTATCAGAATTCACACTTTTTTGTAGCAATGGAATAATTTTTCTAATTTTTCTGAGTTTTTTTTTTTTTTTTGTTTTTTTTACTCCATCACTTTTTGAGATGCTTCTTCCAATTAAACTAGAGCACTTAATATTACAAACTTTTCAATTATAGCTCATGTCTATATGTTAACATGCTTGTTGATAATACCTGCCAACTGAGCATATGAAGATCTATTTTAGTCAGTATTATGGAGAATTCACAAATTAAATATTTTAAAAGGAAATAAACAAAAATTAACTTGTTTCGAAAATGGGTTGAAATACGTATCAGGAGTGGGAACTCCTTACCCAGCTATCTCTCACCAATTTCACCTTTTTAGTCATAATAAAAACACAAAAACGCAAATTTTTTTTGTAATTTTTGAAAACATTTCAATTTTTTTTTGTATTTTTCGAAAAATTTAGGACTAAAAATAAAAACAACACACAAACTAAAAACAAGATACTAATCAACTAAATCCCTCCCCCAAACCTAAATGAGACATTGTCCCCATTGTCTTAAACAGTAGAAGAATAGTTTAGAAGATAATACCTGGTTAGCTGAAATTTTACAGGAAAAATTACTGATTAAGATCTATATCCAATTTATGTTTCTTACCACGATCGTTATCTGACCATTTTTCAGTAAAAATTTCGACAGAGCCTCCCCTAAAATTTCCAAATTCCCCAAATTTAACCCAAATTTATCACTGTTCAACAACCTTCGCCCCCAAAATCTACGAATTCAATCGATCAGTCAATCCTCAAATCAGAAATCTGCCAATTACTCACTGCTAAACTTTCAAGTTCACAACCCTCCGATTTCAACAAAATTAATCAACCACAAACTCTTATAATTTTCGGCTATCCCTCTTCACTGCTAAAATTTTAAATCCAGTTTCATCAAATTTCACCACACAAAATACCACAAAACCCAACAATTTTCGGTTATCCTCTTTGTAAATTCAGAAATTCAAGAGATAATGAAGAGTTCAACAATGCTTTTACCAGTCTGAAAAATGGTGATCTTATTTCTGGAAAAGCAGGATCTGAAGATGAAGGGTCTCGGTCTTGGGTGTCTGTTGATCGTGGGTTGCTTCGACCGTGAGTCTTGGTCGGAGGTTGGAAGCTCGGCAATGGGTGGATCGTATGTTGGTTGAGGTGGTTCAGATGGTGGCTTGGAATCTCGGTGAAAGCTCTTCGGTGGTTCGATTATGGCTGATTTCGGAAGTGGGTGGCTCGGAATGGCTCAGTGGCTTCTCGGTCGTGGGATTGGAGGCTCGGTAGTGGCTTGGCTGTTGGTTGAGGTGGCTCGGTTAAGATGGCGGTGCGGTGTGCTTGACTGGAGAAGGCTCGGTGAAGGTGTCTCGGTCGTGTGGTGGTGGTTTCGGTTGTAGTGTTTTCAGATGAATAATTTGAGAGAAAATGGTGAAATGTTGAAGAATGAGGAGTGAGATCTGTTTATGGTGGCTGCTGGTTTTGGACCTGTTACCGAACGCGCGTCGCAATGCCAAATTGCTTCTTGCGTTGCGACGCTCGATTTTTTAGGGTTAGGGTTTTGTGTTTGAGGCTATGGTGTCGTGACGCGCAGGGTTTTCACGTCGCGACACGTGATTTTTTTTTTTTTTGGCAAAACCAAGTCTTTCGACGGATAAATCCACTAGGACGCGTCTCAAGAGCTGACTCCTTACTCGGCCGTCTCTACTGGATTGACTTTATGTCTTCGTGATTTTGTCAAATTTTTATTTTGTGAAAATCCCGCTTGCATTGGCTTACTTTGTCTTGAAAAATTCTGTTTTTAATTTTTCCTGCAAAAATAACAAAAAATTAAAAATAATTCTACAACATGTATACACAAAACAAAAAAATAAATAATTAAAATTATTGCATGGGTTGCCTCCCTACTAGCGCTAAATTTTTCGTCTTCAGCTAGACGTGACTGAAATTCATCTGTCAATGAGGTTTCAGCGTCGTTTTGGATGTCCGATTAAAGACAATCCCATGTGCGTTGCTTTTGAAGGGTCTCTTCCAATGGTAAAGTGGCAAAAAGAGTTTTGTCTCATTCAATGCTTGTGCCACCTTTTTAATCTTTGTCGCTCCAGTGGTTCCTAAAAAGAAAGAAATAAAATCAGGAGGTCTCGTATGGTGCTTGACTTGGAATGGAAGTTCCATTTTGTCAAGCTTCTAGGTGATATCTTTGATCAGTACTCCCCAAAATATTGATATTTCACCTGAATGCTCTGGATCTTTAATAAGTTCAGACATTTGCTCCTCAATTTGCTTTGCTTCTTGCTCCACCTTTTCTTCACAGATGTATTTTAGGATTCCCTCGTTCAGTTCTTCATCTGTCATCTGTGAAATGCATGCTCCATAAGTGTCACCCTGAGGATGTAAAGAAATGTCAGATTTTAGGTCTTCATCCTCTGATCTGAGTGAAATGATTGGCTCAGGTAGATCTTCTTCAAACATCAATGCAATGGACGCTCCAAGATCTTCATTTTGAGGATACAGAGTTCCATCTTCAATTGTTGTTGGTGCAGTTGGTACAAACAACTCAACTTCTTCATCAGAGTCGAAATCTGAATAATAAAAGTCAAATCGAGACTTCGCTGGTTTGTGTTCCTGAACTGATACCTCAGATTCCTGATACTGCTCAGCCTCTTCCTCTGCTAAAGTGTCATCGTGAAATGCTTGGTACTCGAAGGCTCCGTCAGTTTCGTCTGAAAATGCTTCTTGAGGTATGTAGCTCTGGTTTTCTGTTAATTGTCTCATTTGATCTGTCAGTCTCTGAATGAATGCTTATTATTTCTGAATACTTTCGAATTGATTCTGGTATGTTTCAAGCATTGCATCCAACTTTTTGTCTTGTTTCTTGTTCCAATCTTTGAACATGTCAATCATCTGATCTTTTTCTGATGGTTCTGATTATTGATGAAGATCATAGGTAGATGATGGATGAGATGGAAAGTATGATGGTTCTTCATACCTTGAATGATTTTAATTAATTCTGCCACTCTGAAAGGTATATACATTGATTGCTCGGGTGGTTACCGTCACATATCACACATCTTCCCATTTCGTTCTGATGAGCAAATGTAAAATTGCTTAATTCTGACATCCAGTGATAGTTGTTGGGCTCGACAACAGGCCTCAGAAAACCGGACTGTTGCTCCCAGATTTGGGGTGTCTCTTCTAGTAAAGCTCGTGATCTCTCAATCTCCCAATAATGTTCCATTTTTCAACCACCTGAAAACAAAAGAAATAAATAAAAATTACAGATAAAAATAAAGAAAATTAGATACAAGTAAATTAGATAGCTTCAAAATTAATAACTCAAGAAAAATAAGTCCCCGGCAACGGCGCAAAAAACTTGACCGGCGTAAACACACACGTATAACGCAAGCGCACGTATCGTTCAAGTAGTATAAAAATATCGATCCCACGAGGACTTAATTCCTACTGTTGTTATTAATTATTGATACTATTTAGTTACAGGTATCTAATTATTGGGAGAAGAGAATGATTGCTTTTGTTGGTTGAATGTGGATTTGATAAATAAAATATTTAAAGACACAAAAGAAAATACTAAGAAAAATAACAAAAGACTCAAGGATCTAGGGTTGTAATTCCACACAATATTATTATAAAGATGAATTGATTCTCTTATATATGTGTAATAAATTAGTTTGCTAACTTGGAACACGAAATTATGCAAAAGCCTCTGTCGATGGTCAGACGCAAATACCCAGTATAACCCAATTGAACCATATGTCTATGTCAACCAAATTACCTGGATTCATTAAGATCAAGTTCCAATTGTGGCTACCCCCGCTCGACAGGTATATGTCTATCCTGTAAGGAAATCTATTAAAGGGTTATCTATCCTCAAGGAAGATCATGAGCTATTGAATCTAAGGCTGAAACCTAAAATCCCTATGTCTAGTTCATTTTAAGTTTACCACATCAATCTTATTGGTGATCACAAAACAAGAAGCATTAAGCTTAAGACTCAATAAAAAAACTAAAGAATTACCCATAAAAAGAAAATCAATTATTAAGTGTGAATATTGTGTTTCATCACTTCCCTAGAATAAAATAAAATGCTAAGGTTAGAGGATCCACATTTAATATTTCTTATATAGGAATCTCACTTATTATAATATATAAATTATTTTATGTTCTGCTTTCTCAGGAATTAATAATGTTAAACATTTAAAACCAGCCATATAGGCGGTAATCCATTTACACCAACTACAACAGCCATATATGCGGTAATTATCTGTCACATAAAGACCAGCCATATAGGCGGTAGAGTAATTTATATTTAGACCGACCATATAGCCGGTAATAAAGTCTGTCATTAATTAATCCGGTTAAATTATAATTAAGTGAGATTTACCTAGATAATTATATTAAAGGTTTCACCTTTTACCCCAGCGGAAATTTAACTACAAAACATAAAGTAAATAAATAAAATGCTGTAATAAAAACTAAAAATAAAAATACATAATTTTAATATTACAATAATTTACAAAATTAGATGCTTCCTATGAAATCAGGGAAAAAATCCCAAGGAAAGCACACCAAATGATGTGCAAATGAGCTCAATTTATAGGCATAATTTCGGGTCAGCGTCGCGACACCAACTTCCTTCTTGCGTCGCGACGCTGGCTTTGTTGACTTGGTCCATGCAGCATGACTTGTTGACTGTTGACGCGGATTTCATCGGCCCAATAGCATTTCGACACATGGCACGCGCTAAGATTCGGTCCAATGGCATCTTGACACGTGGCAGAAGATGATTCGCTGATGATTCGGTCCATTCAGAAGGTGACACGTGTCACGCGGAGTGTCGGCACCATAAAATCACGACACGTGTCCAGGCGCATTTTAGCATGACCGGTTCTGTTGATGACACGTTTCACGGCGCACGTTAGCATCCGGCGTATTTTAGCAAATTTCTTCTGACTGGTCCACATGTCCGGCGCAAGTTAGCAGGCGGCGCATGTTAGACGTCGCGACGCGGCCAAATTACCAAAATACCGTTTTTCATCCTTTTTTTACTGTTTTGGCTCCAAATTGCATCCAATGCTTCCCAAACTTTATTTATCTGCAAAATAATAATAAAACACATCAAAACGTTTACAAAACTCAAGAAACTGTACAAAATATTAGGTCAAATAAGTGGGAAATAGTGATATAAATACCACTCATCAATGTAGCAGATCCGCTTACCAAGGCCATACCTCTGAAGTTATTTGATAAACATGTGGAGTCGATGGGTATTAGATACAATCGATATTGGTACTAGAGCAAGTGGGAGATTTTGTTAAGGTTGGTGCTCTGAGCGTAAATTTTGTTATGTATTTCCTTGTAAATACTAATGTAATATTTTATTATGAATAAAATAAACAGTTTCTTTTATATAACTTCCTCTTATATATGGTAAAGACGTAACAGACCTTAGAATGATTAGTTATGATATTGTTGCAAAAGCGTCGCAATTGACATTGAGTTGTATTATGACGTTGTCATTCTTAGACAGTTCCTGGTCAAAGTTTACACTACTTGGTCAGTAAAGTAAACCCGTTGAGACTGGTACATATCGCATATTGGAATCTTGGATTGCGATGGTTTCTCAATGAACCATGAGTCTTGGAGACTCGTATATCAATGAACCATGAGTCTTAGAGACTCATATAGAAGTGTAGGTATTTATAGCGGATAAACACTGAACGACTCACCGAAGATTATTAATTGATGGTACACCAACGTCAATAAGAATATTCTCGGGTTGAGTGAGCATAGTGATTCTTTGACTTGAGATACCACTGTGGATATATGAGTTATCCTCCAAACTTAGATGACAGTCATACCACCGATCTATTTATATTATACCTCCGCCTGTTCGTTGGGTGTGGACTGATACTCAAGATATTATGTGCGTGTCAAGAAAGGATCCATCAGTTCTGTGTAAAGAGCATAGGTATTCAATATGGAATTAGCAATCTGTTAAATCCATGGGCCCGTGGTACACCGTATACTTTAGAAATCAGTTCTAAGTGTTATTAAGAGATTGCTAATAGAAACGTCGACGTGATTATATCTATAGAGATTTGACGTTTATATCTATATCTCTGGAATAATCTGGATACATTTGACGGTGGAATTATACGTATGCTATGACCTCGACCCGTATGGTTCAGAGAGTTTATCCGTGTTCGTCATAATTTACGGGTGGGTAGATTATGGACACGAAATTTGATTTCATAACGGATATGTCCGAACTTAAAGAGTCTCACTAATGAAATATACTCGTAGAGCACTAGGGTAATTTTTATGAATAATATTGATTATTTATAACTCATTTAACGGTTAAATGAAAAATACATGCAATCGGGACCTAATCGTCATTTCCGAATTAATGTGTATTTGAATTTAATATTTGATATTATTAAATACACATTAATTAAATATCAAATAATGATATTTGACATATATCATTAATATATGTATTTGACATATTTATGTAAATATAATACATATATTTAAAATATTTATATTTATTATTTAATTATTTCATTGTTAAATAATTAAATTAATTAATAAAATAATATCTTAAGTAATGATTTTAACTTTTAAATGGCTTGATGTTATAGGTCCATTTGTTGTTTACTTTATAAAAGATAAAGGTTATCATTTATTAAAGAAAACATGTTCCAATGGAAATCAAACAAAATTGAAATAATTGTTAACAAAATTGTTCCAATGGAAATCAAACAAAAGGAAAACATTTTCCTTTGTTGTAATAATCGGCCAAAGGAAAATGTTTTTAACAAAATTGTTTTGTTTTCATTTTTAACACTTAGACAAGTTACACAATTTTTTTACAAAGAGAGTTGAGAGAAAAGGTGGAATAAAAGAAAGAAAACAAAGGCAAAAACTTGGTATTTTGTAAGTATTTTCATACTTTCTTCTACATGGAAATTGTTTCTATTAATCTTAGCTTCAATTTGTATTGCTAAGTTGATGTCTCTACTCTTTGAGTTTGTAATTAAATGTGTTTGAAGCTTGTTGGAGGTTTTTTGCATGTTAGATTAATTAATAAGCTAATTAGGTGTAATTAAGCTTATTTGATTAATTAGTGATTAAAGTTGCCATTCTAGAGTTTTAATTCCACTCAATTATAACCTAGAATTGTTCTTGAGTTATTTCAAGTGGTGAGACTTGTTTGGTGAATTATTGAATTGATTAAGACATTGAATTAAATCAATTTAGTATAAATTGTGCAATTGGTGTAATTTGTGAAATTAGGGTTCTAAACTTGATCCAATTTTGGGGCTTTTCATATATGTTACAAATTGTGATGTATATACGATGTATATCAGATTTTGGATTGATTGGATTTGATCTTGAAATGCTTATGAGGTCTCTACAATATTTCATCTAGTAGAAATCAAGATTGGATCTTGAAGTGAAGCTTGTTAGCATTGGAAACAAGATTGGATATTGGAGTCAAGCTGCACACCTTGGAGGTTCTCCAACCATTTCAACAAAGGAGAGGTATATTGGATCTTGCATCAAGCTCACTAGGTAATGTTTGATCACATAGCTTAATCATCACATAACTTAATGTTGAAATAAGGCTAATCAATTGTGTTAGGATAATTTAGAAGTATAAACACAACATGCTCATGTATTAGGTGACAGTTGTTCATGTTGGATATGGAACAATTAATAAGAGTTTGGAACTCTAGATTAAAGCTTAGAGCTATGGCTACCATTCTAGAATCACTTGACCACCTTTGGGTGACCTAGAATTATTCACGAGACATTTCTTATTGGGATTATAATTTGGTTTGTGTATTGGATTCAAAATTTATGCAAATGCGTATTTAGAATAAGTTTATGTTTTTGTAAAAATATTTGATATTTTGAAAAACTTGATTTTTATTCTATAACATGTGTTGATATTGGTTTTGATGTTAAAAATTAATTTTTGGTATTTTTGAGGTGTTTAGGGAAGACCGAAAGAAATTAGGGTAATAGTGAGTTGAAGGAAAGTGAAATGGAAACAAAAAAAATGGCTTGCACGCACTGTGTGTGCATACGCGTCAATTTTATTTTCATCCGTTTTTGAGTTTCCGTACTTCGATTCAGCCCCGATTTTTTCATATACACTCGTAATGGAATATAGTATTTCATTAAATATTTTAAAATTACACCCATGCTTGATATCCATGGGTTAGACCCATTTTCGCTGCGCGGGACATCGATCCGACCCTAGGGATTCCACAACTGCTCAACAAAATGGTATCAGAGCAAGGCTTAACCACACAACACATGTTTTTGAATCTATGTCATAGTAATTTTAATTTAATTATGCATAAGACATATTGGATATGTATTACATGTTTTAAATTAAAACTTTGATCTAATTAAGTTAATGACTTGATTGTCATAAATCTCTCGTGATTAGGTGATTACTTATTTAAGTAATAGTATTAGTAATGTTAGAGCATTATTGGATGATCCGTCTTGTTAATACGGAGATGAATGGGTTCTTACTACTTATATCCAATATCGTCATTAGTGTGGGGGTATAAGTGCTCAGAACTTAGGTCGCTCCGGTAAAACATTAGATATAGCGTGATGAGTTAACGTAGTCACCCAATATCGTCATTAGTATGAGGGTGTACATACGAAGCTCATTAGTGCACATTGACAAGTATACACCTAGAACACGTCTTAATCCAATATCGTTATTAGTGTGAGGATAAGAAATGGTTCAGGACCAAACTAGGAGTCACATGAAGTGATTAACCTTAGAGGTCTACCTAATGAGTTTATAAAGGCCAATATCGTCATTAGTGTGAGGTTGGAGTAAATGTCATGGGATCCACTTCCTGCTATGATATTTTAATAGTCAAATTTCTATTTTTCCGTTCAGGGAGATTACAGAATTACGTAAAGTAGTGGGAGGGCACTAAGAGATTTAGAATTCCATAATAACTTAGTGTTATTACTTTTGAAATGAAAAATATTCTGCTACTTTTTTTAAAAATATTGTCTTGTAGATGGTTGCCGCTAATCCATTGATGAAAATTTTGGAAACCAATAAGCTAAAAGAAGCTGACAACTATTTTGAATGGGAAATGAACATACGCATTGTCTTGTAATTTGAAAAATTGACTTATGTCACTATCAATCCACTGCCTGTTGAAATTGATCCTGACTCCACTCCAGAAGAGTGAGAAACTTTTAATAGATGGAAGGATGATAACCTGAAGGTAAAATCCTACATCTTGGGATCGATGGATCCAGATTTGCTGAGACAGTACATTGAAGTACCAGATGCTTGGAGCATCATGCGAAAACTCAAGGAGTTGTTCGAGGTAAACCAAGAGATTGAACTTTATCGAAGTTCTAAGGAATTGTTCCGTGCTGAACTCAAGAAGGGAGGAGATGTCAGTACTCATATTTTGAACATGATAGACCAGATTCGATATCTAGAATGACAGGGCATTGTGTTTGATGAACGGCTGGGCCGTAATTTGATTCTGTATTCTTTGTCTGGTTCTTATACTGGCTTTGTATTAAATTTCCATATGAATTCAATGCAAGCCACATACGAAGAACTTCATAACATACTACGCACGGCGGAGTAAGATTTGAGGAAAGGCAACCCCACATTGTATCTCCATGGTGGAGCTGACTCTTCAAAGATTTATGGGAAGTCAAAAAAAATAAAGATGGGGAAGAAGAAGATTGCAAAAAAAAAAAAAAATCTCCAAGGAAACGTAAAGACGCAAAATCGAAAGTAGCTCGTGATCAATGTCTACAATTCAATAAGTCTGGACACCAGAAGAAAACTGTCCAGAGCTAAAAGGAAAAACAGGATTCTCAGATACGCTTTGTATTTTTCCAATTATTGACATCTCATTAGCCTTAGATGCAAATAGTGGATGGGTGTTAGACACTGGCAGTCCTACTAATATTTGCAATTCCCTGTAGGAAATGAGGGTTAAAAGAAAACTGAATAAAGGGGAGATCCAGCTTAGAGTTGGCAATGGCGAGACATTGGATGTCAAGGCCATAACAATAGTTGTTCTAGATCTCCCAAATGGATGTAGATTTGCATGACTGTTATTATGTTCCCTCAATTATTAGACAAATAGTATCACTACCAATATTAGATAAAGAGAGATATAAAATAAACATTTAGGATGAAAATTTATGTTTATATGACAAAGATAATTTATTGAAATGTGAATGTTCTTTATCAAAAGGTCACTATGTTTTGGAAACATGTAGAGATGTCTTGAATATAGAGAAAAATACAAGTAGGAAGTCTGAATTAAATAGTACTGAATTATGACATATGAGATTGGGCCACATAGGTGTTAGACGTCTATCCAAATTGGTAAATGATGGTTTGATTGAAAATCTTACCTTAGATCCTTATCCGATTTGTGAGTCATATATCAAAGGAAAGATGACAAAGGCCCCATTTCTAGGTGTTGGACACCGTGCTGGAGAATTATTGGAACTAATATATAGCAATGTGTGTGGTCCATTAAATCATGCCACTCATGATGGTTCAACATACTTTATGACTTTCACAGATGACAAGTCTAGATATGGATATGTCTATCTGATGAAACATAAGTCGGAAATATTTGACAAGTTCAAAATATTCTGAAACGAAGTAGAAAAATAAACCAGTAAATTCATCAAATGCCTTAAATCAGATCGAAGAGGTGAATATATGAGTGAAGAATTCAGAAATTATTTAAGGGAGAATGAAATTCTTGCCCAATATAGCTCACAGGAACACCGCAACACAATGGTGTGTCTGAACAAAGAAATCTTACTTTATTGGATATATTGCGATCCATGATGAGCTATACAGATCTTCCTTATTACCTTTGGGGTTATGCTTTACTAACTGTTGCCTACATACTTAATAGGGTTCCATCGAAAGCTCTACCACCCCCTATCAGATATGGTTCGGTAGAAATCCAAGTCTTAGACATTTGAAGATTTGGGGTTGTCCTGCATACGTTAGAATTACGCAGCGGGATAAACTAGCACCCATAGGGTATAAATGTAGGTTTATTGGATATCTTGATAATTCCATGGGTTATCAATTCTACGATTCCGAATAACAAAATGTATTTGTTGTTCGCTTTGTAACTTTTCTTGAAAAACTATTTTTGATAGAAATTGGGAATTGTAGAGAGATTAAACTTGATGAGTTTGATCCCAACATTAAGGAACCTGAGATGGAACCTGAGATCCAATTAGATGAATGATCTACAACACAGGTTCAACGTAAGTCGAATAGAATATCAAGGCCTCCTGAGAGATTATTTTTAACATCTGATGTGAGCCATGATGTTCTCCTCTTGGAGGAAGCAGATCCGACTACGTTTAAAGAAGCGATATTGGATATCAATTCAGGAAAATGGCAGGAAGCCATGAAATCCGAAATGGATTCAATTCATGCCAATCAAGTCTGGGACTTAGTTGACTTTCCTGAATGAGTTAAACTTATTGGTTGTAAATGGGTTTAAAAAAGGAAGCGATGGCCCGATGAAAATGTTGAAACCTTTAAGGTCCGACTGGGGCTGGAATAGTGTCTGCCCCGTACGAAGCATATATCGGATTATAAGCAACTAGTCTCTTTAATCGGATAATCATGACCTTGTCATATTATCCCGATGGTTGCAACCATTTAGAGTACCAGTTCTGTATCCATGCGTGATCATCATCTCCATATGACTACAGTGATACTTCCATCTTGACATCACACCCAATACACTACGATTCTCAATAAACCCAGAAAAGGCGTACACAGAACCTGTTAAAGTCCTGGACGACCAAAACCAAAGCGTATTGATTGTCGCAAGTATTAGCGATGCAAGTCTCAGGTTAAGACCAAATACACCTACCCTGATGCGGACTCCCATAGACACATAGTCATACTACCAATGGGATTTTGCGGGGTCTATCCAGAGCGAAGCTGTTTCCCTACCATCGGTAAACACAACCTCCTATCACACTTGCATGAGTATCCAATACTTAAATATATGAGAACTATGTTGTTACACTTCCATAACACGCACAAGTGCAATACTAGTCTATTCCGCATTATCGATGTCTAGTCTCGATAATACTACGACTAGGGATATTTAATGATTAAACCTTTATGGATTGATACTGTCTCATATCTTATAATCTGGAACTAATAAAAGAGACTTTTATCATTTATATATTTAAGTAAACAAATTACAAAATGATAAAATGCAATTTCATTGCCACATAGTTAATTTGTACAAAAACCACAATGTCTTTTACAAATAGTGACGCTATGGGTCATAATTGTCTAACAGAACACTCAAGGATTTATTCGAGGCAAACCAAGAGATGGAACTTTATCGAAGTTCTAAGGAATTGTTCCATGCTGAACTCAAGAAGGGAGGAGACGTCAGTACTCATGTTTTGAACATGATAGACCAGATTCGATATCTAGAACAACAGGGCATTGTGTTTGATGAACGGTTGGGCCGTAATTTGATTTTGTCTTATTTGTCTGGTTTCTTATGTTGGCTTTGTATTAAATTTCCATATGCATTCGATGCAAGCCACATACGAAGAACTTCATAACATACTACGCACGGCGGAGCAAGATTTGAGGAAAGGCAACCCCACATTGTATCTCCATGGTGGAGCTGGCTCTTCAAAGACTTATGTGAAGTCAAAAAAAATAAAGATGGGGAAGAAGAAGATTGCAAAAAAAAAAAACTCCAAGAAACGCAAAGACGCAAAACCGAAAGTAGCTCGTGATCAATGTCTACAATTCAAGAAGTCTGGACACCAGAAGAAAACTGTCCAGAGCTAAAAGGAAAAAAAGACCCCTCAGATACGCTTTGTATTTTTCCAATTATTGACATCTCATTAGCCTTAGATGAAAATAGTGGATGGGTGTTAGACACTGACAGTCCTACTCATATTTGCAATTCCCTGCAGGAAATGAGGGTTAAAAGAAAACTGAATAAAAGGGGAGATCCATCTTAGAGTTGGAAATGGCGAGACATTGGATGTCAAGGCCATCACTGCCAATATTAGATAAAGAGAGATATAAAATAAATATTTAGGATGAAACTTTATGTTTATATGATAAAGATAATTTATTGAAATGTGAATGTTCTTTATTAAAAGGTCACTATGTTTTGGAAACATGTAGAGATGTCTTGAATATAGAGAAAAATACAAGTAGGAAGTCTGAATTAAATAGTACTGAATTATGGCATATGAGATTGGGCCACATAGGTGTTAGACGTCTATCTAAATTGGTAAATTATTGTTTGATTGAAAATCTTACCTTAGATCCTTAACTGATTTGTGAGTCATGTATTAAAGGAAAGATGACAAAGGCCCCATTTCTAGGTGTTGGACACCGTGCTGGAGAATTATTGGAACTAATATATAGCAATGTGTGTGGTCTATTAAATCATGCCACTTATGATGGTTCAACATACTTTGTGACTTTCACAGATGACAAGTTTAGATATGGATATGTCTATCTGATGAAACATAAGTCGGAAATATTTGACAAGTTCAAAATATTCCGAAACGAAGTAGAAAAACAAACCAGTAAATTCATCAAATGCCTTAAATCAGATCGAAGAGGTGAATATATGAGTGAAGAATTCAGAAATTATTTAAGGGAGAATGGAATTCTTGCCCAATATAACTCACAGGAACACCACAACACAATGGTGTGTCTGAACGAATAAATCTTACTTTATTGGATATGTTGCGATCCATGATGAGCTATACAGATCTTCTTTATTACCTTTGGGGTTATGCTTTACTAAATGTTTCCTACATACTTAATAGGGTTCCATCGAAAGCTCTACCACCCCCTATCAGATATGGTTCGATAGAAATCCAAGTCTTAGACATTTGAAGATTTGGGGTTGTCCTGCATACGTTAGAATTGCGCAGCGGGATAAACTAGCACCCATAGGGTATAAATGTAGGTTTATTGGATATCCTGATAATTCCATGGGATATCAATTCTACGATTCCGAATAACAAAATGTATTTGTTGTTCGCTTTGTAACTTTTCTTGAAAAACTATTTTTGAGAGAAATTGGGAATTGTAGAGAGATTAAACTTGATGAGTTTGATCCCAACATTAAGGAACCTGAGATGGAACCTGAGATCCAATTAGATGAATGATCTACAACACAGGTTCAACGTAAGTCGAATAGAATATCAAGGCCTTCTGAGAGATTGTTTTTAACATCTGATGTGAACCATGATGTTCTCCTCTTGGAGGAAACAGATCCGACTACGTATAAAGAAGCGATATTGGATATCAATTCAGGAAAATGGTAGGAAGCCATGAAATCCGAAATGGATTCAATGCATGCCAATCAAGTCTGGGACTTAGTTGACTTTCCTAGAGGAGTTAAACTTATTGGTTGTAAATGGGTTTACAAAAGGAAGTGATGACCCGATGAAAATGTGGAAACCTTTAAGGTCCGACTGGTAGCGAAAGGTTAAACTCAACGTCCTGGGATTTACTATGAGGAAATATTTTCACCAGTAGCAATGCTAAAATCCATTAGGATTCTTTTAGCCATTGCTGGATATCACGACTATGAGATATGGCAGATGGATGTGAAAATCGCTTTCCTAAATGAATTCCTTGAGGAGGATATCTATTTGGAACAACCAGAGGGTTTCATATCCAGTGAGACTTCAAACTTAGTTTGTAAGCTCCAAAAGTCTATTTATGGACTTAAACAGGCATCCCAAAGCTGGAATCGTCGTTTTGATGAGATAATTAGATTATCTGGATTCATCAAGAACGAGGAAGAACCATGTGTTTATAGGAAAGTGAATGGGAGCATGATAGTTTTTCTAGTCTTATATGTAGATGACATCCTTATCTTAGGAAATGATATAGGGATGATGCAAATTGTTAAAGCCTACCTTTGCAAGAACTTCTCCATGAAAGATATGGGTGAAGCTTCCTATATACTAGGTATAAGGCTCTACCGGGATAGAGTTAAGAATCTTATTGGGTTGTCACAATCGACGCACATAGATAAGATATTAGAAAAGTATGGTTTTACCAACTGTAGGACAGCAAATATACCTTTCTGATACGACATATATATTTCGAAGAAAATGATACCTCAGACTGAGGAAGAGAGAGTTAGGATGTCTAACTTTCCATATGCTTCTTGTATTGGAAGCATAATGTATGTTATGCTATGTACTAGACCTGACATCAGTTTCGGCGTCAGTGTGACCAGCCGATATCAATTTGATCCACGTAATGATCATTGGACATCCGTGAAACATATCTTAAAATATATTAAAGGTACTAGGGATAAGTTTCTAATATATGGAGAAAATGAGCAACAAGTTAAGGGTTATACAGACTCCGATTTCCAGGGAGATCCAGATGATAGAAAATCTACATCAGGATACATATTTACCCTTAATGGTGATGCTGTTAGTTGGCGATGTTCAAAGCATGGCTCAAAAACTGATTCCACCACTGAGGCCGAATTTATAGCGGTTTCAAAAGCTGCTAAAGAAGCTGTTTGGATTAGAAATTTTATCACAGAACTTGGCGTTGTGCCTAGTATTGCGAATTCAATCCCATTGTACTGTGTGTTGGACAGTTATGACCCATAGCGTCACTATTTGTACAGATCATGGTGTTGTTGTACAAATTAACTATGTGAAAAAGGAGATTGCTCTCTTATCATTTGTGATTAGATCACCAAGATGTATAAATGATAGGAGGTCCTTATGATTTGTTCCTGGATTGAGAATGATATGAGACAGTATCAGTCCACGAAGAATAAATCATTAAATATCCCTAGTCAGAGTATTATCGAGATTGGACATCGATAATGCGCAAAAGACTAGTATTACACTTGTGCGCATTGTGAGGGCATAACAGCATAGTTCTTATATATTTGGGTATAAGATACTCATGCAAGTGTAATAGGAGGTTGTTTTTTACCGATGATACAGGAAACAGCTTCGCTCTGGATAGACCCCCTCGGAATTCCATTGGTAGTATGACTATGTGTCTATGGAAGTCCGAAATCAGGGTAGGTGTATTTGGTCTTAACTTGAGACTTGCACCGTTAATACTTACGACAATCAATATACTTTGGTTTTGGTCGTCCAGGGCTTTAATCGGTTTCTGTGTAAGCCTCTTCTGGGTATATCGAGAATCGTAGTGTGTTGGGTGTGATGTCAAGACGGAAGTATCACTCCAGTCATATGGAGATGATGGTCACGTAGGATACAGGACTGGTTCTCTTATATGCTGCAGCTATCGGGATATTATGACTAGGTCATGTATATCCGATTATAGAGACTAGTTACCAGACATCCGACATGTGCTTCGTACGGGGCAGACACAATTCCAGCCATAGGCCTAGCACGTGATCATCCGATATTGGATCGACATACACAATACTACGTATACTACGCTTGATATAGATCGATTATTCCTGTAAGCATGTTTCTGGAGAATTGGGTAGGCATGACGCTTTGCTAGAAGCCAACCTTGTCTTGTAAATCGGTACAAATGTAGTACTAGGTACTTACGTGTTCGGATAGTCCGACGATCGAATTTACTGCCAACATATCTGGGGATCTCATGGGTCGCTTCCCGAAGATTCACCGATGACGTATGACTCGCAGTTTATTAATCTGTGATTAATTAGATGAGATAGAAAATTAATCTGGGATTAATTGCGGAGATATTTTATCTGGGATAAAATATCATTAAAGAGAGATAACGATTAATTTGGAATTAATCGATAAAATAATATATTCTATATATTATACGAAATTGGATTTCGACGCGGAATTAAAATTAGATTTTAATTCGGGCGAACGAGCTAATTTAGAATTAATTCGTTAGCAACGTGAATAGTGATTTCACTAGGCATAATCATTTAATTGTGTCGCAACGGAAAATTCGTTAATTTGGAATTAGCAAACCCGAGCCCGAGATTGTTTGCGAGCGCATTCGCATTTCGAATTCGAGTGCGGCACGCAAATTACATCAAGCGTCAAATCTCTAGTCACATCTAGTGTCACATCATTCGTCAATCAAGTGATATATGTCTTTCACTTTGAGTGATTGACACCAGTCACTATTCATGAGTGATGTGAGTTGATGGAAAGCTTTTGAAAGCTTGAATGACATTTATTGTTATTTTAATCATTTGTATATGTTTTATTTTGATTTTTGAAATCAAAGGAAGTGTATTAGATACACTTAACACATTACAACATATATCCATCTCTCTCTCTCCTTGGTTCACGAAAATTGGAGCCAATTTCTTCATCTCTCTCTCTCGGCATTTTGGCCATTTCTTCACTGGTTTTCTGGGTAAAACCGTGAGCAAGGGAAGCAAAGTGTGATGTTTTTGTGGCAAAAATATCAAGAGCTAGCACTCCGAGAGACATGCGAAGGTGATAGGGATGTCCACCCATGAGCATGGAATCATTTCATCACAGGCTTGGAGCTTGCGTGGAGGTTCATGGCCGAAAATGAGGATATCTTCACAGCTCATTGCCGAGAGGACCAAAGGGCAGAAAAAGAATTTTTTTTGTCCACCGCGTTGCTCAACCGATTGATATAAGTATTCCGCAACTTCCTCGAATTGTATTCGCACATGTTTTATGCTTATTATTCGATCATCGGGACCGTAGAAACTCCAACAATGGTATCAGAGCAGAGTAAAAGCATGAAATTTGACTTAGGGTTAAAATTTGGGTAAAATGTGTTTGAGCATGATTTAATTAAATTGGATGTTTGAGTATGCTTAAAACATGTTTTATTGAGGATTGATTGGATCAATTTGATGAAATGTTGTTTGGAACAAATTTCCCCAAAATTCTTAGCTTGGCCGAGAATGTGAAGTACCCTAATTGTCTTGGATTTTTGATTTTTTGATCATTGGATGTGTTGGAAATCAATTGGGGATATTGATTTAATGTTGAATTGAATTTAATTGGATTGAATTTGATTTGGACATAAAATTCCCCTTTGGCCGAGACTTATATAGCATGTATATGGGTTTGATTTTTGTTAAATTGTGTTGGACATGATTTAATGATGATAAGCATGATTAATTAGGCTAATTTGGTGTTTTAGAAATATTGATTTGGGTGATTAATTGGGTTATACACTTTAGGTAATTAAATTGTGAAATTGGATTTTGTAATTTAATTATTTGGGCTTAAATTGGATTTGGGCTTGTATTGTTGTAAATGGGCTTATTGGGCTTGGTTGTACCAAGCTAGGTTTAGGCTAAATTGGTTGGATCCAATTGGGGCCCAAAACCGCTTCCATAAAGCCCAAATGCGACTAATGGACCTTAATAAATTTAATTGGGCCTAATGGGCTTAAATTGATTTCTAGGCTTATGGGGTAACTCCTTGATTGGGCTTTGGTTGCCGAAGCCCACGCCTAAAAGAAATTAATTAAAAGCCCATTAGACTTTAATTAAATTAACGTTGGACGTTAATCGGGCTTTGAGACCCGTAACGATTAAATTTGGAATTTAAATCGTAAAAGTTCATTAATAAAGTGTAGTATTTAATTTGGAATTAAATAGCGAATTAGTATTAAACACAAATTGAATTAGATTTAATTTTGTAGTTTAATTTAATTCGAGAATTCGTACTTTGAGTACTTATTCGCAAAACGAGTTTGACTCGAGCAAAATCAAATCGTTGTTTGAACATTGGATGGTCACTAATTATCAGATTAATTAATTTGATTAGATTGATTGATAACATGCTTGTGTGAATACATGGTTGCGATGCATGAATAATGTATATCTGATGGATATTAGATGGGTGGGGCAATTTTAGAAATTGTTGTAATAAATTTGGAATTTATTAATTGGACCTGCGTGTCCAGCCTTATTACCTCCTTACTCTTTGTATTCTCTTCTCAAATATTCCCCTCAATGTAAATGAGGTTTCTTTAGAAGTGTAGTGTAACGGGTAGAAGCAAATACTTGTGCTAGCGGGAGAGAGGAAAGAGAGAGATTTGATCTGGGATCAATGTGTTAAGTATCCATCCGCATATCATTATTATTTATTTATATGCGCTTTATTATGTATTTAGAATGCATGTTTAAGGGTGTATAATGATGAGACCTTAACAAAGATAATAAATTGGTTGCCAATTTGCACGCGAAAAACCCTCACAAATATTAAGCTTTTTTCCTTCCATTGAGTGATTCTTACTCAAGATCCAAGACTGGCATTGGTTTGTTGGCCAAAGTCAAGACCTTTGTCCGTCGATGATGTGTTTGAATCACGAAGGCTTTTTTCCATATTGGTGTCTTGTCCAAGTTGTGGTTTGTTGGCCAAAGTCAAGACCACTTCTTGTCCATCGACATTGATTACGAAGCTTTCCATGGTCAATGGGTCACGCTTAACTGGGATCACTAAGTTTGTTGTGCCAAAGCCAAGGCTTAGTTGATTCAGAGGAAAAATGTTAGGTAATATATTGGATATATTGGCATATATAAGATATATGTTTCGGACTTGGATGTCCCCCTACTGGATCTAGGAATTGGATTGGATCCAATTGATCTTAGAGATCTACCTAGTTAATTATCATACAATTTGTTGGCCAAAGTCAAGATTGTGTGATATTTAACGGGATCCTAGCCCACTAGGAAACACGATTTCCCGAGTACTCGACAGAGGGTTAGAGGCTCGCCGAAAAATAGTGGGAGGCAAGAATTGAATTTGCAATATTCGTTTAATTACTTGCCATAAGCGCTCAAACAAATATCATTCATCAAATAAATTAAATGTTAGTTGGACTAATATTTAAACGTTGTTTTAAAACAGTTGGACTGTATTCAAACTGTTCATTTATAATTGATTATATAATTGGATTATTGTAATCAATGTATTTGATTTATTAAATTATATTTGATTAAATAGTTGGACTATAATAATCATTATAATAAATAGTACCAAAATCGTTGATTAAATAGTTGGACTATTAGAATCAAGATAAAATTGAAAGATTGACATTTAAAACATAATCCTAGGGAAAATGTATTTAAATGGTTTAATTTTTCAAATTGGGAATAAAATTTCAGGATGGTCCTGGAAACTAATAAGTTACTTTATTTGATAAAATAACATATTAAGCCTAAGCCCGGAGTTAAGCAAATAGTAGAGCATGATCTTTGGAAGATTCATGTGATGATAACTTAAGTGTTTAATCCATTAAGCTTGTCGTAGCAGACTCCTTAATTTCTTAATCAGAACTAAGGATTAGATCCTTAAAGTATGATAATGAAATTGAAGGATCTTCATAAATCTATACTTAGATTTTAGAAGTAACAAATTGCAATAATAACTCTTGGAGAGTTAATGACTATTCTCAATGAGACAAAGTCAAAGTTTGCAATTAGACAAGTAGCGCTAGTCGCACCTTACTTCGATATTCTAGAAACCCGAGGCTAGGCCAAAGGCTTCTGGAATGTGGAAAAAAGGGCAAAGGCAAAATCATTATAATCTTCTGGGAAGATAAAGGACATATCCCAAAATGTCTACCTAAAATTGTGGCAAACGGGATCGCGGAAGCGTGACTGCCGTTTGGACAAGGCATACTTGAAGGAATTGAAGATGAGGCAAAGGCTCTGACTTCCAATATGTTTGTCATAAATATGTAAAATACTAGTATTAAAATTAGATTTTAATACTTAGTGTGATACATAAATATGTATTGATGTTCAGAATCTGCTATGAGCATGATACTGACATCTATTGAGATTTATCTGCGTAACGGAAACGGGACGAAAATTGCTGTTTTAACCGTAGATACCTAAGTTTAGGAACTACCCTCGGGTACGTACTTAAATTAGGAAACTGTTATAATGTAACTAGTTTGACTAGAAACATTATCTCTATATCAGTATTTATCTGTTACGGATATACCTTTATATTCTAGAACACTAAAGTGTTTCATTATATAAAGATGATATTGAGATAAACACATTAGATGTGAATAACAGATTTATATTTTGAATATAAATGAATCTCAAACGTACAACATGACAAACAAATAGCTCGAACTGATTTGATCAGAAGAAACATATTGTGGCATTGTTGTCTGGGACACAATTTAAACAAGACTCATATATCCACACTTTTGAAGAGTGGGTACTCGGACTGATTTGATTCCATTCAAATAAAGTCTACGAATCTAGTTTATTGGGCTAAGTGCCTATAACACCTTTACTTAGTAAAAGTGCAAATGCCACCGATCTGTTAGCCCTAGTTCATAATGAAGCAAGTGGGCCCATGTCTAGCTAGGCTAGAGGTGGATATGAATATTTCGTGACCTTTACGGATGTGGCATCGCGTTATGGTTATGTGTTTCTTTTGAAGAACACAAATCAGAAACTTTTACAGTTTCGACACGAAGTAGACAAACAGATCGGCTAAAGTATTATACCGTCACTGTAAGACCGTAATGAAAATACTTAAGCAATAATTTTCTCAAATACTTGAAAGAGTATAGTATTCTTTCAAATGAGGACTCTTCCCGGAACACGTCAGTTTGACGGAGTGTCCGAACATGATATACCGAATTTTGTTGGACATGATAAGGTTAATCATGAGTCGCTTTGAGCTACCATTTCCTTCAACGGATAAGCTTTAACAGTGTAAGAACTTATTTTGAATAAGGTTCCATAAAAATCAGTTTGACAGATATCATATTAGATATGAACAGGAAAGAAACCAGGTTTCTCATTCCTGAATATTTGGGAATGCTAGGCATATGTTTGGATGATACCAAACTAAAACCCAAATCGGATAAGTGCCAATTGTAGGTTATCCAATGGATACCTAAGTATAGTACGTATACAACTCACACGAGAACAATTCGATTGTTGCTCACCATGCGGTTTTCCTAAGAGGAATACCGATATGCAGTGGAAAGTGGGAGGATAGTAAAACTCGATGAAAATTGGAGTAATACTATTCAAGGCACTGATTCCTTAATGGAACACAGATAGTTCATCAAGGATGAAACTATACCATTAATCTTCAAATACACAAGAACCGCGTAAGTCAGAGAGAGTCAGAAAAATAACCTGGGGTATGGATTTCTGATCTCACCTCATAAAGATGTCTATCTTATTGAGGAACACCAACTGACTACGTATGAGGAAGTGATACAAGGTATCAACTCCCTAATTATGGCAAAGTGCCATGAGTCCGAAATGGATTCCATGTATATCAACAAGTTTGGATACTAGTTGAAGTACCGCAAGGCATTGTGTCTATTGGTACTATATAAGTCTTCAAGGAAGACATACATGGAAGGCAACATAGCAACGTATAAAGCTAGACTCTTAGCGGAAATGTATTGTTATCAACATTGTGTTGATTACAACGAAACCTTTTAACTGTTGCTACGATGAATCCATTTGGATAATGCTTGCTAATGCTGCATGTTTTATTTATGAAATATGACAGCTGAACGGGAAAATCGCTTTCCTGAAAAGAAAACCTTTTGGAGGATGTTTACAACATCCTGACGGTTTTGTCGTACCAAAACTAGCAAACAAGGTTTGCAGGTTACTCGATCCATATATGGATTGAAGCAAGCATTGAGTTCTTGGAATTATCGTTTTGATGTAATCATAATGGAGTATGATTTAATTCAAAACGAAATGATTCTTGTGTATATAAGGAGGTTAGTGGGAGCGCACTGACAATATATGTCATTTCTTGGAAATGATATTCCCATAAAACAATCGGTGAAAGCTTGGCTTTCATGAAAACTCTTCGAGAAATCGTACATTGAAAAATGTACGCGCCTTGGTGTCTCATACGCTTTGAGCATAAGCAGTCACAAACATGCCAATCCAAGTGATAGTCACTGGATTGATATTAAGAACATACTTTAGTTTCTTAGAGAACTAAGGATGTTGTCTTAAACTATGGAGAAGGATAACTTGAAGTGATTGGGATCACTGCTACAAGTTTCCTAACCGATAAAAATGGTACTGTACAATTTGAATAACGGAACAGTGAGCTGGAAATCTTCCAAGCAAGATACTGTTACCGAATAAACAACAAATGTGGGTTATTGCTGCAGCTGAGGTAGCAATAAAAGCCATTTGGGTCGATAACAAATCTAATTAGATTAGATATAGTTCTATTAGCAGCTGAGCTAGGCTTCAGCGCAAGCTAAAGAATTAATGGTCTCATCAACGATCCAGATACATATATATATATATATATCCATCTGATTCTTTCGGATCATACATCGTGGCGATGTGATGATCGTATAAATCACATCAGATGATAATCATGCAAATCTGCTGACGAAAACCTCTTCTCAGCAATTTGAGCGAACCGTACATAGTTCAGGTGTTAGACACTCGAGTGACTGGCTATAGGCCAAGTGGGAGATTGTTGGACAGTTATGACCCATAGCGTCACTATTTGTACAGAGCATGGTGTTGTTGTACAAATTAACTATGTGACAAAGGAGATTGCTCTCTTATCATTTGTGATTAGATCACCAAGATGTATAAATGATAGGAGGTCCTTATGATTTGTTCCTGGATTGAGAATGATATGAGACAGTATCAGTCCATGAAAAATAAATCGTTAAATATCCCTAGTCAGAGTATTTTCGAGATTGGACATCGATAATGCGTAAAAGACTAGTATTACACTTGTGCGCGTTGTGAGGGCATAAAGGCATAGTTCTCATATATTTGGGTATAGGATACTCATACAAGTGTAATAGGAGGTTGTGTTTTACCGATGATACGGGAAACAGCTTCGCTCTGGATAGACCCCCTCGGAATTCCATTGGTAGTATGACTATGTGTCTATGGAAGTCCGAAATCAGGGTAGGTGTATTTGGTCTTAACTTGAGACTTGCACCGCTAATACTTACGACAATCAATATACTTTGGTTTTGGTCATCTAGGGATTTAACCGGTTTCTGTGTACGCCTCTTCTGGGTATATCGAGTATCGTAGTGTGTTAGGTGTGATGTCAAGACGGAAGTATCACTCCAGTCATATGGAGATAATGGTCACGTAGGATACGGGACTGGTTCTCTTATATGCTGCAGCTATCGGGATATTATGACTAGGTCATGTATTTCCGATTATAGAGACTAGTTACCAGACATCTGACATGTGCTTCGTACGGGGCAGACAGAATTCCAGCCCCAGGCCTAGCACGTGATCATCTGATACTGGATCGACATACACAATACTACGTATACTACGCCTGATATAGATCGCTTATTCCTGTAAGCATGTTTCTGGAGAATTGGGTAGGCATGGCGCTTTGCTAGAAGCCAACCATGTCTTGTAAATCGGTACAAACGTAGTATTAGGTACTTACTGTTGGAGATTATAAGGGTCCCAAGGATCATAAATCAAGCATGAACATGTGTGTGAATACATTCGAGGAAGTCGCGGAATACTTACATCGATCGGTTGAGCGACGCGGAGGCAAAAAAAATGAAATTTTGCCCTCTGTTTTGGCGTCAGTCCACTGTCACAGTTCATGGAAATTTTCGACCATTGTTGCTCAAGAATCCAAGCTCCAAGCTTCGTCAAATGGTTCCCGGCTCATGGGTGGACTTCCCTATCACTCTCGATTTTGCCACAAAATCACACTTGCTTCCCTTCTAATTTCGGTTCTGCCCAGCAGAAAAATGAAACCAGAAAATTCCCAAGAGGGGCGTGAGAGATGAGAGGAAGAAGAGAGAAGAGTTTTTTGGCTCCAAAATAAAAAAGGAAAGAGATCGATTTTGTTGAGGGATTTTGTGTATCTAATACACAAATCTAATTTCCAAAATTAATTAATTGATTTTTCTTTTTCCAAAAAGGTCAAGGCAATTAATTCCAACCACCAACATCAATCAATCAAATCAAGTGACAATTTTTCACATCACTCAAAGTGACTAATGATTTGACGCTTGATGCGACTAGCGATTTCAAAATGCGAATGCGCTCGTAAATAATCTCGGGCTCGGGTTCGCTAATTCCAAATTAACGAATTTTCTGTTGCGTCGTAATTAAATGATTACGCCTAGCGAAATCACTATTCACATCGCTAACGAATTAATTCTAAATTAACTCGTTCGCCCGAATTAAAATCTAATTTTAATTCCGCGTTGAAATCCAATTTCGTTTAATATATGAAATAAATTAATTAATCGATTAATTCCAAATTAATCGTTATCTCTCTTTAAATAATATTTTATCCCAGATAAAATATATCCGCAATTAATCCCAGATTAATTTTCTCTCTCATCTTATTAATCCCAGATTAATTAAAGTGTGAGTCATACGTCATCGATGAATCTTTGGGAAGCGACCCATGAGATCCCCGGATATGTTGGCAGTAAATTTGGTCGTCGGACTATCCGAACACGTAAGTACCTCGTACTACGTTTATCGATTTACAAGACAAGGTTGGCCTCTAGCAAAGCGCCATGCCTACCCAATTCTCCGGAAATATCCTTACAGGAATAAAGGATCTGTATCAAGCGTAATATATGTAGTATTGCGTATTTCTGTCCATTATCGGATGATCACATGCGAGGCCTGGGGCTGGTACAATGTCTGCCCCGTACGAAGCATATATCGGATTACGAGCAACTAGTCTCTTTAATATCGGATAATCATGATCAAGTCATATTATCCCGACGGTTGCAACCTTATTTAGAGAACTAGTTCTGTATCCCTGCGCGATCATCAACTCCATATGACAGGAGTGACACTTCCGTCTTGACATCACACCCAACACACTATGATTCTCAATATACCCAGCATTGGCGTACACAGAACCTGTTAAAGCCCTGGACGACCGCAACCAAAGTATATTGATTATCGCAAGTATTAGCGGTGCAAGTCTCAGGTTAAGACCAAATACACCTACCCTGATTTCGGACTTCCATAGACACATAGTCATACTACCAATGGAATTCTGAGGGGGTCTATCCAGAGCGAAGCTGTTTCCCGTACCATCGGTGAAACACAACCTCCTATTACACTTGCATGAATATCCTATACCCAAATATATGAGAACTATGTCGTTGTGCCCTCACAACGCGCACAAGTGTAATACTAGTCTTTTACGTATTCATCGATGTCCAATCTCGATAATAAACTGAATATGGATATTTAATGATTTATCCTTCGTGGATTGATACTGTCTCATATCATTCTCAATCCAGGAACAAATCACATGGACCTCCTATCATTTATATATCTAGGTGATCTAATCACAAATGATAAGAGTGCAATCTCCTTTGTCACATAGTTAATTTGTACAACAACACCGTGATCTGTACAAATAGTGACGCTATGGAACAAATTTCCCCAATTTTTTGGTGTTGGCCGAAAATGTGATGCCCTAAAATGTCTTGGGATTTTTGATTTTTGTCAATTGGATGTGTTGGAAATCATTCGGGAATATGATTTAATGTCGATTATGGAATTAATTGGATTGAATTCGAATCGGATGTTAAATCCCCAAATTGCCGAGAGCATAAGAGCATGTAATTGGGTTTTATTTTTCTTAAAATATGTTGGACATGTTTTAATGTAGATGAGAATGATTAATTAACCTAATTTGTGTTTTGGAAATAATGATTTGGGTGATTAATTATGTTAATGCACTTTGATTAATTAAATTATAAAATTGGATTTTAGTAATTTAGTTAATTTGGCCTTAAATTGGATTTGGGCTTGTTATGTTGTAATTGGGCTTGTTGGGCTTAGTTGTACTAAGTTGGGTTAAGGCAAATTGGATTGGATCCAATTGGGCCCAAAACCGCTTCCATAAAGCCCAAATGCGACAAATGGACCTTTAAAGTTTAATTGGGCCTAATGTGCCAAATTGATTTCTGGGCTTATGGGGTAACTCCTAGATTGGATTTTGGTTATTCGGTTTGACCCGAGTTGACCAAAAGTCAACGCCTTAAGAAATTAATTAAAAGCCCATTGGACTTTAATTAAATTAATATTGGATATTAATCAGGCTTTGAGACCCGTTGCGATTAAATTTGGAATTTAAGTCGTAAATGTTTATTAATAAAGTGTAGTATTTAATTTGGAATTAAATAGCGAATTAGAATTAAATACAAATTGAATTGGATTTAATTGTTTAGTTTAATTTAATTCGAGAATTCGTACTTTAAGTACTTATTCGCAAAAACGAGTTTGACTCGAGCAAAATCAAATCGTTGTTTGAACATTGGATGATCACTAATTATCAGATTAATTAATTTGATTAGATTGATTGATAACATGCTTGTGTGAATATATGGTTGCGATCCATGAATAATGTATATCGGATGGATATTAGATCGGTGGGGCAATTTTAGAAATTGTTGTAATAAATTTGGAATTTATTAATTGGACCTGCGTGTCCAGCCTTATACCTTCATATTCTTTGTATTCTCTTCTCACCTATGTTAGAGTTTTTAAAGGTCCCAAGATCAAAACTCAAGCATGAAACACAAGTGAATACAACGACGAAGTTGCGGAATACTTACATCGAGCGGTTGAGAGACGATTTGGCAACAAAACGAACTCACTGCCCTTCATGAACTGCTCACGCAGTAGCAGCAAAACACAGCCACTGGTTCGGTTTTGGTCACCAAAATCAAGCTCCAAGCTTTCCGAAATGGTTCCCAACTCATGGGTGGACTTCCCTATCACCTTCGCATTGATCCCGGAGTGTGCTAGCACTCTTGTTTTGCCACAAAACCACACTTTGCTTCCCCATTTTCCCTTGTGTTTCACGGCAGTGGACTGCCTCAAGAACAAGAAGAAAATGCGTGAGGATGAGAGGAAGAAGAAGAGGAGAGAGATGAGGGAAAAGTGTATTCGGTTTTTGTGTGTAATTTGTATCTAATACACATGAAATGAATTTTCATTTCATTTCACACACATTTGGTTTTAATTGCCAACCACACACATCACTCAAGTCACATCAAGTCAACTCAATCAATCAATCTAATCAATTGTCACATCACTCAAAGTGACATGATTTGACGCTTGATGTGACGCTAGATGCGACTAGCGATTTGACGCTTGATTTGACGAGCCGCGCTCGAATTCGAAATACGAATGCGCTCGCAAATAATCTCGGGCTCGGATTCGCTAATTCTAAATTAACGAATTTTTCGTCGCGTCGTAATTAAATGATTACGCCTAGCGAAATCACTATTCACGTCGCTAACGAATTAATTCTAAATTAATTCGCTCGCCCGAATTAAAATCTAATTTTAATTCCGCGTCGAAATCCAATTTCGTTTAATATATCAAATATATTAATTCCTCGATTAATTCCAAATTAATCATTTCTCTCTTTAAATTGATATTTTATCCCAGATAAAATATCTCCGCAATTAATCCCAGATTAATTTTCTCTCTCATCACATTAATCCCAGATTAATAAAAGTGCGAGTCATACGTCATCGGTGAATCTTTGGGAAGCGACCCATGAGATCCCCGGATAATTCGGCAGTAAATACGGTCGTCGGAGTATCCGAATCACGTACGTACCAAGTACTACGTTCTACCGATTTACGAGACACGATCGGCTTCTAGCAAAGCACGAAGTCTACCCAATTCTCCGGTCATATTCATCTAAGAATATTTAAGATATGTATCAAGCGTAGTATACCAAGTATTGTGTATATCGGCCCAGTATCGGATAGTCACGTGCTAGGGCTGGGGCTGGATAAGTGTCTGCCCCGTCCGAAGCACATGTCGGATGTCTGGTAACTAGTCTCTATAATCGGATATGCATGACCTAGTCATAATATCCCGATGGTTGCGCAACACTTAAGAACACTAATACCGTATCCTGCGTGACATCATCTCCACTATGACTGAAGTGATACTTCCGTCTTGACATCACACCCAATACTCTACGATTCTCAATATACCCAGCAGTTGGCGTACACAGAACCGGTTAGAGTCCTAGACGACCTCAACTAAAGTATATTGATTGCCGTAAGCATTAGCGGTGCAAGTCTCAGGTTAAGACCAAATACACCTAACCTGATGTCGGACTCCCATAGACACATAGTCATAATACCAATGGGATTCCGAGGGGTTTATCCAGAGCGAAGCTGTTTCCCGTACCATCGGTGAAACACAACCTCCTATCGCACTTGCATAAGTATCCAATACTTAAATATATGAGAACTATGCCGTTGTGCCCTCACAACGCGCACAAGTGCAATACTAGCCTATTCCGCATTATCGATGTCCTGTCTCGATAATACTCCGGCTAGGGATATTTAATGATTAATCCTTCGTGGACTGATACTGTCTCATATCATTCTCCGTCCAGGAATAAATCATAGGGACCTCTAATCATTTATACATCTAAGGTGATCTAATCACAAATGATAAGAGTGCAATCTCCTTTGTCACATAGTTAATTTGTACAACAACACCGTGATCTGTACAAATAGTGACGCTATGGGTCATATTATCCAACAATCTCCCACTTGGCACATAGCCAGTCACTCGAGTCTAACACCCGAACTATGTACGGTTCGCCCAAATTGCTGAGAAAAGATTTTCGTCAGCGGATTTGCATGATTATCGTCTGACGCGATTTACACGATCACCACATCGCCACGATGTATGATCCGAACGAATCAGATGAATATAGAAGTATATATCTGGATCGTCGATGAGACCTTTAATTCCTTAGCCTCTGCTGACGCCTAGCTCAGCCGCTAACAGAACTATATCTAATCTAATTAGATTTATTATCGATCCAAATGGCTTCTATTGCTGCCTCAGCTGCAGCAATAATCCGCATTTGTTGTTTATTCGGCAACAGTATCTTGCTTGGAAGATTTCCAGCTCACTGTATCGTTATACTATTGTATAGTACCTTTATTACGACTCATAGTCGTTATCAGGAAAGCCAAGCTTTCACCGATTATTTTATGGGAATATCATTTCCAAGAAATGACATATTATCATTATCTTACATGACATTCATGTCAGTGCACTCCCACTAACCCTTTTATATACACAAAAATCATTTCGTTTTGAATTAAATCATACTCCATTATGATTACATCAAAACGATAATTCCTAGAACCTTTGCTTGTTTCAATCCAAACATGGATCGAATAACCTGCAAACCTTGTTTGCTTGTTATGGTACGACAAAACCGACAGGATGTTATAAACATCCTCCGAAAGGTTTCCTTTTCAGGAAAGCGATTTTCCGTTAAGCTGTCATATTTCATAAATGAAATACACAGCTTTAGCAAGCATTATCCAAATGGATTTACAATGGCAACATGTAAAAGGTTTCGTCGGAATCAACACAATGTTGATAACTCTACCTTTTCTTTACAAGCCTAGCTTAGTACGTTGGTATGTTGCCTTCCATGTATGTCTTCCTTGAAGACTTATAAAGTACCAATAGGCACAATGTCTTATGGTACATCAACTAGTATCCAAACTTGTTGATATACATGGAATCCATTTCGGACTCATGACACTTTGTCATAATAGGGAGTCGATACCTTGTATCACTACCTCATACGTAATCAGTTGGTATACTTTAAAAGATTAACATCTTTATGAGGTGAGATCAGAAACCCATACCCCAGGTTGTTTTCTGACTCTCTCCGATCTACGTGGTTCTTGTGTATTCGAAGATTAATGGAATAGTTTCATCCTTGATGAACTATTTATGTTCCATTAGGAATAGGTGCCTTGAATAGTATTACTCCGATTTTCATCGAGTTTTACTATCCTCCCACTTACCACTGCATGTCTGTATTCCTCTCAGGAAAACTGCATGGTGAGCAACAATCTAATTGTTCTCATGTGAGATTTATAAGTACTATACTTATGGTTTCCTTTAGGATAACCAATTTGGCACTTATCCAATTTAGGTTTTAGTTTGGTATTATCCAAACATATGCCTAGCATCCCAAATGGTCAGGAATGAGAAACCCGGTTTCTTTCCCGTTCATATCTAATATGTAATCTGTCAAACAGATTATTATGGAACCTTATTCTAAATAAGTTATTGCACTGTTTAAACTTATCCGTTGAAGGAAATGGTAGCTCAGAGCGACTCATGATTAGCCTTATCATGTCTAACATGATTCGGTTAATCCGTTCGGACACACCGTCACTTTGACGACGTGTTCCGGAAGGAGTCCTCATTTGAAAGAATACTATACTCTTTCAAGTATATAAGAAACTTATTGCTTAAGTATTTTCCATTACGGTCTTACCGTGACGGTATAATACTATAGTCGATCTATTTGTCTATTTCGTGTCGAAACTCTAAAAGTTTCCGATTTGTGTTCTTCAAAAGAAACACACAACCATTACGCGATGCCACATCCGTATAGGTCACGAAATATTCATATTCGCATCTAGCCTAACTAGACATGGGCCCACTTGCTTCACTATGAACAAGGGCTAATAGATCGGTGGCATTTACATTTTTACCAAGTAAATAGTGTTTTAGGCATATTGCCCAATAAACTAGATTCGTAGACTTTATTTGATTGGAATCAAAACAGTCCGAGTACCCACTCTTCGAAAGTGTGGATATACGAGTCTTGTTCGATTGTGTCCCAGACAACAATGCCATAATTAGTTTCTTCTGATCAAATCATTTTGAGCTATTTGTTTGTCATTATATATATATTTGAGATTTATTTATATTCAAAATATAAATTCTGTTATTCACATCTAATGTGTTTATCTCAATATCATCCTTATATAATAAAACATTTTAGTGTTCTAAAATATAAAGGTTAACCCGTAGTGGGTTAAACACTGATAAAGAGATAATGTATCTAGTCAAACTAGTTACATTATAACAGTTCTCTAATCCTGCTCATAGCAGATTCTGAACATCAATATATATATATTTATTATGTACTATATTAAGTATCTAAAAATCCAATTTTAATACTAGTAATGAACATAATTTTGACAAACATATTTGAAGTCAGAGCCTTGCTCGTCTTCAATTCCTTCATGTCTGGTTTGTCCAAACGACAGTCACGCTTCGCGATTCCGTTTGCTACAATTGTCCAGACATTTTGGGATATGTCATTTATCTTCCAAGAAGACTATAATGATTTTGCCTTTGTCATTTTCAATATTCCAGTTGCCTTTGACCAAGCCTCGGGTTTCCAGAATATTGAAGTATGGTGTGCCTTGCACTATTTGCCTAATTGCAAATTTTGACTTTATCTCCTTGAGAATAGTCTTTAATTCTCCAAGAATTATTTATTGCAATTTTTAAAAGTACTTCTAAGATCTAATCTTTGAATATCCTTCAATTTCAATATCATACTTTAAGAATCTAATCCTTAGTTCTGATAAAGAAATTAAGGAGTCTATATGACAAGTATTATGGATTAAGCACTAAAGTTATCATTACATGAATATTCCAAATATCATGTTCCACTTATTTGCTTAATTCCGGACTTAGGCATAATATTATTTTATCAAATAAAATAACTAATTAGTTTCCAGGACCATCCTGAAAATTTATTCCCGATTTGAAAATTAAAGTCGTTTAAATACATTTTCACCCAGGATTATGTCTTAAACACTAATCTTTCATATCTATCTTGATTCTAATAGTCCAACTATTTAATCAACGATTTGTGGTACTATTTATTATAATGATTATAATAGTCCAACTATATAATCAAATATAATCTAAATTAATTAACCTCAATTACATTGATTACTATAATCCAATTATAAAATCAACTGTAAACTGAAATTAATTAATTCAAATATATTGATTAATATAATCCAATTATATATAATCAACTATAATACAGTCCAACTGTTAAATAAAACAACAATTTAAATATTAGTCCAACTAACATTTAATATAACGACGAAATAATTTAAATGAGCGCGTATGGCGAGTAATTGAACGAGTATTGCAAATTCAATTCTTGCCTCCCACTATTTTTCGTCGAGCCTCCAACCCTCTGTCGAGTACTCGGGAAACCGTGTTTCCTAGTGGGCTAGGATCCCGTTAAATATCACACAATCTTGACTTTGGCCAACAAATTGTATGATGATTAACTAGGTAGATCTCTAAGATCGATTGGATCCAATCCAATTCCTAGATCCGGTAGGGGGACATCCAAGTCCGAAACATATATCTTATATATGCCAATACATCCAATGTATTACCTAACCTTTTTCCTCTGAATCAACTAGGCCTTGGCTTTGGCACAACAAACCTAATGATCCCAGTCAAGCGCGACCCATTGACCATGGAAGCTTCGTAATCAATGTCGATGGACAAGAAGTGGTCTTGACTTTGGCCAACAAACCACAACTTGGACATGACACCAATATGGAACAAAGCCTCGTGATTCAAACACATCTTCGACGGACAAGGGCTTGACTTTGGCCAACAACCCATGCCAATCTAGGATCTTGAGCAAGAATCACTCAATGGAAGGAAAAAAACGCATGATATTTGATGAGGGTTTTTCGTGTGCAAATTGGCAACCAATTTATTATCTTTGTTAAGGTCTCATCATCATACACCCTTAAACATGCATTCTAAACACATAATAAAGCGCATATGATAAAATAATAATGATATGCGGATGGATATTTTACACATTGATCCTAGATCAAATCTCTCACTTCTCTCTCCCGCTAGCACAAATATTCTTATACCCGTTACACTACACTTCTAAAGAAACCTCATTTACATGAGGGGAATAGGTGAGAAGAGAATACAAAGAATAGGAGGTGATAAGGCTGGACACGCAGGTCCAATTAATAAATCAAATTTATTACAACAATTTCTAAAATTGCCCCACCCATCTAATATCCATCCGATATACATTATTCATGCATCACAACCATGTATTCACTCAAAAGCATGCTATCAATCAATCTAATCAAATTAATTAATCTGATAATTATGTGATCATCCAATGTTCAAACAACGATTTGATTTTGCTCGAGTCAAACTCGTTTTTACGAATAAGTACTTAAAGTAAAAATTCTAGAATTAAATTAAACTACATAATTAAATCCAATTTAATATGTATTTAATTCTAATTCACTATTTAATTCCAAATTAAATATCACACTTTATTAATAAACCTTTCCCAATTAAATTCCAAATTTAATTGTTACGGGTCTCAAAGCCCGATTAACGTCCAACGTCAACTTAATTAAAGTCCAATGGGCTTTTAATTAATTTCTTAAGGCGTGGACTTTTGGTCAACTCGGGTCAAACCCGCAACCAAAGTCCAATCCGGGATTTACCCCATAAGCCTTTAAATTAATTTTGGCCCATTAGGCCCAATTAAATTACAAAGGTCCATTATGTTGCATTTGGGCTTTATGGATGCGGTTTTGGGCCCAATTGGATCCAACCAATTTTGCCTAAAACAAACTTTGTACAACAAAGCCCAATAAAACAATTCAAGCAATTTCAAAAATTAGCCTAATTAATTAAATTACACAAATCCAATTTCGCAATTTAATTACCTAAAGTGTATATCATGATTAATCACCCAAATTAACATTTCTAAAACATCAATCATACAATTAATCATGCTCATTATCATCATCATATGTCCAACATATTTTGATTAAAATCAAACCCATTACATGCTCTTTAAGTCTCGGCCAAGGAGAGGATTTTATATCCGATTTGGTTTCAATCCAATTAATCCCACAATCGACATTAAATCAACATCCTAATTGATTCTAACTCATCCAATGAATTAAAAATCAAAATTACAAGACTTAGGGCTAAGTTACTATTCGGCCAACACATCAAAATTGGGGGGAAATTTGTTCCAAACAATGTTTAATCAAATTGATCCAACCAATCATCAATTAAACATGTATTAAGCATACTTAATCATCCAATTTCATAATTGCATGCTCAAATCAATTTTACCCAATTTCAAGTTTCATGACATACTTGGCAATTTGGGGATTTTCCGTCCGAATCGAATTCAATCCAATTGATTCCGCAATCGACATCAAATCATATTCCCGAATGATTTCCAACACATCCAAATGTCAAAATTCAAAAATCCCAAGACATTAAATCATGCATAACTTTCGGCCAAGATAGAAATTTGGGGGAAAAATGATCCAATCATATTTTCTTCAAATTGACCTAATCAATCTTCAATTCAAACACATTTAAGCATACAAATCCATCCAATTTAATTTATCATGCTCAAAATCAAGTTTGCCCAAATTTTAGCCCTAACTTTTCATGCTTTTAACCTAAGCTCTTGATGCCATTGTTAGAGTTTTTAAAGGTCCCAAGATCAAAACTCAAGCATGAAACACAAGTGAATACAACGACGAAATTGCGGAATACTTACATCGAGCGGTTGAGAGACGATTTGGCAACAAAACGAACTCACTGCCCTTCATGAACTGCTCACGCAGTAGCAGCAAAACACAGCCACTGGTTCGGTTTTGGTCACCAAAATCAAGCTCCAAGCTTTCCGAAATGGTTCCCAACTCATGGGTGGACTTCCCTATCACCTTCGCATTGATCCGGAGTGTGCTAGCACTCTTGTTTTGCCACAAAACCACACTTTGCTTCCCCATTTTCCCTTGTGTTTCACGGCAGTGGACTGCCTCAAGAACAAGAAGAAAATGCGTGAGGATGAGAGGAAGAAGAAGATGAGAGAGAGGAGGGAAAAGTGTATTCGGTTTTTGTGTGTAATTTGTATCTAATACACATGAAATGAATTTTCATTTCATTTCACACACATTTGGCTTTAATTGCCAACCACACACATCACTCAAGTCACATCAAGTCAACTCAATCAATCAATCTAATCAATTGTCACATCACTCAAAGTGACATGATTTGACGCTTGATGTGACGCTAGATGCGACTAGCGATTTGACGCTTGATTTGACGAGCCGCGCTCGAATTCGAAATACGAATGCGCTCGCAAATAATCTCGGGATCGGATTCGCTAATTCTAAATTAATGAATTTTCCGTCGCGTCGTAATTAAATGATTACGCCTAGCGAAATCACTATTCACGTCGCTAACGAATTAATTCTAAATTAATTCGCTCGCCCGAATTAAAATCTAATTTTAATTCCGCGTCGAAATCCAATTTCGTTTAATATATCAAATATATTAATTCCTCGATTAATTCCAAATTAATCATTCTCTCTCTTTAAATTGATATTTTATCCCAGATAAAATATCTCCGCAATTAATCCCAGATTAATTTTCTCTCTCATCACATTAATCCCAGATTAAAAAGTGCGAGTCATACGTCATCGGTGAATCTTTGGGAAGCGACCCATGAGATCCCCGGATAATTCGGCAGTAAATACGGTCGTCGGAGTATCCGAATCACGTACGTACCAAGTACTACGTTCTACCGATTTACGAGACACGATCGGCTTCTAGCAAAGCACGAAGTCTACCCAATTCTTCGGTCATATTCATCTAAGAATATTTAAGATATGTATCAAGCGTAGTATACCAAGTATTGTGTATATCGGCCCAGTATCGGATAGTCACGTGCTAGGGCTGGGGCTGGATAAGTGTCTGCCCCGTCCGAAGCACATGTCGGATGTCTGGTAACTAGTCTCTATAATCGGATATGCATGACCTAGTCATAATATCCCGATGGTTGCGCAACACTTAAGAACACTAATACCGTATCCTGCGTGACATCATCTCCACTATGACTGAAGTGATACTTCCGTCTTGACATCACACCCAATACTCTACGATTCTCAATATACCCAGCAGTTGGCGTACACAGAACCGGTTAGAGTCCTAGACGACCTCAACTAAAGTATATTGATTGTCGTAAGCATTAGCGGTGCAAGTCTCAGGTTAAGACCAAATACACCTACCCTGATGTCGGACTCCCATAGACACATAGTCATAATACCAATGGGATTCCGAGGGGTCTATCCAGAGCGAAGCTGTTTCCCGTACCATCGGTGAAACACAACCTCCTATCGCACTTCCATAAGTATCCAATACTTAAATATATGAGAACTATGCCGTTGTGCCCTCACAACGCGCACAAGTGCAATACTAGCCTATTCCGCATTATCGATGTCCTGTCTCGATAATACTCCGGCTAGGGATATTTAATGATTAATCCTTCGTGGACTGATACTGTCTCATATCATTCTCCGTCCAGGAATAAATCATAGGGACCTCTAATCATTTATACATCTAAGGTGATCTAATCACAAATGATAAGAGTGCAATCTCCTTTGTCACATAGTTAATTTGTACAACAACACCGTGATCTGTACAAATAGTGACGCTATGGGTCATATTATCCAACAACCTATTCCCCTCAATGTAAATGAGGTTTCTTTAGAAGTGTAGTGTAACGGGTATAAAAAATATTTGTGCTAGCGGGAGAGAGAAAGGGAGAGATTTGATCTAGGATCAATGTGTAAAGTATCCATCCGCATATCATTATTATTTTATTTATACGTGCTTTATTATGTATTTAGAATGCATGTTTAAGGGTGTATGATGATGAGACCTTAACAAAGATAATAAATTGGTTGCCAATTTGCACTCGAAAAACCCTCGCAAAATATTAAGCGTCTTTCCTTCCATTGAGTGATTCTCACTCAAGATCCGAGACTGGCATTGGCTTGTTGGCCAAAGTCAAGGGCTTTGTTACATGTCAGTGTCTTGTCCAAGTTGTGGTTTGTTGGCCAAAGTCAAGACCACTTCTTGTCCATCGACATTGATTACAAAGCTTTCCATGGTCAATGGTTCGCGCTTAACTGGGATCACTAAGTTTGTTATGCCAAAGCCAAGACTTAGTTGGTTCAGAGGAAAAAGGTTAGGTAATACATTGGATGTATTGGCATATATAAGATATATGTTTCGGACTTGGATATCCCCCTACCGGATCTAAGAATTGGATTGGATCCAATCGATCTTAGAGATCTACCTAGTTAATTATCATACAATTTGTTGGCCAAAGTCAAGATTGTGTGATATTTAACGGGATCCTAGCCCACTAGGAAACGCGGTTTCCCGAGTACTCGACAGAGGGTTAGAGGCTTGCCGAAAAATAGTGGGAGGCAAGAATTGAATTTGTAATATTTGTTTAATTACTTGCCATACGCGCTCATTCAAATATCATTCGTCAAACTAATTAAATGTTAGTTGGACTAATATTTAAATTGTTGTTTTAATAAATAGTTGGACTATATTCAAACTATTCATTTATAGTTGATTTTATAATTGGATTATAGTAATCAATATAATTGATTTTAATCTATTAAATTATAGTTGATTAAATAGTTGGACTATTGTAATCATTATAATAAATAGTACCTAAATCGTTGATTAAATAGTTGGACTATTAAAATCAATATAAAATTGAAAGATTAACATTTAAAACATAATCCTAGGGAAAATGTATTTAAATGGTTTAATTTTCAAATTGGGAATTAGTTTCAGGATGGTCCTGGAAAATAATAAGTTATTTTATTTGATAAAATAATGTATTAGGCCTAAGCTCGGAGTTAAGCAAATAGTAGAGCATAATCTTTGGAAGATTTATGTGATGATAACTTTAGTGCTTAATCCATTAAGCTTGTCGTAGTAGACTCCTTAATTTCTGAATCAGAACTAAGGATTAGATCTTTAAAGTATGATAATGAAATTGAAGGATCTTCATAAATCTATTTTAGGTTTTAGAAGTACTAAAATTGCAATGAATAACTCTTGGAGAGTTAATGACTATTCTCAAGGAGATAAAGTCAAAATTTGCAATAAGGCAAGTAGCGCAAGGCGCACCTTACTTCAATATTCTAGAAACCCGAGGCTTGGCCAAAGGCTTTTGGAGTGTTGAAAAAGGCAAAGGTAAAATCATTATAATCTTCTAGGAAGTTAAAGGACATATCCCAAAATGTCTGCTAAATGTGGCAAACGGGATCGCGGAAGCGTGGCTGCCGTTTGGACAAAGCAGACATGAAGGAATTGAAGAACGAGCAAGGCTCTAACTTTAAATATGTTTGTCATCATTATGTTCACTACTAGTATTAAAATTAGATTTTAAATACTAAGTATGATACATAAAGATATATATGTATTGATGTTCAGAATCTGTTTTGAACAGGATACTGACTTCAATTGAGATTTAATCTGCGAATCGAAAACATGACGATAGTCGCTGTTTTAACCGTAGATACCTAAGTTTAGGAACTACCTTCGGGTCTGTACCTAAATTGGGAAACTGTTATAATGTAACTAGTTTGACTAGATACATTATCTCTATATCAGTGTTTGACCCGCTGCGGGTGAACCTTTATATTCTAGAACACTAAAGTGTTTTATTATATAAATATGATATTGAGATAAACACATTAGATGTGAATAACAGAGTTTATATTTTGAATATAAATAAAATCTCAAATATATAACATGACAAACAAATAGCTCAAACTGATTTGATCAGAAGAAACTAATTGTGGCATTGTTGTCTGGGACACAATCAAACAAGACTCGTATATCCACACTTTCGAAGAGTGGGTACTCGGACTAATTTGATTCTAGTCAAATAAAGTCTACGAATCTAGTTTATTAGGCAATGTGCCTAAAACACTATTTACTTAGTAAAAGTGTAAATGCCACTAATCTGTTAGCCCTAGTTCATAGTGAAGCAAGTGGGCCCATGTCTAGCTAGGCTAGATGTGGATATGAATATTTTGTGACCTATACGGATGTGGCATCGCGTAATGGTTGTGTGTTTCTTTTGAAGAACACAAATCAGAAACTTTTAAAGTTTCGACACGAAATAGACAAACAGATCGGCTAAAGTATTATACCATCACGGTAAGACCGTAATGGAAAATACTTAAGCAATAAGTTTCTAATATACTTGAAAGAGTATAGTATTCTTTCAATGAGGACTCCTCCCGGAACACGTCAAGTTAACGGTGTGTCTGAAATGAGTAACCGAATTTTGTTGGACATGATAAGGTTAATCATGAGTCGCTCTGAGCTACCATTTCCTTCAACGGATAAGCATTAACAATGCAGAACTTATTTAGAATAAGGTTCTATTAAAATCTGTTTGACAGATTTCATATTAGATATGAACGGGAAAGAAACTGGGTTTCTCAATCCTGATGATTTGGGATGCTAGGCATATGTTTGGATGATACCAAACTAAAACCCAAATAGGATAAGTGCCAAATTGTAGATTATCCTAGGGATACATAAGTATAGTACTTATACAACTCACAAGAGAACAATTAGATTGTTCCTCACCTTGCGATTTTCCTAAGAGGAATACCGATATGCAGTGGTAAGTGGGAGGATAGTAAAACTCGATGAAAATCGGAGTAATACTGTCCAAGGCACCGAATCTTAATGGAACACATATAGTTCATCAAGGATGAAACTATAACATTAATCTTCGAATACACAAGAACCGCGTATGTCGGAGAGAGTCAAAAAACAACCTGGGGTATGGGTTTCTGATCTCACCTCGTAAAAATGTGAATCTTTTGAGGTATACCAACTGACTACGTATAAGGAAGTGATACAAGGTATCGACTCCCAAATTATGGCAAAGTGCCATAAGTCCGAAATAGATTCCATGTATATCAACAAGTTTGGATACTAGTTTATGTACCGCAAGGCATTGTGCCTATTGGTACTATATAAGTCTTCAAGGAAGACATACATGGATGGCAACATACCAACGTATAAAGCTAGGCTTTTAGCGGAAAGGTATCGTTATCAACATTGTGTTGATTACGATTCAACCTTTTACCTATTACCATGGTAAATCCATTTGGATAATGCTTGCTAACGCTGCATGTTTCATTTATGAAATATGTCAGCTTTACGGGAAAATCGCTTTCCTAAAAAGGAAACCTTTTGGAGGATGTTTACAACATCATGTCGGTTTTGTCGTACCAGAACTAGCAAACAAGGTTTGCAGGTTATTCGATCCATGTTTGGATTGAAGCAAGCATTAGGTTCTTTGAATTATCGTTTTGATGTAATCATAATGGTTTATGATTTAATTCAAAACGAAATGATTCTTGTGTATATAAGAGGGTTAGTTGGAGTGCACTGACAATAGCAGTCCTATAAATAATGATAATATGTCATTTCTTGGAAATTATATTCCCATATAAACAATCGGCGAAAGCTTAGCTTTCGAGAAAAACTCTCCGAGAAATCGTACATTGAAAAATGTACGCGACCTGGTGTCTCATACGCTTTGAGCATATGGATTCACAAATAGGCCAATCCAAGTGATAGTCACTGGATTGAAGTTAAGAACATACTTAGTGTCTTAGAGAACTAAGGATGTTGTCTTAATCTATGGAGATGGAGAACTTGAAGTGACTGGGATCACTACTGCAAGTTTCCTAAACCGATAAAACGACTAAAAGTCGCAAACGGTACTATACAGTTTGAATAACGGTACAGTGAGCTGGAAATCTTCCAAGCAAGATACTATTACCGTATAAACAACAAATGCAGGTTATTGCTGGAGCTGAGGCGGCAATAGAAGCCTTCTGGGTCGATAATAAATCTAATTAGATTAGATATAATTCTGTTAGCAGCTGAGCTAGGTGTCAGCACAGGCTAAAGAATTAATGGTCTCATCAACGATCCAGATACATACTTCGATATTCATCTAATTCGTTTGGATCATACATCGTGGCGATGTGATGATCGTATAAATCGCATTAGATGATAATCATGCAAATCCGCTGACGAAAGCCTTTTCTCAGTAAATTGAGCCAACCGTACATAGTTCGGGTGTAAGACACTCGAGTGACTGGCTATAGGCCAAGTGGGAGATTTTTGGACAATTATGACCCATAGCGTCACAATTTGTACAGATCACGTGTTGTTGTACAAATTAACTATGTGACAAAGGAGATTGCACTCTTATCATTTGTGATTAGATCACCTAGATATATAAATGATAGGAGGTCCCTGTGATTTGTTCCTGGATTGAGAATGATATGAGACAGTATCAATCCACGAAGGATAAATCATTAAATATCCCTAGTCAGAGTATTATCGAGATTGGACATCGAGGAATACGTAAAAGACTAGTATTACACTTGTGCGCGTTGTGAGGGCACAACGGCATAGTTCTCATATATTTTGGTATAAGATATTCATGCAAGTGTAATAGGAGGTTGTGTTTCACCGATGGTACGGGAAACAGCTTCGCTCTGGATAGACCCCCTCGGAATTCTATTGGTAGTATGACTATGTGTCTATGGAAGTCTGAAATCAGGGTAGGTGTATTTGGTCTTAACCTGAGACTTGCATCGCTAATACTTGCGACAATCAATATACTTTGGTTGCGGTCGTCCAGGGCTTTAACAGGTTCTGTGTACGCCAATGCTGGGTATATTGAGAATCGTACTGTGTTGGGTGTGATGTCAAGACGGAAGTGTCACTCCAGTCATATGGAGTTGATGATCGCGCAGGGATACAGAACTGGTTCTCTAAATAAGGTTGCAACCGTCGGGATAATATGACTTGGTCATGATTATCCGATATTAAAGAGACTAGTTGCTCGTAATCCGATATATGCTTCGTACGGGGCAGACATTGTACCAGCCCCAGGCCTTGCATGTGATCATCCGATATCCGATACTGGACAGAAATACGCAATACTACGTATACTACACTGCCTGTTACAGATCCTTTATTCCTGTAAGGATATTTCCGGAGAATTGGGTAGGCATGGCGCTTTGCTATAGGCCAACCTTGTCTTGTAAATCGATAAACGTAGTACGAGGTACTTACGTGTTCGGATAGTCCGACGACCGAATTTACTGCCAACATATCCGGGGATCTCATGAGTCGCTTCCCAAAGATTCACCGATGACGTATGACTCGCACTTTAATTAATCTGGGATTAATAAGATGAGAGAGAAAATTAATCTGGGATTAATTGCGGAGATATTTTATCTGGGATAAAATATTATTTAAAGAGAGATAACGATTAATTTGGAATTAATCGATTAATTAATATATTTGATATATTAAACGAAATTGGATTTCGACGCGGAATTAAAATTAGATTTTAATTCGGGCGAACGAGTTAATTTAGAATTAATTCGTTAGCGACGTGAATAGTGATTTAATTACGACGGAAATAGTGATTTAATTCGCTAGGCGTAATCATTTAATTACGACGCAACGGAAAATTCGTTAATTTGGAATTAGCGAACCCGAGCCCGAGATTATTTGTGAGCGCATTCGCATTTCGAATTCGAGTGCGGCACGCAAGTCAAATCAAGCGTCAAATCGCTAGTCGCATCAAGCGTCAAATCATTAGTCACTTTAAGTGATGTGACAACTTGTCACTTGATTTGATTGATTGATGGATTGATTGATTGATGTTGGTGGTTGGAATTAATTGCCTTGACCTTTTTGGAAAAAGCAAAATCAATTAATTAATTTTGGAAATTAGATTTGTGTATTAGATACACAAAATCCCTCAACAAAATCGATCTCTCTCTTTTTTTATTTTGGAGCCAAAAAACTCTTCTCTCTTCTTCCTCTCATCTCTCACGCCCCTCTTGGGCATTTTCTGGTTTCATTTTTCTGCTGGGCAGAACCGAAATTAGAAGGGAAGCAAATGTGATTTTGTGGCAAAATCGAGAGTGCTAGCACACTTCGGGATCATGCGAAGGTGATATGGAAGTCCACCCATGAGTCGGGAACCATTTGACGAAGCTTGGAGCTTGGATTCTTGAGCAACAATGGCCGAAAATTTCCATGAACTGTGACAGTGGACTGACGCCAAAACAGAGGGCAGAATTTCATTTTTCTTGCCTCCGCGTCGCTCAACCGATCGATGTAAGTATTCCGCGACTTCCTCGAATGTATTCACATGCATGTTCATGCTTGATTTATGATCCTTGGGACCCTTAGAATCTCCAACACTTACGTGTTCGGATAGTCCGACGACCGAATTTACTGCCAACATATCCGGTGATCTCATGGGTCGCTTCCCGAAGATTCACCGATGACGTATGACTCGCACTTTATTAATCTAGGATTAATTAGATGAGAGATAAAATTAATCTGGGATTAATTACGGAGATATTTTATCTGGGATAAAATATCATTAAAGAGAGATAACGATTAATTTGGAATTAATCGATAAAATAATATATTCGATATATTATACGAAATTGGATTTCGACGCGGAATTGAAATTGGATTTTAATTCGGGCGAATGAGTTAATTTAGAATTAATTCGTTAGCGACGTGAATAGTGATTTCGCTAGGCATAATCATTTAATTGCATCGCAACGGAAAATTCGTTAATTTGGAATTAGCGAACCCGAGCCCGAGAGTGTTTGCGAGTGCATTCGAATTTCGAATTCGAGTGCGGCACGTAAATCACATCAAGCGTCAAATCGCTAGTCACATCTAGTGTCACATCATTCGTCAATCAAGTGATAGATGTCTTTCACTTTGAGTGATTGACACCAGTCACTATTCATGAGTGATGTGAGTTGATAGAAAGCTTTTGAAAGCTTGAATGACATTTATTGTTATTTTAATCATTTGTATATGTTTTATTTTGATTTTTGAAATCGAAGGAAGTGTATTAGATACACTTAACACATTACAACACATATCCATCTCTCTCTCTCCTTGGTTCACGAAAATTGGAGCCAATTTCTTCATCTCTCTCTCTCGGCATTTTGGCCATTTCTTCACGGGATTTCTGGGTAAATCCGTGAGCAAGGGAAGCAAAATGTGATGTTTTTGTGGAAAAAATATCAAGAGCTAGCACTCCGAGAGACATGCGAAGGTGATAGGGATGTCCACCCATGAGCATGGAATCATTTCATCACAAGCTTGGAGCTTGAATAGAGGTTCATGGCCGAAAATGAGGACATCTTCACAGCTCACTGCCGAGAGGACCAATGGGCAGAAAAAGAATTTGTGTTGTCCACCGCGTCGCTCAACCGATCGATGTAAGTATTCCGCAACTTCCTCGAATTGTATTCGCACATGTTTTATGCTTGTTATTCGTTCCTCGGAACCGTAGAAACTCCAACACTGTGATAATAACGGAGCCATCGTGCAGGCTAAGGAGCCGAGGGCGCATTCCAAGTCTAAACACATGGAAAGGAAATACCGCGTAATTAGAGAGATTATAGAATGAAAAGACATAGTGGTCTTGAAGGTTCAAGGACAAAACAACATAACAGACCCGCTTACAAAGGCTTTACCTTCTAAGTTATTCGATAAACATGTGGAGGAGATGGGACTGCGGTACCATCTAGATTGGCACTAAGCAAGTGGGAGTTTGATGTAGTTGGTGCTTGGAGTGCCAATTCGAATTGTACATTTTATTATTTATTAATAAAATAACTATATTTTTCATTTCATACCTTATTAATGGTATTGTCATTATGCGCATTAAATTAATGTATAGATATGCTAAGAATGACATCGACCTTAGAATAGTCTTGACACTAGGTGTAAACTATTCTTAAAGTAAATATTCATAGTCATTGGTTTTGGAATACGGTCAAATTCCTATAACCTAGAAGACTAGCACATGTCGTATATTGGAATTGGAGTTCTAATGGTTTAACCCGATGTACCATGAGTTTTGGAAACTCGTATAGACATGTGGATATTCGTTGAATCGAATACTGAATGACTCACATGTGATTCCTAGTAGTTGGAAGTACACACCACCATCAATAGGAATCTCCTCGAGTCGAGTAGCATATGTAATCCTTTAACTATATGATAGCATTGATTTTGTGTGAGATCCTCCACACTTTGATGCCATGTATGTCAGAAACCTTTCATGGTCTGGCCTCTAGATGTTTGTTGGGTGTGGACCGATGCACTCAGTAATCAGGTGCAAATCAAGATAGGATCTGTCGGCCTGAATGTGTACCATAAAGGGTTTAGGTATCCATGTTAGTAAAGTCACGATTCTTAAATCTTTGGCCAAAGTCGATCACCTGGGGTGGATCACACAAGTTATGAAGTATCGTGGACATGTCAACATGAGATGTGCGCCTCAGAAACTTGACGATATATTCTATGTTTCCTAAGCACAACTCAGATAGCCTACGACGGTGAGATTGTTAAACATATGTGATTACCTCGACTTGTATAGTTCAGAAAAGTCTTTCGTGTTCTTCGCGAATTCGGATTGCGTACATATTAGCTAGGCTTATATGACGAACGTGTCTGAACATAGAGAGTCCTAATATGAAGTGTACTCGTTGAGCACTTAGGTAGCCAATTAATTTTGATAAAATATAATATTCGATATTATAATTATCAACTAAGATAATCAACTGTTATTGGATAACATTGATTATTTACTTCGACCTAATTGGATTAATTCAATAATTACACAATGGCTTAATTGTAAAATCATAATTATCTCCACCATTTGAGGATATTATGGTAATTGTAAGTATGTAATAATATGCGATTTTGGCTTGATTTAATACAATTAAATCAATGTGACAAATATTTAACTAATTCATTTCCTAATCATTGGCTTGATTTAATTGAATTAAATTAAAGTGGAAGACAATTGAGATTAGTCACACCTAATTATATTTTTTGGGACAAATTAGATTAAGCCCATTTAAAAGTTGATTACAACTTTTATTAATTAAAAATTACATAAGTTTTGCTATAAATAGGAAGTTTTAGGAAGATTTTAATTACAAGTAAAAATACAAGCAAATTCTTAGATAAATTAATCTAAGTTAGAGAAGTGTTTAGAGACGCTTGTGAGGTCTCTACAACATTTCATCTATGAGAAATCAAGATTGGATCTTGTAGTGAAGCTTGCTAGCATTGGAAATAAAGGTTGGATCTTGAAGTCAAGCTTGCACACCTTGGAGGTTCTCTAACCATTTCAAAAAAGAAGAAGTAGATTAAATCTTGCGTCAAGCTTACTAAGGTAATATTTTATCTTCTCCTAAGCTATGTTCTTTTGTGTATTAGATGCATGAACACATAGCTTAATGTTGAAATAAAGCTAATCAATTGTGTTAGGATACTTTAGAAGTATAAACACAATATGCTTGTTATTAGGTCAAAATATTTATGTTAGACATAAACATAAATTAGAGTTTGGAACTCTAGATTAAAGCTTAGAGCTTTGGCTACTATTCTAAAATCACTTGACCACCTTTGGGTGACCTAGAATTATTTACGAGACATTTCTTATTGGGATTCTAATTTGGTTTATGTATTAGATTCAAAATTTATGCAAATGCTTATTTAGAATAAATTTATATTTTTGTAAAAATATTTGATATTTTGAAAAACTTGGTTTTTATTCTATAACATGTGTTGATGTTGGTTTTGATGTTAAAAATTAATTTTGGTTGTTTTGGGGTGTTTAGGAAAGACCGGAAGAAATTAGGGTAATAGACCCTAATTCCTTCAGTTCACTGAGCTGAAGGAAAGTGAAATGGAAACAAAAAAATGGTCTTGCACGCACTGTGCGCGCGTGCATTGTAGCGTGAGCGTCATGTGGCGCGCGGCAATTTTATTTTCATCCGTTTTTTAGTTTCCGAACTCCGATTCAGCTACGGTTTTTTCCTATACACTCGGAATGAAATATAGTATTTCATTAAATATTTTTAAATTACACTCATACTTGATATCCATGGGTTAGACCCATTTTCGTTGCGCGGGGTATCGATCCGACCCTAGGGATTCCACAACTGTCCCAATATTATGTTTATTAAGGCAACTCCTAAATGTTATGTCTTTTACATTCAAAGGACATTTCATTCCCTTTAAACTCAAGGGTTTAATCTCTTCACTTAAGGATTACATCATTTCATTTCCTATATATAAACTCTTATAACCATATTTAAAAAATTTCTGACAATTTCTCTAGTATCGGTTAGACACTTCATGTACTTGTTTTAAAGAAATGACTTATATTTCATATGCTTGCTTGGTTTGGTTCCAAGTGAGACTTGAAATTTCCCACTTATTTATCTGAAATAATCTCAAGATACGTTCTCTCTTTAGAGTATTTCAGGATTATACTCGCGATTCTTGATGTTTGATCATATTGGAAGTGAAACACGTGGCCGGTCCAATGTCATTTTACTAAGAAAAAAACATTGTATATATTGTGAGATATTTTTGGTTGGAAAATAATTAATTATACCTAAATAATTAATAAATAACATGAAAAATAAAAGTTTCCGAACACTTTCCACAACTGTTTTTACAGGGGAAAAGCTAATGAAATAGGTGAAGATAAGGAACAATGATTTTTAATCGTCAACACGTGTCAGTAGCATACATTGTGCGCACCTGCCCCTCTTGGGCCGAACAATTTGCTTTGTCTGCCCATCCTCCTCCTTTCTCTCTCACGATATTTGATTATTTGTTTCCAAAATTAGCATGCCGTTTTTTTTTTTTTTTTAAAAAAAAAACAAAAAACAAACTAATAAATTCTTTTGTTTTCTTTTTTATATATTAAAATGTTAAAAGACTACAGACGACTGTGAATCCGTATTAAAGAACAGTAATGAGTAGCAGACTTAAGCAGCGAAAAAGACACGAATTCCAAGGAGGGGGAGGCTGAGGCTGAGGCTAAACTAAATAATTATGACACTTATTGGTTCTTCTTTTTCAGCGATCTCGCAGTTTTGTTGCAGAAGCCTCTCCGTAACATAATTAGAGTGAGAGAGAGAGACAGAGCTGTTGAGTCCAGCTGCATGAGCTGTGCATCTTCTGCATGAAGCTAAGCTTCCAGGTTCCAGCTGCCAGCTACCACCATGAAGACAAAGGACTTTAGGTGGTGATTGAGATTGACACAAAATCAGGGTTTGAATTTGGTGAAAACAGACAACTCACTTTAGGTGGAACAATGTAGATTTGTTGACATTTTGAGCTGGACATGGGCTATAAATTCAGAGCTCATCTTAGAGCTCAAAGCACCCCAAAGAGTGTGTGTAAGCTTCAGTAGAAAGCTTAGAGAATGTGTGAGAGTTTTTTTTTTTTCCTTATATTTTGTAAAGTTTAAACACTTTGTATTTATTCTCGTAAGTAATAGAGTGATTCGGTTTTTTCCTCAAACACATTCTAAAGTGATCAGAGAATCACAACAAGTGGTATCAGGAACTTTGGTTCTTATTTGGGGTCGTAAATCGAAAAACATAAGCTTCGATTCGGAAAACCGGTTCCGACGAAAGTTGTCAAAAATCCAATTTGAGGGTACCATCAACTAGTTCACGTCGAGACGAGCTCGGTGGTATTTTCCGGCGATCGATCGGAGGTCAGTATGAGCCGCACGCGCCGTCCAGAGGCCAGCCCACGCACTCCCACGCGCAGCACGCCTTTCACGCGCTCCCAAGGTTGAAGATGATACACGTGGCGCCACATCAGCGACACGCAAGCAGCCACGTCAACACTCTATGCCACGTCACCCTGCCACGTCAGCTGCCACGTCACCTGCCACGTCAGCAGTCCGGTCCCACCACTGCCACGTCAGCACTGCCACGTCAGTACTGCCACGTCAGCATCTTGGTAAATTTCATTTAGCCCCCTGAAGTCTTTGAAATTTACAGTTTTACCCCAGAAGTTTTAGGAATTTACAAATCAGCCCCTATATCGGATTTAGACCAACAAAGTATCTATTCCACCATTTTCGACCGTTCCGGAAGCAACGGTGACCTCAGATTTGTAAAATTCAGCCCCGATTTTAACCTATTTTTATTTTAAAATTTAAAACTTAAAATGGAAATGAAAGATTCTCTTTCTGGTGCAATGATTAAACTGGCTGCAACTAATTACTCCATCTGGAGACCTCAGATGATAGATTTCTTGCATTGCAAAGATCTATTTGATGTCATTGAGTTGAAGGGAGTGAAACCAGAATCTATTAAAGACTATGACTGTAACAAATTCAATAATAGAACTCTGGGTCAGATTAGGCAGTGGATCGGCCATAATGTCTTCCACCACATAGCACTTGATATAGATGCTTATGAAATGTGGAGGAAATTAGAAGACATGTTCCAGGCCAAAACAGCTCGGAATAAAGCCTTAATCATGAGGCGTTTGGTGAACCTAAAGCTATGGAGTGGAACTTTCGTTGCTGAACACACCAACGAGTTCCAAAGCCTGGTGAACCAGTTATCTGCAGTAGACATGAAACTGGCAGACGAAGTTCAAGCCCTTTTTCTACTCATTTCTCTTTCTGATAGCTGGGAGACATTGGTGGTTACTCTCAGCAATTCCGCTCCAGGAGGTAAAGTTACCATGCCTATGGTAAAAGTTGCTCTGTCGAATGAGGAGTCCAGGAGAAAAGATGTTGGCTCAGAACAGATAGAAGCCTTCATCACAGAAACTCGAGGAAGACATCAAGGAAAAGAAGAATAGAGAGGCAGAAGCACAACCAGTGGCAGATCCTCAGATGGAAGGAAGCCTACCTATAAGTGCTATCATTGTGGTATTGTAGGTCACCTAAAGAAGAATTACCGAAAACTGTAACGAGAGCAGAGACAAGGCAATCACCAGCCCAAGAATGACGAAAGAGAGACACTAGTCATTGTCCAAGCAGATGTAGCAATATGCTCCATGCAGGAAGAGACATGCCTTCACAACACAACCCAAGATGTTGAGTGGGTGGTAGATAATGCAGCATCCTACCACGTCACTCCTCACAGAGATTTATTCACAACCTACAGAGCATGAGACTTTGGATCAGTGAAGATGGGAAATATCAGTTCCTCTGGGATACTGGGAATGAGTGATATTCAGTTGTGGACAAATGTCGGGTGTACACTGACCTTGAAGGATGTCCTACATGTTCCAAAACTTCGGCTGAATGTACTCTCGAGGATAGCTCTTGACAAATAGGGCTATGACAATCACTTCCGAAATGGCACAAGGAGAATGACAAAATGTGTCATGGTTGTCGCCCGATGACATGCTTGCGGCGCACTATACAAGACTCATGTGAAGATTTGTGCAGACAGCCTCAATATAGCTGAAAAGAAGGCTTCTCAAAATCTGTGGAACCAGAGACTCGGACAAATTAGTGAGAGATGATTGTCTACCCTGAACAAGAAGAAGCTTACCAAGGATGTTGCACGAGGTCCTTGCAACCACTACTTGATTGGTAAGCAACACAGAGTCTCGTTTAATTTCTCTTTAGAGAGAAGATCAGAGTTGCTCAGTCTGGTGCACTCTGATGTTTCTGGTCCCGTGGAGGTTGATTCATTGGGCGATAGCAAGTATTTTCTGACTTCCATTGATGATGCTTCTCGGAAAATATTGGTGTATTTCCTCAAGACGAAGGATCATGTCCTAGATCAGTTCAAATTTTTCCCCGCCATGGTAGTTTTGGGTCTCAAAGATCATTCCCAAGAACATATAAGCATGAAACATGTGAATACTCAAAGTTAAGTTACAGAAATTATACTCACTTTGATCGGTTTATTGGATGTGTTGATAACAAAATCTTTGCTCCTTTGGAAGTTCTCCAAACTCCTCTTTGATTTGTATGTGAAGCTCCAAGCTTGAAGGGTGAATTTCAAACTCAATGGGAAAGGTTTCCCTAACACCTTTGTAGGATTCTTTAAGTGCTAGCTTTGGAAGAAAATTGTAACAAAATTCTTCCTTTGGTGCCTAGCTATTTTTGGTAATGAGAGAGTTGGAGAGGGATAGTGTTTTTTTTTTCAAATTTTGTGTATGTTATGATTTTCCAAAAACCAACCAAGTGTGTTGAGAGCAAAAATTCATTTAATGCTCTCAACCACCTCCATCACCAAAAAGTGACTTGACTCACATCAAAAAAGTTGATATGACTTCCATCACAAAAGTGATTAATGATGTGACTTGATGTGGGCCCCACTTGATTCAAAATTCGAGTGGGCCCGCAAACACATCCCGGGCTCGGGTTCGTTAATTCTGAATTAATGAATTTTCCGTTGCGACTTAATTAAATCAAATTTAATTAAATAATTATGCCTAGCAAAATTACTATTAAAGTCACTCGCGAATTTATTCTAAACTAATTCATTCGCTCGAATTAAAATCAGATTTTAATTCTGTTATGAAATCTAATTTCATTTAATATATCGAATATATTATTTTATCGATTAATTCCGAATTAATCATTCTCTCTCTATTAATTGAATTTTATCCCAGATAAAATCTTGCAGTAATTAGTCCTAGATTAATTTTCTCTCTTCTAATTAAACCCAGATTAATTATGTCCGAGTCATACATCATTGGTGAATCTTCGAGAAGCGACCCATGAGATCCTTGGATATGTTGGCAGTAAATCTGGTCATCGGACTATCCGTACACGTGCGTACCCGGTACCACGTTCTTACCGATTTATGAGATATGGTTGGCTTCTAGCAAAGCGCCGTGCCTACCCAATTCTCCAGAAATATTCTTTAAGGAATATATAATCTATAACAGGCGTAGTATATATAGTATTGCGTATTGCGATCCAGTATCGGATGTCACATGCAAGGCCTGAGGCAGGAATAGCGTCTGCCCCGTACGAAGCATATATCGGATCACAAGCAACTAGTCTCTTTAATCGGATAATCATGACCCTGTCATATTATCCCGATGGTTGCAACACATTAGAGTACCAGTTATGTATCCATGCGTGATCATCATCTCCATATGACTGAAGTGATATTTCCGTCTTGACATCACACCCAATACACTACGATTCTCAATAAACCCAGAAGAAGCGTACATAGAACCTGTTAAAGTCCCAGACGACCAAAACCAAAGCGTATTGATTGTCACAAGTATTAGCGATGCAAGTTTCAGGTTAAGACCAAATACACCTACCCTGAATCGGATTCCCATAGACACATAGTCATACTACCAATGAGATTCTGAGGGGTCTATCCGGAGTGAAGCTGTTTCCATATCATCGGTAAACACAACCTCCTATCACACTTGCATAAGTATCCAATACTTAAATATATGAGAACTATGTTGTTACGCTTCCATAACACGCACAAGTGCAATACTAGTCTATTCTATATTATCGATGTCATGTCTCGATAATACTACGACTAGGGATATCTAATGATTAAACCTTAGTGGATTGATATTTTCTCATTTCTTATAATCCGGAACTAATCATAAGGACTTTTATCATTTATATATTCAAGTAATCTAATTACAAAATGATAAAATAGAAATTTCCATTGTGACACATTTAATTTGTACAAAAACCGCAATGCCTTTTACAAATAGTGACGCTATGGGTCATAATTGTCCAACAATCTCCCACTTGGCCTATAGCCAGTCACTCAAGCATCTAACACCTGAACTATGTACATGTCACTCAAATTTTTATTGAGAAATAGCTTTCGTCAGCGGATCTACAATATTGTCCTCTGATGCGACCTTCTCGATCTTCACATCGCCACGATGTATGATCTCACGAATCAGATGGAAACGTCGAAGAACATGCTTGGATCATTGATGAGACCGCGGTTCCTTAGCATGCGCTATAGCCCCGTTATTGTCACAATATAATGGAATGAACTCAGCTGCTAACGGAACTACTCCTAATCCAATTAGGAATTTACGGATCCAAACTGCCTTTTTTGCTGCTTCAGCTGCATCAATATATTCTGCTTCTGTTGTTGAATCGGCAACAGTCTATTGCTTGGAAGATTTCCAGCTTACTGCTCCGTTGTTCAAACAAATTATGTACCCGGATTGCGACTTACAATCGTCTTTATCGGTTTGGAAACTTACATCGGTATACCCAATTACCTCAAGTTCTCAATCTCCATAGATTAAAAAAGCATCATAAGTTCATCTAAGATACTTAAGGATATTCTTAACCGCCATCCAGTGACCATCACCTGGATCGGTCTGATAGCGACTACACATGCTCAAAGCATACGAGACATCAGGTCGCATATATATCATGGCATACATGATCGATCCAACTGCCGAAGCAAACGGAATCCGACTCATGTTGTCTCTCTCATCTTTAGTTTTAGGAAACATGTCCTTAAATAGAGTTACGCCATGTGACACTGGCAACAGTCCCCTCTTAGACTGTTCCATGTTGAATCTCTTCAACACTTTGTCAATGTACGTGCTCTGAGAGAGTCCAATCAGATTTCTAGATCTATCCCGGTAGATCTTTATTCCTAGAATAAAGGTTGTTTCTCCCAGATCCTTCATGGAGAATTTTAATGAAAGCCAAACTTTCACCGATTGTAGCATGGGAATGTCATTGCCTATAAGCAATACATCATCAACGTAAAGGACAATGAATGTCAGTGCGCTCCCACTAACATTCTTATATACACAAGGATCATCTTCGTTTTGAACGAAATCATATTCTTTTATGATCTCATCAAAACGTTGGTTCCAAGAACGCGATGCTTGCTTCAATCCATAAATGGATCGATTTAACTTACAAACCTTGTTCGCATGTTTTGGTACGAAAAAACCGTCAGGCTGTTGCATATAAACATCCTCTAAAATGTTTCCGTCAAGGAAAGCTGTTTTGACGTCCATCTGCCATATCTCGTAATCGAAATATGCAGCAATAACAAGCATTATCCGAATGGATTTAATCATGGAAACAGGTGAAAAGGTTTCATCGTAATCGACACCATGTCGTTGACGATACCCTTTCGCTACAAGCCTAGCTTTGTACGTTTGTATGTTGCCATCCATGTCGGTATTCTCGAAGACCCATTTGCAACCAATAGGCTTTACACCTTCTGGTGCATCAACCAGTGTCCAAACTTGGTTGGTGTACATGGAATCCATTTCGGACTTCATGGCCTCTTTCCATAAAGTGGAGTCGATATCTTGTATCGCTTCCTCATACGTAGCCGGTTCATCTTCCTCAATAAGATTAATATCCACAATAGGAGAGATCAGAAACCCATACCTCTCAGGTTATTTTCTGGCTCTCTCTGACCTACGTGGTTCTTGTGTATTCGAAGATTATGGTACAGTCCCATCCCTGATGAAATGTTCATGTTCCGTTAAGGATTCTGTGCCAGGAACAGTATCACTCCGATTTTCATCGAGTTCTACTTTCCTCCCACTTACCACTGCATTTAGGAATTTATTTTCAAGGAAAACCGCATGTAGAGCAACAAATACCTTGTTCTCTTGTGGGTTGTAAAAATAATATCCTTTGGTTTCCCTAGAATAACCTACAAATAGGCACTTATCTGATTTGGGTTCTAGTTTGGTACCTTCCAAACATTTGACGTATGCCCAACAACCCCAAATCTTCAGGATTGAGAAACCCGGTTTCTTTCCTGTCCATATCTCATACGGAGTCTGTTGAACAGACTTTGACGGAACCTTATTCAAAATATGTATTGCACTGTTCAATGCATATCCCTAGAAGGAAATAGGTAGCTCAGTGCGACTCATTATTGACCTTACCATGCCCAACAAAGTTCAGTTTCTCCGTTCAGACACACCGTTTAATTGCAGTGTTCCGGGAGGAGTCCACTGTGAAAGAATACCATACTCTTTCAAGTAATCAAGAAACTCATTGCTCAAGTATTCTCCACCACAATCCGACCGTAATATTTTAATACTTTTACCGGTCTGTTTTTCTACTTCGTGTCGAAACTCTTTGAATTTCCCAAAGGTTTCCGACTTGTGTCTCATAAGATACACATAACCATAACGCGATGCATCATCCATAAAGGTTACAGAGTATTTATATCCACCTCTAGCCTGGCTAGACATGGGCCCACAAATATCACTATGAACAAGGGCTAACAGTTCGGTGGCACGTGCACCTTTACCGCTAAAAGGTATTTTAGGCATTTTGCCTAATAAACAAGATTCGCAGACGTCATATGAATTTGGATCAAATCCGTCCAAGTACCCAATCTTCGAAAGTGTGGATATGCGAGTCTTGTTAATGTGTCCCAGACGACAATACCACATATAAGCTTCATCTTTGTTACTTAGTTTAAGCCTTTTGTTTGTTACATTATATGTTTGAGATTGATTTATATTCAAAATATAAAGACCATTATTCACATCAACACTGCATATCTCCATATCATTTTTATACATAAAACACCAAGTGTTTTTAAATACAAAAGTATAGCCACATTGGGCCAATAAAGATACATATATAATATTCCTAGTCAAACTAGGTACATAATAACAGTCTGAAAGATTAAGTACATGCCCCGAGGGCAGTTCCAAAATATAAATTCCTACAGCCAAAACAGCGACCCTGGTCCCGTTTCCAACTCGTAGATCAATCTCCCCTGAGGCCAGTCTCCTGCTAATCTGCAGATCCTACACATCAGTACATATATGAGTACCACAACCAGAATCAAAAATCTAATTTTTAAAACTAGAAGTAGACATGTTTATTTCTATAACAAACATACATGAAGCTAGTGTCTTGCCCGCTTTGATTTCCTTCAAGTGCGCCTTGTACTCACGGCAGTCACACTTTCAGTGACCCTGTTTGCCACACTGCATGCATACATCTTGGGATTTATCATTTGCCTTCCCAGAAGACTTTGACGATTTGGCCTTGCCCTTCTTCTTCTTCTTATTCTTTACACCTCCAGTAGCCTTCGGCCAAGCCTTGGGAGACTGAGATGTTGAAGTGAAGTACGCCTTGCGCTTTTTGCCCTTCATTAGATATTTTTCTGCTTCACGTAGCATTGCCATCAGATCTCCAAGAGTATGGTCTTGGTTCATCATATTGTAGTTCATGATGAACTCGCTCCAGCTGTCATGAAGAGACTGCAAGATCAAATCTATAGAAGTCTCAACCTCAAAGGTTATGCCTAGCTGACCTAGTTGTTCAATGTCAGTATTCATCTACGACACATGGTGCTCGACAGATGTACCCACTGACATTCGAGAGCGAAAGAGCTTCTTCTGCAATTCATACCTTTGCGATCTAAGGTTAGGTCGATGAAGGTCCTTCAATTTTGCCATCATAGTATAGAGATCTAATCCCTTGTTCTGGCGACGAAATTGAGGGGTCATTGCAGCGAGCATGATGGATTGAGCATTTGAGTTGTCATCGCTATGAGTCTTCCAAAGCTCAAGCTCAAGCGGCTGCTCAATTCCGGGCTTAGGCCCGAGAGGTCTCTCTATCGTATAAGCATCTTCTCGGCCCCCAGGAAAATCCTGAGGTTCATATCCCAGTCAGGAAAGTTTGCACCATTAAAGACATTTTCGCCCATGATAATGTCCATAACGTTGATCTTTCCCGCCATTTTAATTGCAATAGTCCAACTATTCAATTAACGATTTTTGGGTACAGTCCAATTGTTACAATAAAAATAATAAAATATTAGTCCAACTAATAAATATATAAAATGACGAACTAATTTGAAAGCGCGTATTTGGCAAGTATTTGAAAGAAATTACAAATTCAATACTGGCCTCCCACTATTTTTCGATGAGCCTCTAACCCTCTGTTGAGTACTCGAGAAACCTAGTTTCCTAGTGGGCTAGGATCCCGTTAAATAACATTCAACCTTGAATTTGGCCAACAAGCTGTATGATATTTAACTAGGTAGATCTCTAAGATCAATTAGATCTCATCCAATTCCTAGATCCGGTAGGTGGACCTCCAAGTCCGAAACATATATACAATATATATGCCAATATATCCAATATATTTTCCTAACCTTTTCCTCTGAATCAACTAAGCCTTGGCTTTGGCTCAACAAGCTTAATGATTCCAGTTAAGCGGGACCCACTGACTTTGGAAAGCTTCGTAATCGATGTCGATGAACAAGAAGTGATCTTGACTTTGGCCAACAAATCACAACTTGGCCAAGATATGCGATATGGAACAAAGCCTTCATGATTCAAACACATCCGCGATGGACAAAGGTCTTGACTTTGGCCAACAAACCAATGCCAATCTTGGATCTTGAGAATGAATCACTCAATGGAGGGAAAACGCTTAATATTTATTGAGGGTTTTTCGCGTAATTGGCAACCAATTAATTATCTTTTATTAGGTCTCATCATACACCCTTAAGCATGCATTCTAAAATAATAATAAGGCGCGATAAATAAATTAATAATGATATGCGGATGTATATCTCACAAATTATTCCTAGAACAAATCACTCTTTTTCCTCTCCCCGGCTAGCACTATTCTAACTTCTACCCAATTACATAATAGAATAAAAAAATCTCATTACATTGAGGGGAATTGGTGAGAAGAGAATTACAAAGAATCGAGAGATAAAGGCTGGACACGCAAGTTCAATTTAATAAATTCTAAATTTATTACAATAATTTCCAAAATTGCCCTCACCCATCTAATATCCATCCGATATATATTATTCATACAATACATCCATGTATTCACACAAAGCATGTTATTCAATCAATCTAATCCAATTAATTAATCTTTGAATTAAGTGATCATCCAATGTTCAAACAACGATTTGATTTGCGCGAGTCCAACTCGTTTAATAATAAGTACTACAAGTGCGTATACTTGAATTATATCGAACTACAATTTTAAATCCAATTTAATTTGCATTAAATACTAATTCTTTATTTAATTCCAAATTAAATAATTATTCTTTTAATGTGCCTTTGTGACTTAGATTCTAAATATAATCTTAATGGGTCTCAAAGCCCAATTAACATCCAATGTCAATTTAATTAAAGTCCAATGGGCTTTCAATTAATTTCTTAAGGCATGGGCTTTGGCCAATATGGGTCAAACTCAAATACCAAGGCCCAATAAAAGGAATCACCCTATTTGCCATAAAATTAATTTCGACCCATTAGGCCAAATTAAATTTAAAAAGCCCATTTATTATATTTGGACTTAATTGAATGGTTTATGCCCAATTTGGATCCAATCCAATTGTCCTAAACCAACTTGGCTCAACCAAGCCCATTAGGCCCAAATACAACAATTTTAGCACAATTCCAAATTAAGCCTAATTAATTAAATTCTAATATTCCAAATATCACAATTTATTTAATTAAAGTGTATAGCCATAATTAATTATTTAAATTAACATTTCCAAAATACCAATTTACATAATTAATCATGCTTTATTATTTTCAATACATGTCCAACATTATTGAAACAAAATCAAGTCATTAACATGCTATTATAGTCACGGCAATATGGGATTTTTTTCATTAATTTTGATTTCAATCCAATTAAATCACAAATCAATTTATTCATTCATTTTAAACACATCCAATGGTCTAAAAATCAAAATCAAAATCACCATGATATTAGGGTTCATGTTACATTCGGCCAAGCCTAGCAATTTGGGGAAAATTAATCCAATTAATTTTTTATAAAATTGATCGTACATAACTCTAAGTTAACATTATCTAAGCATACTCAAACAAACAATTTGATTAAATCATGCTCAAATCAAAAATACCCAAATTTTAGATTAAGAACCCTAATTCAATTTCATGTTTAAATAGGCTCATGATACCATTGTTGGGTCTCAAAGATGATTCCCAAGAACATATAAGCATGAAACATATGAATACTCAAAGTTAAGTTGCGGAAATTATACTCACTTTGATCGGTTTCTTGGATTTGTTGATAACAAAATCTTTGCTCCTTTGGAAGTGCTCCAAGCTCCTCTTTGATTTGTATGTGAAGCTCCAAGCTTGAAGGGTGAATTCCAAACTCAATGGGAAATGTTTCCCTAACACATTTTTATGATTCTTTAAATGCTAGCTTTGGAAGAAAATTGCAGCAAAATTCTTCCTTTCGTGCCCAGCTATTTTCGGCAATGAGAGAGTTGGAGAGGGATAGTGTTTTGTTTTTCAAATTTTGTGTATGTTATGATTTTCCAAAAACCAACCAAGTGTGTTGAGAGCAAAAATTCATTTAATGCTCTCAACCACCTCCATCACCAAAAAGTGACTTGACTCACATCATAAAAGTTGATGTGACTTCCATCACAAAAGTGACCAATGATGTGACTTGATGTAGGCCCCACTTGATTCAAAATCCGAGTGGGCCCGCAAACAAATCCCGGGCTCGAGTTCGTTAATTCCGAATTAACGAATTTTCCGTTGCGACTTAATTAAATCAAATTTAATTAAATAATTATGCCTAGCAAAATTACTATTAAAGTCACTCGCGAATTAATTCTAAACTAATTCGTTCGCCCGAATTAAAATCCAATTTTAATTTCGTTATGAAATCTAATTTCATTTAATATATCGAATATATTATTTTATCGATTAATTCCGAATTAATCTTCCCTCTCTATTAATTGAATTTTATCCCAGATAAAATCTTGCCGTAATTAATTATAGATTAATTTTCTCTCTCTTCTAATTAATCCCAGATTAATTATTTTCGAGTCATACGTCATTGGTGAATCTTCGGGAAGCGACCCATGAGATCCCTGGATATGTTGGCAGCAAATCCGGTCGTCGGACTATCCGAACACGTGCGTACCCGGTACCACGTTCTTACCGATTTACGAGACATGGTTGGCTTCTAGCAAAGCGCCGTGCCTACCCAATTCTCCAGAAATATTCTTTAAGGAATATATAATCTATAACATGCGTAGTATACGTAGTATTGCGTATTGCGATCCAGTATCGGATGTCACATGCAAGGCTTGGGGCTGAAATAGTGTCTGCCCTGTACGAAACATATATCGGATCACAAGCAACTAGTCTCTATAATCGGATAATCATGAACTTGTCATATTATCCCGATAGTTGCAACATAATAGAGAACCTGTTCTGTATCCCTGCGTGATCATCATCTCCATATGACTGAAGTGATACTTCCATCTTGACATCACACCCAATACACTACGATTCTCAATAAATCTAGAAGAGGCGTACACAGAACCTGTTAAAGTCTCGGACGACCAAAACCAAAGTGTATTGATTGTCGCAAGTATTAGCGATGCAAGTCTCGGGTTAAGACCAAATACATCTACCCTGAATCGGATTCCCATAGACACATAGTCATACTACCAATGGGATTCTGATGGGTCTATCCGGAACGAAGCTGTTTCCGTATCATCGGTAAACACAACCTCCTATCACACTTGCATAAGTATCCAATACTTAAATATATGAGAACTATGTTGTTACGGTTCCATAACACGCACAAGTGCAATACTAGTCTATTCTGCATTATCGATGTCCTATCTCGATAATACTACGACTAGGGATATTTAATGATTAAACCTTAGTGGATTGATATTGTCTCATATCTTATAATCCGGAACTAATCATAAAGACTTTTATCATTTATATATTCAAGTAATCTAATTACAAAATGATAAAATAACAATTTCCATTGTCACATAGTTAATTTGTACAAAAACCACAATGTATTTTACAAATAGTGACGCTATGAGTCATAATTGTCCAACAGGTAGAGCATGAAACAAGGAATAAGCTGAAGTGTCTTCGCATAGACGATGAAGGCGAGTACAGTTCCAGAGAGTTCGAAGCCTACTGCATGAGACACGACATTCTACATGAGAGAACTGTTCCACACACCCCACAACATAATGGTGTCGCTGCGAGAATGAATCGCACCATTATGGAGAAAATAAGAGGAATGATCAGTATGGCTAAGCTGCCAAAGCCATTCTGGGGAGAAGCTGTTCGTGCCGCCTGTTACCTGATCAACAGATCACCATCTTTACCGTTGAACTTGGAGATTCCGGAGAAAGTATGGTCTGGTAAGAATCCCTCATACACTCACCATAGAGTATTCAGTTGTTTAGCCGTTGCACATGTATCCAATGAGCTCGGGCAAAAGCTCGATGCAAGGACAACTCCATGTATATTTCTAGGCTATGGAGATGAAGAATTTGGATACAGACTATGAGATCCGAAGAAAAAGATGGTCATCAGAAGCCATGAAGTAGAGTTTCGTGAAGACCGAACAATTGAAGACATTGAAATGCCCAGAATGTCTTCCAATTTCAGTGCCGACAGAAATCCAAACTCAGCACCAATACAATTGGCCACAGATAGGGTGCACGAGGAAATTCCAGAAGCAGAATCAGAGGAGGCAAATGAGGATGTTGAGCAGGGGGAGACACAACCTGTTCCATCGGAGATTACAGAAGAAAGTGTTGAGCAGGGGGAGCCGCAACCCACTCCACTAGAAGCTACAAGATCATTCACAGAGTTGGATGATGACAGAACTCCAGAAACTAGTAGACCTCAGACAAGAAGATCTGAGCGAGGCAGGGTTCCATCAACTAGATATCTGGGATCCAAATATATTCTGCTTACTGATAAGGGGGAGTCAGAGAGTTTCTCACAAGGCAAGAAGGCACTGAAGAACAAATGGGTGAAGAAACACAACAGAAGATTACTGTACAGAGATGCAGTAAAGTGTACTGTGCAGAGACACAACCGACAGGTCAACAAAGAAACAGTGATCGGGACAAGCTAGAGCTGTGCAGAGACATAGCCAAGATAGCTGTCAGATGATGATTGCTTCAGACGCAACTGGAAGGGGAGAATTGTTGAGTCCAGCTGCATGAGCTGTGCATGCTCTGCATGAAGCTACCATGAAGCTTCCAGGTTCCAGCTGCCAGCTACTACCATGAAGACAAATGACTTTAGGTGGTGATTGAGATTGCCACAAAATCAGGGTTTGAATTTGGTGAAAACAAACAACTTACTTTAGGTGGAACACTGTAGATTTGTTAACATTTTGAGCTGGAGATGGGCTATAAATTCAGAGCTCATCTTAGAGCTCAAAGCACCCCAAAGAGTGTGTGTAAGCTTCAGTAGAAAGCTTAGAGAGTGTGTGGGTTTTTTTTTTTGTATTTTGTAAAGTTTAAACACTTTGTATATATTCTTGTAAGTAATAGAATGATTCGGTTTTTTCCTCAAATATATTATAAAGTGATCAGAGAATCACAACAAGAACTAACGAGCCTTACATTAAAAATACAAAATTACCTTAAACTAACGGCAGATGCTGAATAATAAATCAATAGTACCTACAAGTACAATACGTATCTGTAGAGAGATTTCGCCATTGTTTTTAATCTTCCTGTTCATTGCCTTAACCGTATCCACTCGTAAAGTCCATCCATTGGCTCCTCCTTCAAAAAGTCAAAGTTATACCTAGAGTTGAATTTAATCCGTTAGAGCAAAAGTAACTGATTTCAGTTTGATACTTGTGTGACAATGTTCATGACACACATAGTTTTAGGTCCGGATGTCCGAATCATCTGGATGCTTATTTTGTCCAATTAAATAAAATTGTTTTAATAATTTATTCATAAAATAATATTATTTTATAGTATAAAACAAGCGTCCCCAAAAGATTATTATATATATATATATATATTCCTGTTTTGTGTACTTACTTCTCAGAAAATTGGTTAACGAGTTTTTTCTCAGCTTCAACGAAGAAGTCTTCAATTTCAGACTCGGTAGGCGTTTTCTCCACCGTTGATCTACGCCGAGAGTTTGCCTCTGATGATGGCTTCGTCGTTGAATCAAGGTCGTCTGATTCTTCTCCTGCTTCCGCTTCCGATTCAGCTTCAAGCTTATTGGACGGCGTCGTATCTCTGCATGAAGTACAAGTAATATAGCAAACAACTGAAGCGATCATGGACTGTTTTTTATTTTAAATGGATCATCACTCCTTTTTGAATTCGAAATTTTGAAGGAGACGCGAGAATAAATGATTATAGGAATTTAAATTTTGTTTATTCTAAAATAATTTATTAAAAATAAATTAAACCTTCCGCTGCAATCATAATACGTCGACGTTTCCACTTCAACATCAGCCCTCTCATCCTGCAAAAAAAAAAAAAAACACATTAAATTTAACGCAATTCAAATTTGAAACACAGTATGCTTACCTCGAATTAAAGCTCGACAAAACCGTCAAATAAAAGAATTTAGATGTGCTTAATAAATTCGATTAATTCACAACAGAATTCAGTTTAACCTTCAGATCTACAAATTCTATTCTCTCACTCAATCCGTGACTGGAGAAACACAAAGATGAAACACGATCATGATGCAATAATTCTAAGCCAGGACTTGAACACCGATGCTCCGACACCGTTTCAGTATCAGTATTAATTGCAAGATTCCGCAGCTGAATACACGACGAACCGTTTTTTACTTCATCACTTTTTACTTTCCTTCTCTTAGCTAACGTCGATTTTGCAGCTGCTGCCAAGGCTTCAGCTCGTTCTCGCGTTCGTGTTCTTGCGCCATCAACTTGAGCGACCTCCATGACTGCAGTATCTGTAAGTCCTTCAGCTCTCATCCTTCTCACCATGTTTTATACATCTCTCTAGAATCTCTTGTGGCGATTTTTTTTAATCTTGTTTTGGTTGGTTAGTTTAATGGTGTTGTAAGCAAGAGGTCTTTATGGGAGTGGTCCATGCTCTGTTTATAAGGACGGGGAATCTGTAACGGGGAATTTGACGGCGCCGTTATGTCGTTCTGTAGTCTAATGAAGTGGTAACACGTGGATCAAGATTGATACCTGTAGAGCTGAGCACTTTAATCGATAATCGTCATGCGGGAGTTGGAAGATCCGTTTTTTTAAAAAATGGGATCTGTTAATTGACTAAGAAAATTGCCCCAATTTTCCCGATTAAGCGCCCGATTTTAGATTTCACAATATACAAAAAACAGGCGATTTTACTTTAAGCAATTTATTTTTTCCTTTCTGAGTTATTTGTTTTTTTTTTGAATCAAAAGGAATAGTGAAAAACACAGCCCAAAGAATAGGCCCAATAAATAAACAAAAATGATAAACTTACTCACATTTATCCAACTTTCTCACTGTAGCTACCATGAATTACTGTAGCTTACTGTACCTACAGTGAGAGAGTTGGGATAAATGTGAGTAAGAGTGTGATTAAGTATATCATTATTTATAAATAAAACCCTCTTCATCTCTTCTACATCATATATATAAGTGATCTAGAATTCAAGCGACAAGAGAAACTGATGATGTTGCATCATGTTAAGGAATGTTAAGGAATATTATTATGGAAATTTATATTATGGAATCAAGATCCAAAATAGAATTCCTAATACCATTAGGATTCATGGTTTTATTATATTTCATGGTTTTATTATGAAGAATAATAATGAATATAATGAATAATAAAATCACGAATTCTAAAGGTACTAGAAATTTTATTTTGAATCTTGATTCCATAATATAGATTTCCATAATAATATTTTTTAACATTCCTTAACACATCAACTCCTAGTGCATTTAGAATTTTAGATGAAGATAATGATTGCATTAATTTTGAAAACTGGGGATTACAAGCAGTTTAGTAGATTAGTAATCATAGGGTTTTAGCTTATGTATAGAATAGACAATATTGTAATGAGGCTATGCTTGTACTTTTGTGTATATATATTTGTTGGAAATTAATTGTTGTTAATTATTTGGTGTTGTTAAATAACTACAATTAGTAATAATTTCATGTTGGAAATTATTAAGTTAATTATTTGGTGTTGTTAAATAACAACAATTAGTAATAATTTCATGTTGGAAATTATTAAGTTAATTATGTGGTGTTGTTAAATAACAACAATTAGTAATGATTTCATTACTAAGTAAACAACAAGAGTTGTTAATCAAATAATTAAGTAACAACAAGAGTTGTTAAGTGACAACAATTAGTAAAATGTTAAATGGGGAACATATGGTACACCCATGATGGTAACATTTTTTGAAGGGTTAGAGAAAGTCATTATGCATCCAAATACATGTGATTACATAGTAATCAATGCATGTGATTAAATAGTAATCAAGGATTAATAGTAATCCATGCATGTGAGCTAATAATGACTTGGTTTCCCTCCTATAAATAAGATCATTTGCTTATTAAGTTAAGCAATCAATTAAGTTTGATTAAGAGGTCTCTACAAGCATAAAAGGTATGCAATTGTGTTGTGGTTAATATAGATTTATTTCAATTAGCATGTAAATAAATCTAGGACTAGTAATACATGTATGGTTAGATCATAAGAGGACAAACATGTAAATATATTAGGGATTATGTTTCCTAACATTGGTATCAGTAGCTTAAATGCATGTATTCTAGTTGGATTACACAAAAATTGTATGAACATGCATGAAAAATGTTGAAAATGCTTCTGGGTTTTATTTTTAAAAAATGATTTTCTTCCAACTTTGGGCCATAATAACTCTCTGTAGAAAATTGATAATCGTATGTTCAAATATGTTTTGCAAACTAGGTCATGAGATCTTCAATTTGGTATATCATTTGCTTAATTTGGATTAAAATTGAGAAAGATATGGACCCTAGAAGTTGGCTAGTTGAATTTGTTTTTACCTAGAAAAACACTCCCAGAATAGATGTACTACATGTCATCCGATGTTTAGAGAAGAGGACGACAAGTCGTCCACTTTTCCTGTACGACAAGTCGTACGAATATAAAAGAAACGGACGACATGTCGTCCATAATAACCGACAAGTCGGCTGGCCTTCAACCTTACAACCGACATGTCATACGCTCACGGAACAGGTGGACGACATGTCGTCCGCGTGTGAAAGTAAACCGAGCCTGGCCGGCGCGTGAGGGCCGTGGCCGGCGCGTGGCGGCGCGTGAGCCAATCCTGTGGCACGTGAATGGCGTGTGGACATCCGTGTTGGCCCGTGTTGGTCATGTTTGTATCAGTTTGCTTTGGTAATTCCGATCCGTCATGATTAAATGTCTAGTCCTTTTGCATATTGTATTAATCGGCCATGATAAATTTTTTTTATCATATAAACTTTGTGTTTATGTAAATGAATATCTTTGTGATGTTTATTTTAGTTAATGTAACTTTGTGTTTCATTATATTGATTTTTCTTTGTATTCATTGCAGAAAAATCATGCCGATCAGACAAAAAACTGCAAAAATGGTTATGACATCCGCCCACAGTGAAAAATTGAAAGACATGTTGCTGGATCTGGATAAGTATTAGATGAAAGAAGATGATGATATGATTTCGCATATAATCACCTTTAATAACATGTTACAAGAATCTATATGGGAGGGTAATTGGATAGGACAACCGAACAGATTCAGATTGCTACGAAATACTCTCCCGGAAATATGGCAAAAAAGGCTTACTGATATTTGGAAATTAGTAATTCATACAGAAGAACTACGTGTTCAGTATAACATATTCATTGAGAGGTTAGCAATTGATATCTCCGACATAAGGCAAATAATACTATTTTTCCTTTGATGTCCCGGAAACGTTGTAAGGATCCGAAATTTGCTATAGGTTTCCCATGGTTGTCCAAGATCAATTACGAGTTGCCACAAGAATTTAAGGATTCTTATTCTAAGACATTTATTCGTTGGAACACTAGAACCAGAAAAGTTTTAAGTGTTAGATATTAGTTTTTTCTATGATAAAACTATGTTAATGTTTATGTGTGTAATTGTTTGTTACTTCACGGCATGTAAATATTGTATTTATATGTATGAATGTTTCATGTTGAATTTAATTTATGTAATTAAATCAATGATTGTCATGTACAATAGTCGCATGATTAAGATGTTCTAAGAATTTATGTAATTTTTAGAAAATGATTTTACATGATTGATTATGTTGATAATATTTTTACATTGGGTAATTGGATGATGATTGGACACATAGTGGCCTTTTGACTCTAACCCCATTGAAAAATCTTATTAAACATAATTTATTTCATGATAAAATAAGTCAAAAGTATTAACATTTGTGCATGAATGTTTGTAGAAACTTTGTGTTTTTTAATGGCTTCCGCAACAAAGAACATTATTGCTGAACTCAACAAGGGTGAGAAACTGAATGGCGATAATTATGAAATTTGGAGCATGAAAATCCAATATGTGCTAGAAGAACAAGAGGTTCATGAAACTTTGAAAATGAGCATGGATGAACCTGAACAGGGCACTACGGCCCACCACAGGCGAGACCGAAAGGCTTATGAGGCCTGGAAGAAAAAGAATTTCATTGCCCGCATTACGTTGCTGAGCAGTATGGATAATGACCTAATGAAAGAGTTCAGGAAATATGACATGGCTAAGGACATGTGGTCCACACTAGCTGAAACGTTTGGTAGTACCTCAATAACCAAACTCAGGTCACTGACAATCAAGTTTGACACATATAAGAAATGTCCTGAGTTCACTATGTCAAAATACTTGAGGCAAATGTCAAACATGATTACTGAACTGGCAGATGCTGGACATGTTCTTACAGATGAACATAAAGTCCAAGCAGTCATTCGTTCTCTTCCAAATAGCTGGGAGCATATGTAGATGTATTTGACCCACAATGAGAGCATCAAAACCTTTGATGATGCTAAACGTCACCTTGAATTAGAAAGCGACCGCCTTGCGGCTGCTAAGTCAAATACTGAAGTGTATATGACAGAAACTAGCAAACCTGGGGCTTTCAAGAAGAAAAGAAAGTTTCATGGTGGTGGGTTCCAGTTCGGAAAAGAACAAAATTCTTCCAAGCCAGGAAAGAAACAGAAAACCAATCAACATGGGAAAGGAAAACGTCCTACCAAAAAGAAAAACATGGCAAATATTAAATGTTTTAACTATGGTAAGAAATGTCATTTTGCTCGTGACTGCACTGAGCCTAAAAAGGTGAATAACTTTCGTGCATATTTAAATGAAATATGTGTTTCAAGTTCAATATTTCTAATTGAATCTAATCCTTTGTGGACTGTAGACTCAGGAGCCACAGACCATGTAGCGAAGGATAGAGATGCCTTCGTGGAATTTCGGCGAATTTCACCTGGGGTGAAGTGGATATATGTTGGCAACAATTCACGGGTTGAAGTCAAAGGCATAGGAACATGCAAGTTAGTCATGCATGGTGGAAAAACTTTACTACTACATGATGTATTGTTTGCTCCACAAATTTGTCGAAATTTTTAGTCTCTGTGTTGGTTTTGGTTAATTTAGGTTTCAATTTGAACTTCCATAAATTTGGTGTTGATTTGTACTTAGGTACAATACATTATGGTTCTGGTTATTTTCTGGATGGTTTTATTGTATTAAATGTTGAATATTTTAATCACAATTCCATTTTTTCGTTTGTTACTTCATCTGTCAGTGATTATAGTGATGTAACTGTGTGGCATGCTAGACTTGGCCACATTGGCCAGCAAAGAATGAACAGATTAGCCAAAGAAGGCTTTCTGGGAAATATTGAGAATATAGAATTGTCAACCTGTGAATATTGCTTGGCAGGAAAAACTGCAAGAAAACCATTTGGAAAATGGACTAGAGTAGAATTTCCATTACAATTAATTCATTAAGATATCTGTGGTCCAATGAATGTCAGAGTAAGGCATGAAGCATCTTATTTCATCACATTTATAGATGATTTTACTCGCTTTGGTTATGTCTATTTGATTGCTCATAAATCTGAAGCATTAGAATGTTTCAAGAAATTTATCAATTTAACAGAAAATCAATTGGACAAGAAAATTAAAGCACTACGCACTGACCGTGGTCGTGAGTACTTATCTGATCCGTTCAGAGAATTATGTGATGAAAAAGGAATTAGTCGTCAGTTGACTACTCTTGCTACTCCTCAACAAAATGGTGTTGCGGAAAGAAGAAATAGAACTCTTCTTGAAATGGTTAGGTCTATGATGGCACAAGCAAATTTGCCTATAACCTATTGGGGTGATGCATTATTAACTGCCACATATGTACTTAACCGAGTGCCATCTAAATTTGTGTCCACCATACCATATGAGTTATGGACAGGTCGTAAACCAGATATTCACTTTCTAAAACCTTGAGGTTGTGCGGCTTATGTTCATGTACGTTCTCACGAACATGGAAATTTAGGCCCAAGAGGAAAAAAGAGTATTTTCATAAGATATTCTGAACAATCAAAAGGATATGTTTGTATAGGTGAACATGAAAGTGGAGGCGTGACAGAATTTGAATCACGAGATATCACATTTTTAGAAAATGATTTTCCTAAGTAGGGAGAGATAGGTCAAGATTTATCTCTATATGAAACTCAAGATCACATGGATCACATGATTGGTGAACACTCGAGTTTACCTAATTCAAGTGGGAGTGATGAGAGAAATTTGAGAAAACATGATGAATTCGTTTCACATGAATCTCAAAATGATGAATTATTTCACACGAGTCTCATTTACGTGATCCGAGTGGGAGTGATGTACATAATCCAAGTGGGAGAAATTTTCACGATCCAAATGGGAATAATATCGAAAGTGAGGAATCAGTTCCACCACTAGAATCCCAATTGCGACGTAGTAATCGTATAGGCATTCCTTGACGTCGTTTCGATATCGAAGGAGAAAACTTTATGATTCTACCTCAAGATGATGAAGAACCTAGAAACATAAGAGAGGCTATTCAGTGTCCTGCTGAGGAAAAATGGATGAAAGCAATAGAAGAAGAGATGGAGTCAATGAGGTCAAACCAAGTTTGGGAATTGGTTAATCTACCCAAAGGACGCAAATCTGTCAAGAACAAATGGGTTCTTAAAATAAAGCGTAATGCCGATGGCAATATCGAAAGATATAAAGCACGACTTGTAGCAAAATGGTATACACAAAGGAAGGAATTGATTACGAAGAGACTTTTTCACCCGTTGTAAGGTTTACCTCAATTCGCTTGATTCTGGCTATAGTAGCAAGCATGGATCTAGAATTACATCAAATGGATGTTAAGACTGCTTTTCTCAATAGAGAACTTGATGAAGAAATCTACATGGAACAACCAGAAGGTTTCATAAAATAAAATGAAAATGAGAAAGTATGTAGACTTTTAAAGTCTATATATGGTCTCAAGCAATCGTCTAGCCAATGGTAAATACGATTCCACAATACAATCATTTCGAATGATTTCACAATGATAGATGAGGATCATTGTGTGTACACCAAGAGAGATAAAAATAATTTCATTATCTTATCTTTGTACGTGGATGATATACTTATAGCCAGAAATGATAAGGAGTTTGTAAAACACATTAAAGAATGGTTATCATCTAACTTCGAGATGAAAGATATGGGTGAAGCTGCATATATTTTTGGGGTTAAGATCTCAAGAAATCGTTCAAAGAATTTATTATCTCTTTCACATGAGCCATATATAAAGAAAATTCTTGAACGCTTTCAAATGCAGGCTTGTAAACCCATTGATACTCCTATCACGAAAACTGAAGCTTTGAGTCGTAGATTGTGTCCTGAAACTCCACAAAAAAGGAACAAATGAAGAAAGTTCCTTATGCAAATGCAGTTGGAAGTTTAATGTACGCAATGTTGTGTACAAGACCTGATATCTGTTTCGCTGTTGGAATGGTAAGTAGATACCAATCCAATCCAGGACTAGCACATTGGAAAGCAGTTAAAAGAATATTTAGTTATCTGAGAGGGATAACTGATTACTCATTGTGTTATCAAGGAAATGATCTGCAATTGAGAGGCTATACTGATGCTGACTGGGGAGGAGATTTAGATGAAAGAAAATCTACCTCCGGTTTTGTTTTCTTGCTAAACAATGGTGCCATTTCATGGAGCAGTAAGAAACAATCTTGTATAGCCTTATCCACAATGGAGGCTGAATTTGTGGCCTTTTCATCAGCAGTACAAGAGGCTGTGTGGTTGAAAAGGTTCTTGGATCATTTGGGTATGTCAAATGAAGCTTCTGGTCCAGTATTAGTTAACTGTGATAGTGAAGCAGCGATAGCCTACACAAAAGACCCAAAATTCCATTGTAGAACGAAACATATAGATACCAAATATAACTTTGTGAAAGACATAGTTGCACGAGAAGAGGTAAACATGAAGTACATTTCTACGCAAGAAATGGTAGCAGATCCATTGACCAAGCCTGTTCATAGAGATGTCTTTGTTAGACATGTAAAAACTTAGGGATTGCGTAGATGTTAATGTGCTTATATATTATGATATGTATTTTTTCCCAAATAATGTTTACTAATGTTAATACTCATTAATATTTGTGTTCAATGCTTACATGTTATTATGTTGATACATGTTTAAACAAATATACTATTAGTTAGTATGAGAAGTATGTCAGACAAGTGAATGGTTGGCCCTCTCACACGGGCAATCGCCTCTATTACTTTGTGTTAATGGGAGATGAGTTAAATTTTTAAGCTAATTATCTGAGTGATAATTTAGAGAGCTCAAGCTTGAAAATTAAGTAATGTCGTTATGAGGTCACTTTCTCTGTGATATGACCTAAGGTGAATAAGTTTGTTTCACCTTGTCTTAATATCAGTTATGAGTTAGACATTGTGTTTGTCTGAACTATAATATGTACGGTATTTTATGAGACATGCGCTCCATGGGAAATGAGAGAATACCGTAGCACATGTTTTCATACCATGTGTACATTTGCGGCTATTGAGGGTAATACAAGTAAATATCTTAGTCTTGATATTGTGTGAGACCCTTGAGATTATTTCAATCTCACATTGTACCCTTTAGACTCTTGTCTGCTTCTTAAAACTTAGATTTGATGATTGCTATCTTGGAATGTTACTGAAGGATCATGAGAGATTCGATATGAAAGAACATCTCTGGAAAAGCGAATTGAATCAAAGTTGAGAGATTCGAGAAATGAGAAAGATCATTATATGAGTAATATAACATTAGCTTGTATTCACTGGTTGACCAATTATGTTATTCTATGTGATCAAACATGATTGTGAATACAAAATAAATATTACATTCGAAAAGAGATCGATAGAGATTTAATGTGATAAATGATCGAGGATACTGCATACATAATCCACTATGGTTCTATCCATTTTTCGAGCGGCTATATATTCCTAACAGATGTATAGCAAGTGAGCTCTCGAAGTATGCTGGTCGCACGGCACAATTGCAAAGTATGAATTATTCTTGTAGAGATAATAAAAATTGTTGATCCCATCATGTGTGAGTGGGAGATGTTGGAAATTAATTGTTGTTAATTATTTGGTGTTGTTAAATAACAACAATTAGTAATAATTTCATGTTGGAAATTATTAAGTTAATTATTTGGTGTTGTTAAATAACAACAATTAGTAATAATTTCATGTTGGAAATTATTAAGTTAATTATGTGGTATTGTTAAATAACAACAATTAGTAATGATTTCATTACTAAGTAAACAACAAGAGTTGTTAATCAAATAATTAAGTAACAACAAGAGTTGTTAAGTGACAACAATTAATAAAATGTTAAATGGGGAACATATGGTACACCCATGATGGTAACATTTTTTGAAGGGTTAGAGAAAGTCATTATGCATCCAAATACATGTGATTACATAGTAATCAATGCATGTGATTAAATAGTAATCAATGATTAATAGTAATCCATGCATGTGAGCTAATAGTGACTTGGTTTCCCTCCTATAAATAAGACCATTTGCTTATTGAGTTAAGCAATCAATTAAGTTTGATTAAGAGGTCTCTACAAGCATAAAAGGTATGCAATTGTGTTGTGGTTAATATAGATTTATTTCAATTAGCATGTAAATAAATCTAGGATTAGTAATACATGTATGGTTAGATCCTAAGAGGACAAACATGTAAATATATTAGAGATTATGTTTCCTAACAATATTATTTTTATTTTATGTTGTTTATGAGGTGTGCTTATATTGGAAATTGGAAATGTGGCTCTTTTATTAATTTTTGATTAACCCTCGATTATTTCTGATTAATCGTAAATTGGAGTGATTTATTATGGATTTCTAATTAAACTGACTAGTTGGAGAGAACTGCAAAGGAATGATTGTTTTTCGGAAGGTAGTATAGGAAAATCATGCTTTTTATTTTTATTTTTATTTTTTTAAAAAAAGCAACACTAAATGGAAGGATCAATTGGTCCTTCACAATTCAATGGAAAGAATAGGACCGTAGACTTTCGGGATAAGATTTGAAATGATTTTATGTTTCAATTAAAAAAATGAATAAGAAAATAAGTTTAGTTATGTTTCTTGAATAGTTTTAGTATCAAATTTTTTATCCATTATTTTCTAAAATATTTTTTCCTCTTTTCTGCCCACAAAATGCTAAACTATATAATATATTTATATGTACCCAGTTTCAGAAAATAAATAATAATGAGGGGGAGAGTGGGATATGGGGACACGTGGTCATTTAATTTAGGGCCATAACGGCATTTACTATTAGATTACATCAGAGTGAATGCTGAAATGCGGATGTCTTGCATGCTCAATACAGTGAGTATGCATCTCACACGTGTATCCTCACATTTTTAGGGCACAATTTATTGAATCCACACTCCAAATTATAGGCATGCATGGACCACCTTTTTTTTACATGAAAATTATTTTTCACTCCCATTTTCTCATCAATATAAATCAGCTGCCATTGAAATTTACCAGGCAATGTAACAAAACTTCACATTTTTCCACTGGGTTTTTGTCTTTCCTGCAGACAAGCATTATGTAAGACCTACACAACAATGTTTATTACTTTGTTGTTTTGATCTTCTTGGTAGATACGAAATTGCAGTGCCGGTTCCAAACTATTACTGATATAACATTTTTCTTTATTTGCTCATAAACTGGAAGTGAGTAGGGGAAGATTCACAATCTCTTGCTGGCATAGTTTTTCGTAAAATTAGACTGACAGACAATGCAGGTAACCTAATTTTTTTGCGAGTATTATTGTATACCTTTTGAGGGCTCCATTTATTTCAATTGTAGATCTTAATTAATAAGATCTTCAGTACAATTATGCGCATGCGATAGTTTCTTTGATGATTGCATTTTGGAGCAAAGGTAAATATGGCCAGAATTTACTTTGATATTATACTGATACTTTTGGATGGAATGGCTTGCTATTATGGTATATATATATATAGAGTTACATATTCTATTGTTTCAGTAGAATTAAGATCTAATGCTGCACTAGATCATCAGTTAAGAGATAAATGAGACTTATATAAAATATTCATTAGATAAATCTTGACAGTTATTTAAGGGGGTGTATTCAATTGAGATTTTAAAAGACTATTTTGGGTTAAATAAATCTTGTGGTATTCAATTGAGTTTTTAAATAATCTAAAAAATCTTGTGGTTTTTCATTAAGATTATTAAGATTTTTTAAAGAAGGTGTCCAAATCTAGTGGTATTCAATCAAGACTTTAAATAAGTAATAAAAAGTCTTATGGTATTGAAAAACTTACTTATTTTGAATGATTTTTTATGTGTCTAATTGTGTGAGACTTTTTAGTGGAAAGTATAAATATCAAACCCTATAAAAAAATCTTACCATAACCCATCAGACTTTTGATGTGAGATTTTTTTGGCTGTTAGAGAAGAGAAGATGAACAGACATGTTAGCTCTTACATTTGTTGTCGCTCTATTCATATTATTTTTTCTTGATAAGAAATGCACTCCCTGGATTCGACCCCAAGACCTCAAGGTGAGATCTTGAACTCTACACCACCAAGCCACGTCCCTTGAGGACCTGTTCACAGTACAATACGACAAATAGTATGACAAATGTTTTCACACTTTCTGTTTCATTACTTAATAATACGATAGTAGTGCGACATCATATGTCGCACTGTTTTGGCAGTACGATAAATAGAGCAACAACATATGTCACTGATATAGTTTTAGGTGATGTGCAAGATGATCAACAAGTCAATGATCCATTACTTGTTGCAAAGGGACCTATCACAAAGTCTAGGGTAAAGAAGATAGAGGAAGCAATGTTTGGGCATGTTAAGAAGATAGTGACCAAGACAATGGCCGAGAATACCAAATGGAACATCAAAGCTTCAACAACATTGAAGATGTGCTTGACACATGAGGAACCATCATGGGTTACATTGATTCAAGCCTTGGATAGAAGCATGCTTGTCTTGGGCGTGTGTTAGGCCACATGTTTAGGCCTTAGTCTTATTTCTTTATTTTAGTTTATTAATTATATATAAAAGTCTAGATTTTATTTAATTAAGGCCCTTAGTTTTAAATGTTATAATGTGCATGGCCCATGTTTGGCGTGACCTAAGGGTTTATTATGGGCTTGGGGGTGCATAGAGGGCTAATCAGGGTTGGACTAGGAATTACATACATGTTGGTATGTTGGGTAGATTAGGGTATTATTATATAAGTCTCTTATTGACTTGTTTTAAAGAACTTAGATAATAATAATGATTCAATTATTTTCGTGAGAGAATATCCTCTTATGTTCTTGACTTAAAACTTAAACTCATCAAGAGATTTGAACACCTTGTGTTAACTTGCAACGAGGGTTTTTGAGGCATTATTGTCGACGGGTCTTCAAAAAGACGAGTTAACTAGGTCGGTGGTAAGGCTGTCGAGCCTACCTTGTTGGAAACATTGCCTCTAACTCAAAACAAATCCCATGATAAAACATTGATAATCCCCGCCCTACAGAAAATAGAAACTGACATTATGGGGACCGAAGATCTCATTGAGCAAGTAAGGGAGAAAATCACCTTGTCCCGACCTTCAATTTTATGGCCCAGTAGGTGACACTCAACCAGGCCTACGTCCATGAGACAAATCCCCTGATGAGGTCAAAAAAAGATGGGTTGCCTCCAGCATAAGGTAATGACCCTTAACTTTTTCTTTTTATCATTTTACTTCGTGAAATGACCTGATCTTCCATATATACAAATGGCATACCTATGGCCACTAATATAGATGTGCTGATTAGCACCATAGCAGAAGGAGGTCAGGCCCTATGACTACAGTGCTAGCTGACCAAGAATAAGAAAGAGCTCGTCAAATAACTGGGGAGGTCAAGGCCAAAAATGACTCACTTCGTCAGGCCATCCAGGTCACAAAGAGGGAGAAGGATTATGCCAAGGTTGAGGCTACTGCTCGAACCTCAAATCTGAAGCTATTATAGGCCAAAACCACCATGACCGAGGTGCAGTATAACAAAACCAAGAGTGAGCTAGACCATACAATAGTTGAACTATCTGACTTAGAGGCCCACCCCATCGACTGCATCGAGGAATCAAAATTGATACCCGTATTGAAAGGCTAGAGTAGTCCCTCGAGCTTATTGTCGAGACTTATCCTGACTTGGACATGATTGTACTTCATCGGGTTTTGAGAGTTTCAAAGGGTGATGAGCAAAAATATATTACTATTTCCCGCCCCTTTAACCTAATATTTTGTATTGTTTCTTAGGTTTTATGAATGTTTTATGTGTTTTGTTTTATTTTGTAGATAAATAAAGATTTGGGACTGAATGGAATCAACTTGGGGCCAAAATAGCAAAAAAGGAAAAAATGGCAAAATTATCATTTCACGCGTCGCGACGTACACATTCTCTGCGTCGCGACGCCACTCAGTTACTATTTTGTCGACACTTGTCATCATGATATCAGCATAATAATTCGGCCTGCCGACACCTGACGTAAGCAATGACGTCAGTGTCGTGACGCGCACAACTTCACCCGTCACGACGCTGAGCCAATAATTCAGCTGCCGGTGAAAACACATACACGTGTCAACATCTTAGGAAGCCACAAATAGGTGTCACAAATCGACTAAGTGTCGTGACGCGCAGACCTTCACGTGTCGCGACGCATGGACCGAAAATTTGTCTATAAATTCAGCTTGATTTCATTTAGAATTTTCATACTTTCCTTAAGGTTCTAATAAGGATCTAAGGACTGTATCTTGTTTGTTTAATTTTTGAAATTTAAATTATGTATTTTTATTTCCAGTAATAGTAGTAGTTTATTTACTTTTCATTTCTTTTATGTTTAGTAGTTAAATTTCCACTGGGGAAGAGTGACGCTTTTATTATTATAGTTTAGATTAATCTCCCTTAATTATAATATATAAATTATTTTAAAACAAAACTTAATGGGATACCGCCTTTATGGTCGGTTGGACTTAATTAAATTGATTTTAACCTAACTAAATTGGATACCGCCTTTATAGTCGATTGAAATTAATTCAAAATCTGACTTAATCAGGATACCGCCTATATGGTCGGTTGGTAATATCATGCAAATTTATATATTATAATAAGGGAGATTTCTAAATTAGAAATGGTCCATCATTTTATTTTTATTCCAGGGAAGTGATGAAATACAAAATTTACATGCTTAATAATTGATTTAATTATATTATGGGTAATACTTTAGTTTGTTTATTGAATCTTAAGCTTAATGCTTCTTGTTGCCTGATCACCAATAAGATTGATGGGGTAAACTTAAAATGAACTTGGAAAAGAGATTTTAGGGTTCAGCCTTAGATTCAATAGCTCATGATCTCACATTGGGGCATGGTGACCCTTAGGTAGATTTCCTTCCAAGATAAACATATACCTGTCGGGCGGAGGTAGCCACAATTGGAACTTGAACTTAATGAATTCAGGTTACTTGGTTAACATAGACATATGATTAATTGGGTTATTTTGGGTGTTTGCATCTGACCATCGAAAGAGGCTTTTGCATATTTTCGTGTTCCAGGTTAACAAACTGATTTATTACACATATATAAGAGAATCAATTCATCATTAGAATAATATTATGTGAAATCACAACCCTAGATGTTTGTGTCTTTTATTTATTTTCCTCAGTATTTCCTTTTGTGTTTTTTTTTATTTATTTATTTAACATATCCACATTCAATCAACCAATCAAGCAATCATTCCATTCTCCCTTTAATTAGATACCTATAAATAAATAGAATCAATAATTAATAATAACAATAGAAATTAAGTCATCATGGGATCGATATTTTTATACTACTTGAGCGATACATGTGCTTGCGTTACGTGTGTGATTTCACCGATCAAGTTTTTGGCACCGTTGCCGGGGACTTATTTTTCTGGCGTTATTGATTTTGAAGCTATCTATTTTACTTGTACATAATTTTCTTTAATTTTATCTGTAATTTCTATTTCTTTCTTTTATTTTCAGATGGTTGAAAATGGAACTTTATTGGGTGATAAAAGAATTACGAGCTTTACGAGGTGAAGATAAACCCCAAATCAGGGAGCAGCAGTCTGGTTTTCTAAGGCCTGTTGTCCAGCCCAACAACTATCTATGGATGTCAGAGCCATTTAACACAACATTTGCTCAACCATTTCAGAACACAATGATCAGATGTGAGATATGCAATGGTAACCACCCTAGCAATCATTGCGAGTACAACTACAATTCAGGGTGGCAGAACTATCAGAAACCTTCATATAATGAACCAGCATATTTCACTGAACCACATTTTCCATCTTATCCACCATCAACCTACAATCTTTAAGGACCAGAACCATCAGTGGACAGTGGGAAGACAGTTGATAAACAAGCTCGAGAAACGGGAAGCTGAACATGATGAAACATTTCTGGATCAAATCAAAACCCTACAGAGGATGGTAAATAAATTGAGACAAATAATCAACAACCAGAACTACATACCTTACAGAACAAATTCAAATAACACTAATGAAGCCTTCGAGTACCAAGCATTTCATGATGACACCTTAACAGAGGAAGAGGCTGAGAAGTATCAAGAATCAGAGGTATCAGTTCAGGAGCCCGAACCAGCAGAATCTCAATTTGATCTTTATTATTCATTTTACTCTGATGAGGAACAAGAAGTAGAGCTGTTTGTATCAACTACACCAATAAGTGAGGATGAAACTCTGCATCCTCAAAATAAAGATCTTGGAGCATACATTGCACTGATGTTTGAAGAAGAGCTACCCAAACCATTCATACCAACCACGGAGGATAAAGACCTACAATCAGATACATCTTTAAATCCTCAGGTTGACAAATATGGAACATGCATTTCATAGATGACAGATGAAGAGTTGAACAAAGAAATCCTAAAATACATCTTTGAAGAAAAGGTGGAGCAAGAAGTAAAACAAATGGAGGAGCAAATGTCTGACCATATTGAAGATCTCATGCATTCAGGAGAAACATCACTGTATTGGGGAGTACAAATCAAAGACACCGCTCAAAAGCTTGACAGAATGGAACTTCCATTCAAAGCCAAACACCATACGAGACCTACTGATTTTCTTTCTTTCTTTTCAGGAACCACTGGAGCGATAAAGTTTAAAAAGGTGGCACAAGCATTGAATGAGATAAAATTCTTTTTGCCACCTTACCGTTGGAAAAGACCCTTCAAAAGCAACGCACATGGGATTGTCTTTAATCGGACGTCCAAAACCACGCTGAAGCCTCTTTGATGGATGGACTTCAATCACGTCTAGCTGAAGACGATAAATTTAGCGCTAGCAGGGAGACAACCCATGCAAAATTTTTATTTTTATATTTTGTGCACACATGTTGTAAAATGTTTTAATTTTTTGTGTTATTTTTGCTGGGAAAAACATAGATGGAGCATTTAAAGTAAAGTAAACCAGTGAAAACGGGTTATCACGGAATAAAATTTGATAAAATCGCAAAGATAAAAATTCAATTCATCAGAGATGGCAGAGTAAGGAATCAAATCTTGAGACACATCTTAATGTATATGTTTAGATTCATATTTTGCCAAAAAAAAAAACCAGCGTCGCGACACATAAAACCCAGCGTGTCGTGACACATTAACCTAAACATGTGAACCCTCAATTTAGGGCGCCACATCGCTATATAGAACACACTGTGAGTCGCGATGCGAACGCGATATCAGGTATTAAACCAGTGGCCGACAGTCACCATCTTCACTCTTTCTCTTCAAATTTTTTTTTTATTTTCTCTCAACTCCCTTTATAGATCTGACCTTGAAATCACCGAATCCTTCAACCAAGCTCATTAAAACCCACAAAATCACTTCCCAAAAGAAACCCAACCCTCCATTTTGTGTTTAAATTCAAATTTGAGGAAGAAACTCTCACCAAATCACTTTCCCAAACTCACTCAATCCTCCATTTGTGCGTGAACTACTCAGATTCGGGACTCAAGCTCGCGATTTGGGTATATTCTCTCCTTAAATCTCCATTTATTTGTTGTAAGAAAATAAAAAAAATAGTGCTTTTTAATTGTTGTTATGAGTGTTTGTGGCTTTTGTTATTATTAAATTCCTAGAAATTGGGAGCGAAGATGAATTTTGTGATTTGAGAAGTGTTAGGGTTAGGTTGTAATTTTGGTAATTCTTAAAAATCAGGGGAGGTTCTGTCAAAATTTTTGTAAAAATTTAAAATTGAAAATGGCCCCTAAAAGAACGAGAACCTCAGCGGCAGCTGGACCAAGTTTCGATGCGACAAAGTTTGTATCGGAAGTCACTGAGCGGCGATATGAAAATGGGATGGGATAAAAAATCCCGATAATGGAGAGGGGTTTTGATATTAACCCCGGACAGTTCCCCCAAATTGACAGAATTATCGCCACCATGCACTGACATAAGCTTTGCCAACAACCTCACCCTACATGTGTACCAGTTGTCCGTGAGTTCTACGCCAATGCTTATGGGCATCAAGCATACCAGGTGTTAGTACGAGGTCAACATGTGACATTTGATAGTACCATTATCAATAGATTTTATGGGTTGCCCGATATAGAGGCAGATGAATATTCGACAGCTAGAGAGAATTTAGACATGACTCATCTTACAGAAACACTGTGCATCCCCAATGCTGCATGGGAAATGAGTAGCAGCGGGGAATACTTAAAGATGAGTTCTAGTTATCTTAAGCCAAATGCCAGGGTTTGGTTTCATTTCCTTACCCGAACATTGCTGCCAGGGACCCATATTACAAATGTAACTAAAGAACGAATGATTCTGTTATACTATCTGCTGGAGGGATATACCATTGATGTCAGTGGGATGATATCAACAAACATAGCTTGGGCAGTACGTTCAACACAAACTGGCCTGATATACTGCAGCTTAATTACATCATTATGCACGCGAGCCAGGATACCCATGGACCCAAGGGAAGAGATGATACAACCCACCACTGCATTAATTACTCGTATTATCCAACAACTTCGAGCAAAGAGGCATGCTCATGTCGAATCATCCTCATCATCACCTATACCACCACAACAACCTCAACCAGCTCGAAGACCATCGCGATCTCGCTCCATATCACAACGAGTAGATCGATTGGAATCTAGGGTCGACTACATCGCTCAACTGCTTCAGCAAATGGAACATCATCAAAGAATGGGTGATGATCAGATTCAAGCCTATCTGTAGGACACAGAAACTGACGACGCTGTTCTAGACTCGCGGCCTAGTTGGGAGTATGAAATAACATGGAGTCGCCACCCGGTGTGAACCGGGACAAAGATTTAAGGCCGCACTCACCCCTCGCAAGGGAAGACCTCAAACCGTTGGGTTCGGAATGGTCCCTTACTTATGTCACTTGTGATGATATGATTTGTGCAATAAACTAACCGAATCTATTCCACATATATATGCTCAAAGACAACCTAGATCTAATACGCATTCATCAAGATAACTCTTAATCTAAGTTTGCATGCTTGAAAGTAAGTCTTTAAACGGCAAACACACAATATAACACCACGAGCATATTGAACCATTAAACCAAAGTAAACAAACGACTATTTAAACATAAACATAAACTAAACAAAATATCATGCTTAAAGTAACATAATCATGTTTTGAAAATAAATAACAAACTAAGCTAACTCATACTTTAAATAGCAAATAAATAACATACAAACTACATCATGCTCAAATACAAGTTTGGATGGAACGAAATATGTGCCTCTTAAATGATACGTGGCGTTGTATCCTGAGTACAAACCGCACTACCGTCCATTCGGATTCGGCTACAAAATTTACGTCCGGGTTTCCATCCTATATACCACAAAAGGGAAGACACATTCCGCCCATCCAACAATCACATCATGCCTCAAACGACTCTCATGCGATAATATTTTTAAAATAAACAAAATAAAAGAAAGATAGTAAGTAACAAAGTGCCCTCAGGTCTAACCTCTTTTTTCGTCTCAAGAAATGGCGTTACACGTCCGTTGGAAGGGTGAATGATCCGCAACTCTTTTGGTTCACCAACTCAACGTCTTTCCTCGCTGTTTTGCTGTTCGGGCAGCTGTTTTTACTCCGTTTCGCTGCTGTTTTACTGCTATTTTTCAGGCCACTGTTCTCGGTGGTAAGGATACAGTTATTTTGGACAGTTTTTGGCAGTTTTCTGGATAGTTTTCTGGACAGTTTTCTGGGCAGTTTCTCTAGGTGCAGTTTGCGGGTTTCGCGGGGCTATTTTACGGTGTTTTGAGGCGCGGTCTTTGGTAGTTTTTGTGTGTGCAGTGGGTGCAAAATCGTGCAGGGCAGTGAGGGATTATGCGGCAGTTTTTGTGTGTGCAGTGGGTGCAAAATCGTGCAGGGCAGTGAGTGATTATGCGGTAGTTTTGGCTTGGTTAACGTGGCTAATGGGCTGTTTATGAAGCGTGATGAAGGGCTAATGAATGGTCAAGGGGGCATTGTGGTGTCAGGCGGGTTGAGTGAAGGGACCTTAGTCGTGAAGTGGCTGTGTTTGAATGAGCCGTGTGTGCCTCGTGGAGGCTGTGAAGTGAGGGGCAACGTGCGCTGTGTGGTTGCTAAAAGCGTAAGGGGACGTGGACGTGGGGGGCTGGTGACTTGTTGTTTGCGTGTTAGCTAGGGTTGTTGTGGCAGTTAATGGCGTGTTGATGCGTGGAGATAGTGGCTATATTGAAGGCTAGTTGAAGGGAGGCTATGTGGCGTGATGAGAGTGATGCTTGATTGAAGCAGTGAGGCTAGGGCTGGGCTACATGCGATTGGTTTGCTTGTGCGCAGATAGGTTTGATGAACGTGAGAGCGTGAGGCTTGCGTGTGGCTGTGAAATCTTGCATGGGGTATTGGTGTGTGCAAAGGGGCTCGTGGCTGATTAGTGCGTGAGTGTTGAGTGGGCTCAATTTGCAAGGGGTGTGAGTGGCGTTCGTTTTGTGGTTTTTCGTGAGAGAGGAGAGAGCAAGAGCATGTTTATGGTTATTATTTTTTGTGTTTTCGTGAATCAGCCAGCCAGGGTTTGAAAAGTGGGGTTGATGGATCTTTTTATAGGCAAAGGGAGGGGGTTTTACCTTGTTGGAGAAGGAAAATGATTGTGTATTGATGGAGAATATCTTTAATTAAAATGTGATTAGGGAAATCTTTTAATTAAGGGAAGTGATTTGATTTATTCTTTTTAATTAAGGATATGATTTATTTAAATTGGTAGGTGATTTATTTAAATTAGGAAGGTGATTTATTTTAATTAGGAATGCTATTTATGGAATTTAATTTGAATCTTTTAATTTGGGAAAGGAATTTAATTTGTGACATTTGTTTTAATTTAATTTAATTTAAGTTTAATTTAATTGGTTCTAATTTAATTTGTGACATGTATTTTAAATGTTTTAATTATTTAATTTGTGAGACGTGTTTTTAATGTTTTAATTATTTTTGGATGTGATTTAATGGGTTTGGTGTGTTAAAAACAGAGGTCCAACAAGCGAACCAGAAGCGAAACAAGCGAGTTAAATCTGACAAAATGCTAATTTCCAACTTTACCCTTCCAACGTCCGTTTCCCGCGGCTTTCACAACTAAAGAGGTAGTGTCTCCATACGAGACTCATCATCGGGCTAATATGCAAAAATGCAAGGCCTACACTATCCAAGCGACAACAGCGAGGAGGACGAGGAAGCTGAGAATTGAAAACTCACGGTAACATTGTTCCTTTATTTTTTCTTTTATTTTATAACACATTGGGGATAATGCTAGGTTTAGGTTTGTGGGTGAGGTTGTTTATGTTTATTTATTTCTCCGTCAATTTTTTTCATTCCTGCATGTTTTTATTCTCTGCATATCGTGTGTTTTGCATTGTTTTGCGTGTTTTAATTTTTTCATGTTTTAAAAAAAAATGAAAAAAATATATAGTCTATTGATGAGATTGTTGTTTTAGTAAAAAGTTCTAGGAAAAGATAAATGCTTATTTCACTTTTATACTATACTTTGAACCTAATATCTAAGTCAGACTCATATGTATTTAAAAAAAATAGTTGTATAATAGTTAGATAATAAGGAATTGACATAGTGACTAGTTAAAATAATCGGTGGTTGATGAATGATCGTTTGCCTGAATATTTTTTTCTGTCTGCAGCTATTTTTGATGTGAGGAATGATGATAAAAAAAATTATGTATATTAATAAATAACATCTGAGATTCGAGTAATTAAGTCCGTAGGGGTGTCTTAACACCTAATGCCCTAAAGCCAACTGACTTGGGAGTCACTGGCCCAAAGCTCGCTACATGAATTAAAGATATTACAAAAATTAATATCAGAGATCCAAGTAATTAAGTCCGTAGGGGTGTCTTAACACCTAGTGCCCTAAAGCCAACTGGTTTTGGAGTCACTGGCCCAAAGCTCGCTACATGGATTAAAGATGTTACAAAAAAAACACATATCTCACTTTGCGTAAATTGTAGTAGACAGAATAATTTTAGATAATCAGGTTGATTTGACCCATTAACTACTGAGAATTGAGACAAACTCACCTAGTTAATAACTTAGAATCGAAGCTGTTTGCAGAGCTATTCACACACACACTCAGAGTCTGATTTAGATACTTTGTTCAAAGGAAAGGATTTTAGTTGTAGTTTGTATTTTGAAGATTCCTTTAACTTTGTTGCTAGACATTCTCTGAGGATATTGTATATATAGCTATTATTTTCGTTGATTTATTTTTTTTCTTTTGACTTTTTGCTTTTGTGTGCATTAGATTGACGTTTGTGGGTATCGTCACTGTAAGCCCTCACAAGACTACAACTCGTCCACTAGGGACACCTAGGGGTTTAAAGGCTTGTTGCATACGCTAAATGCAACCGTGATCCCTACAAAGTGGCTTAGTTTAATTTAGTTTCAGTTATAAATTTTATTTTATTTTACTATTTTGCTCGAGGACTAGAAAAATGTTAGGTTTGGGGGTGTGATGAGCAGAAAATATATCACTATTTCCGGCCCCTTTAACCTAATATTTTATATTGTTTCTCGGGTTTTATGAATTTTTTATGTGTTTTGTGCTATTGGCAGATAAATAAAGATTTGGGACTGAATGGAATCAACTTGGGGGCCAAAACAGTGAAAAAGGGTAAAATTGTCATTTCACACGCCGCGACGCGCACATCCTCTGCATCGCGATGCGCCTCAGTTACTGTTCTGCCGACATTTATCATCATGATGCCAGCATATTGGCTTTCCGACATCTGACATAAGCAATGACGTCAGCATTGCGACGCGCACAACTTCATGCGTAGGGACGTCGAGCCAATAATTCAGCTGCCGATGAAAACGTGTACATGTGTCAACATCTCAGGAAGCCACGAATAGGTGTCACAAATAGACCGCGCATCGCGAAGCGCAGACCTTCACATATCGCGATGCGTGGACCGAAAATTTGCCTATAAATTCAGCTTGATTTCATTTAGAATTTCCATACTTTCCTTAAGGTTCTAATAAGGATCTAAGGACTGTAACTTGTTTGTTTATTTTTTATAATATAAATTATGTATTTTTATTTCCAGTAATAGTAGTAGTTTATTTACTTTTCAATTCTTATGTTTAGTAGTTAAATTTCCGCTGGGGAAGGGTGGAGCTTTTATTATTATAGTTTAGATTAATCTCCCTTAATTATAATATATAAATTATTTTAAAACCTGACTTAATGAGATACCGTCTTTATGGTCGGTTGGACTTAATTAAATTGATTTTAACATGACTAAATTAGATACCGCATTGATGGTTGGTTGGTAATATCATGCAAATTTATATTTTATAATAAGGGAGATTTCTAAATTAGAAATGGTAAAAGTGGATACCCTAACCCCATCATTTTATTTTTATTCTAGGGAAGTGATGAAATACAATATTTACATGCTTAATAATTGATTTAATTATATTATGGGTAATACTTTAGTTTGTTTATTGAATCTTAAGCTTAATGCTTCTTGTTGCCTGATCACCAATAAGAATGATGGGGTAAACTTAAAATGTACTTGGAAAAGAGATTTTAGGTTTCAGCCTTAGATTCAATAGCTCACGATCTCACATTGGGGCATGGTGACCCTTAGGTAGATTTCCTTCCAAGATAGAAATATACCTGTCGGGCGGGGGTAGCCACAATTGGAACTCAAACTTAATGAATTCAGGTAACTTGGTTAACATAAACATTTGATTAATTGGGTTATTTTGGGTGTTTGCATCTGACCATCAAAATAGGCTTTTTGCATATTTTCGTGTTCCATGTTAACAAACTGATTTATTACACATATATAAGAGAATCAATTCATCATTAGAATAATATTGTGTGGAATCACAACCCTAGATGTTTGTGTATTTTGTTTATTTTCCTTATTATTTTCTTTTCTGTTTTTATTTATTTATTTAATTATCAAATCCACATTCAATCAACCAATCAAGCAATCATTCTCTTCTCTCTTAATTAGATAAATGTAAATAAATAGAATCAATAATTATTACAACAAGAGAAATTAAGTCCTCATTGGATCGATATTTTTATACTACTTGAGCGATACGTGCGCTTGCGTTACGTATGTGATTTCACCGATCAAAGGGGGTGAAACTTTTGAAGAGGCTTATAGGGTGAAGGCCCGCGAGGAGACAAAGGTGGTTCATGATCCAGCCTCATTGGCCATATTGTCCCTCTTGCTGACAATGTCCAAGGCCCTTCATCTACTACTGCTCCTCCTGCTAGTACTTCAGTCCCCGATCCTGGTGCTTCAACCTATGCTGTTTCTGTCACTGCCTCAATTCATGTTATGGCCGAAGATGTTCCCAACCTTTGATTGGTCTATGAATGAAAACTTTATTTTGTACTTTGCTCACATTGATGCACATACCAATAAGCTTAATTACAACTTGGTAATATAACCAGATTAATCCTATCAACTAATCTAATGAGGACCCACCCCTCCATAATAAATACTAGTGTCTGAGCACGTTAATTGTTGTGATATTTTATATCGTACCGCAAGTGTACGGTGTCAAGTTTTAGTATAAATGAGTTTAGAGTGTCGAACCCACATGGATTGCGTTAACTCGCACTAAATACTACAATTGATAATCTTAACTTTATTTAGAAAACAAATAATAAAGATTTTAATAAATAAATATAAAAATAATTAAAATAGGAGGAACTAATACGATATAGATTCTAGATCCTGATTTCACCTAGCTGTCGCCTATGTATTTGTCATGCCAATTAATCCTTGTTCAGTTATATTGTTTATAAGTCAAGATTCCGAAAATATCCACTCCCTCTCTCGAGCATCAGTGAAAGTATCATCAACTATAGACTTCGATATCTCTATAAAAATCTAATAGTTAACAACTCATTACGCTTTGTGATTCTATATTAACGACTTCAAAGGAATTTATATATTCTCTCGAACTCTATAAAACTCCTAGGTTATATTCTCTATATCTATTCAAAATCCCCTCTCTCAAGTGATAGATTCTAAACATATATCATCATATTTGTGGCCAGCAAACAAGAAGCATTAAACTCAAAAGAATATAAATAAACTTAATAAAACTTCATAATAAATTCAACAATCAATATAAAGGTTCAAGCATCAGTTACATCATTCTCCAGAATTAAGGAGTTTAGTTCATGACTAAAGATAAAAACAATGATAAACAAGTCATGAATCTAATGGAAATCATTAGAGTTCTAAGAAAGAAACAAGAAGATAAAACCTGAATTGAATCTCTTCATCTTCGGACGTCACCGCCTTCGTCTCCTCTTGTCTCTCTTCAATCCTACTCCTTGGATCTCTCTAAAAATAAGTGTTTTAGTATTATGTGATGTGTATTAGTCTCCCCTTTTGAGTTATGGACGATGTATTTATAATGGAGCCATGGAGTCATTTGGTATCTTAAAACCCTAAAAATCCTATTCTGGAACGTGCGTGTACGCAGCTTAGCCGTAAAACACTAATATTCTTTCTATTCGCAGCGCCGCGGCGCTTACATGTTGGTGCTGCGGCACTTGAGTCTCTGGTATGTGTATGGAGTCGTGTCTGCTGAGGGCGCTGCGGCGCCAGGTGATTGGCGCTGTTGTGCCAAATTCTCGGCTTTTTGGCTGGATACGAGTGTCTGCTCGCTGGCGCTGCGGCGCCAGTGATAAATTCTTTGCTGGTTCCTACGTTTCACGTTCTATGCTCCCATGCGCGTCCAATGTATCCGTATGGTCCCAAAACACGTGCAACTATCCCAAGATCCATGTATTATTGTTTCATACAAATAAGACATAAAATAAACTAAAAATACATTAAATGAAATAAACTAAAAATACATTAAATGAAATAAACTAAAAATACATTAAAAATCCATGTATTAATATTTCATACAAATAAGACATAAAATAAACTAAAAATACATTAAATGACTCGAAACATAACAAAATGGTAAGCTAAGAATGCCGGAATAAGTGGATATAAACCACACTTATCAAACACCCCCAAACTTAAGATTTTGCTAGTCCCGAGCAAAAGACAAAAAAAAACAAAATATAAATAAACAAATAAAAATAACTAAATTAACTAAGCCACTTTCGTAGGGATCACAATTGCATTTAGCGTATGTAACAAGCCTTTAAACTCGTAGGCGGCCCTAGTGGACGAGTTATAGTCTCGTGAGGGCTTACAGCGACGATACCCACAAACGTCATTCACACACAATCATGCAAAAATATAAAAATAACAAAAGCATAGTTCCGATAGTTACATATAAAATTATCCTCAAAGAAAGCTTATAAATGAAATTAGAGAACTTTCAAAGTACGCAATGTGACTCAAATCCAAATTCTTGACTAAATAATCTAAGCTAGACTTACAGTGTGTTTGTGTAAAGGTTCATTCACAGCTTGATTCCTAAGTAAGCCAACTTAATGATTTCGTTAAAAATTGGGATCGATGGGTCAAACCAACTTTGATATCTCAAGTGTGCTATATAATTGCTTTATTTTGTGCTCAGTATGTTCTGATTTTTCTTTTCTTTTTCTTGTCTCTTTTTGCACTGTTTTTTTTAACTTTTTTTCTTTTCTTTTTTCAACTCACCTACCCTTTAAGGTAGCATTTCTCCTCATGGTGGTCCTAATACTCGCCCATGGGTAGCTTCACGCTTATCGATTATAGGTGGTTTATTTTATTTCTTTAGAGACTTTTTTCTTTTATTTTTATCCATACCATACATCATAACACTAGAAAATCAAGATAAATATCTAAGCAAACGGTCATTCATCGACATGCAATTTCTTCAACTAGTCACCTTGTCAACTACTTAAGTTTTCACTGCTAAAAACCTATAGTCAAACATAGATCAACTACTCAAGGCATCAGATAAAAGTAATTTGGGCACTTATCGTTTCTAAAATTTCACCAATAAACAAACAGTATATCATAGGATTTATGCTTTACTATCAAGGATATTAAACAAAAAATTTTTTTAAATAAATCAATAGCAGGAGTACATGCACACCACCCCCAAACTTAAAACTTGCATTGTCCTCAATGTAAGATAAAAAATAAAGAACAAGAGTGAGGAACAACACTACCGTGCATGAAGTTGATCAGGCTCATACTGGTCAGAATTTGGTTGCGCGGGCTTTTTGTGTCTCGTGCTACCTACATAAATAGCATGCAAAACGAATAAATAAACTATAGCACACAATAACAATCAAAATTAAAAATAAAATAAAAATAAATAAATACAAGGGTTGCCTCCCCGCTAGCGCTAAGTTTAACGTCTTCAGCCAGACGCAACCACCCAAATGGTGGTCATGGTAGCTTCTTCTTTTGTATCCATTAGCTGCTTTGACATGAAACAGATAGCTTGGCAGTTGTGGTAGTTTATCCAAATACCCCTTACTGCTGCTTGGTCATGGAGGAAGTAATCTACACAATCTGTGTTTCTAAGGACTTCATTATTGCCCCGATATTTTCCATGTGTGTCTCAATATTGTCTACCCTTGACTCATTCTTCTCAAACCTCGCTGAAGTATTAGCAACAAATGTGCTCATGAAATCTTCTAAGGATGATTTCTGCTCAGCTCTTTGATAGTCAAAGCCCAATGAAGGTTGCAAGGCATTCTCAGTATTAGCATATGACAAGTTTGGATGATAGCGATTAGACACATGATTTCCTTATAGCTGTTGAAGTTCTGATTGTTCACATATTGGACTTGCTCAAAGTTTGGTTCCCCTTCCAATAACCGCATATTTGTAACTGTCGCTAATTCAATAGATGGTACTCGTGGATTTTTCAGGGCTGCTACTTGAGTAGATAAGGTGGAAATCTGAGTTGTAAGTGCCACAAGAGGGTCCACTTCATATATACCAGCCACTTTGGTCACCGTAACACGTTCACTTGGCCATTGAAAATGGTTAATGACCATTTCTTCTAAGAGATTGTAGGCGTCCTCAGCTGATTTCTTCAATATAGCTCCTCCAGCTGCTGCATCAACCACAGTCCTATTCGAACCATTCAGCCCATTATAAAACAACTGAATCTGGACCCAATCTGCATAATCATGTTGTGGGCATCTTCATAGTAGATCCTTAAAGCGCTCCCATGCTTCATATAGAGTCTCAGTCTCCAGTTGCTTAAATATACTGATTTCTGCCCTAAGTTGAGCTGATTTAGCTGGTGGAAAGAACCTCTCAAGAAATTTTATGGCCATATCTTGCCATGTCATGATACTCCATGTCTGTATTGATTGAAGCCAATCCCACGCTTTATCCCGTAAAGAGAATGAGAATAAGCGTAGCCTTATAGCCTCTTTACTCACGCCATTCATCTTTATAGTGTCTACGATCTCCAGGAACATCTTTAAGTGCAAGTTAGGATCCTCTACAGCTGAACCCCCAAACTGATTTCTTTGTACCATGTTGATCAATGCAGGTTTTAGCTCAAAATTATTGGCGTTTATTGGTTGATGGGCAATCCCAGAATAGGTATCATCAATGATCGGCTTGAAGTGATCTCTGATTGCCACTTGACGTGGGTTGTTCTCTCTGTTTTCAGCTGCCATTGCTTCTTGTTCAATTTTTCTTTTCTTTTCTTAGTCTCCTCATTGTTCTTTCTATTTCAGGATCAAACAGGAGCGAGTCGAGACTTGTGGATTTTCGCATTCACTGAAGCACCAAAAAACCAAAATCAATAAATAAAATAAATATAACTAAAAATAAAAGATAAAAATCTAAATTAAAGCTAAGATTACTTGGTAGTAGTATTAATATGAATTAAACAAAAAATCCCCGGCAACGACGCCAAAAAATGTTGTGATATTTTATATCGTACCACAAGTGTACGGTGTCAAGTTTTAGTATAAATGAGTTTAGAGGTCGAACCCACATGGATTGCGTTAACTCGCCACTAAATACTACAATGATAATCCTACCTTTTATAGAAAATAAAAATAAAGATTTCAATAAATAAATATAAAAATAATTAAAATAGGAGGAACTAATACGATAGAGATTCTAGATCCTGATTTCACCTAGCTGTCACTTATGTATTTGTCATACCAATTAATCATTGTTCAGTTATATTGTTTATAAGTCAAGATTCCGAAAATATCCACTCCATCTCTCTAGCATCAGTGAAAATATCATCAACTATAGACTTCGATATCTCTATAAAAATCTAGTAGTTAACAACTCATTACGCTTTGTGATTCTATATTAACGACTTCAAAGGAATTTATATATTCTCTCGAACTCTATAAAACTCCTAGGTTATATTCTCTAGATATATTCAAAATCCCCTCTCTCGAGTGATAGATTCTAAACATATATCATCATATTTGTGGCCAGCAAACAAGAAGCATTAAACTCAAAAGAATATAAATAAACTTAATAAAACTTCATAACAAAATCAACAATCAATATAAAGGTTCAAGCATCAGTTACATAATTCTCCAGAATTAAGGAGTTTAGTTCATGAATAAAGATAAAAAACAATGATAAAAAAGTCATGAATCTAATGGAAATCATTAGAGTTCTAAGAAAGAAACAAGAAGATAAAACCCGAATTGAATCTCTTCCTCTTCGGACGTCACTGCCTTCATCTCCTCTTGTCGCTCTTCAATTCTCCTCATTGGATCTCTCTAAAAATAAGTGTTTTAGTATTTTGTATTGTGTATTAGTCTCCCTTTTTGAGTTATGGACGAACTAATGTATTTATAATGGAGCCCTGGAGTCTTTGGGTATCTTTACTGGTCCATGTGTTTCGCGTTCTATGCTCTCGTGCGCATCCAATGCATCCGTATAGTCCCAAAACATGTGCAAATGTCCCAAGATCCATGTATTAATTCTTCCTACAAATAAGACATAAAATAAACTAAAAATACATTAAATGACTCGAAACATAACAAAATGGTAAGCTAAGAATGCCGGAATAAGTGGGTATAAACCATACTTATCATTAATGAATTGAACATCTTTAGAAAAGTTTTCCCGACTAGACCAATAGTCCGTCCAATACCATCATTGTGGCGCTCTGACGAGGCTTACCATCCCAACCTGATGTTTTGTGCCACTTTTTAATACTTAGAAAATTTTAAAGAAAAACTCTCCAAATAGCCATTGTTGCCATATGATCTTTGAACCTCTTAAAAATAAACCGATCATGATCTTTTTGGTGCTTTGATCGAAACACCTTTCAAATAAGCTCTTTACAGATGATGGAAATCTTTAAGCCCAATTACATTAACACCGTAATCTGATGCCCTTCCATCAATATGAAAGGTAGAATGACTTGATCTGACGCCCTTAGATATTGTCTAGTTCTTTGGGCTAACCTGAGTCAACAATGGTTGGCACTTAGCCAAAAACCAAGGCGGGTGCCCTCATCTTTACTCTTCTCATATTCATCCTGAAGCTCGATTAAAACATATACTAGGGGAGGATTTCCCTGTGTTTTCTGCTATACTGATCTCGATGGATCCCAGCCCTCTAATTGTTGCTCATCTCAGCAAGGTCATGAGGGAGAAACTCTGACCTCATGCCATTCATTATAAAGATCCTGAGGGAGCCTAACCCTCAATGCTAGTATTTCAAAAAAGCCACGAGGGAGAAACTTTAACTTTATGTCATTCATTATAGACCTGACTATGATGGAAAGCTCATTCTTCATATCATTCACAATAATAGGGTCTCGGTGGGATGTACCCAACCCTAAGCCAATCAACAAACTTGGCCACAAGGGAATGAACACTCCTTATGTCATTCACAATAATATGGCCTTGAAGGAACGAATCTTGCCTCGAGCCAATCAATAAACACTTGGCCACAAGGGAATGAACCTTTGGTCTTGCACTTCCCCCAAAAATGGTAAACATGGGCCTTTGCTCTTTACGCTACCTTGCCTTATTGGTTTAATGATCAATGCACTCAATAAGGTAATCATTCCTCACCAAGCTCTCAACTTGCTCTTGCAGGTCTTCACAAATTTCAATGTCATGACTCCTTATATTTTGATGTGAACAATAAGATTTGTTATCCCTTTTCCAATTGGGAACCTTCTAGGGTCGGGCTTAGTCAACAACCCTTTATCTTAGAACTCTAGCACTATTTGAGACAAGGGCCTATTGAGGGCCGTGTATGTCGTGCCCCCCGTTACATGCCCAATCTTGATTGGAGGCCTTCGCTCTGGAGCCGAGTTCCTCGAAACCATAGGCCTGAAATCTTGCCACCTCGGACCTGGTCCTCTCCATCTATCACCACTATCATGAAGGTTGTCCTGTCTCAGTTCTTTCTTTTCCCGAGCAATGCTCATTCGGGCTATCTTTTCCTCTTATTCAAGCAACACAAACCTTCTAGCCTATTCCAAGGCTATTGCATAATCTAGCACCTCTGCGACCATAATCTCCCAACCTTTAGTGCTCCCTTAAAACTCTCCAATGCTTTTGGGGACTTATACGCTCCCACCTCCAACGCCAAACAATGGTATCTATCCAGAAAATTCTTCAGCGGCTCGTCATCTCACTACTTCATCATCCTTAACAACCCAATCATCTTCCTTGATGTGCACACTCATTTGAAATGGCACACGAAGGACTTCCTCAACTGTGAAAAGTTATTGATACCCCAGGCGTAAGTTCTTGAACCATAAACTAACCGGTCCACCCAAAGTTAATCAGAATATCTTACAGATCGCCTCCCCGACCATATCTTGGATTTCCATGAGCTATACCAATCTCTCTACATGACACTTGGGGTCTGTATTACCCTTGTAAGTGTCCACTGTTGACATAAAAAACCTTATTGGGAACTCCACTTCCATAATTTGTTTTGTGAAAGTAGACGTTGTCTCCAGATCTTGATCATCTCTAACACCTCCTTGTGTGGCCATCTCACATCTCTTCATCTCTCATTGGAACCAATCCCTCAAATGACCTTCGGTGTCTTCATGCCCTTTACTAGAGACGTCTTCGTAATCCATTTTCCAAGCGTGATATCTTCTCCTACGCCAAGCTCTATGCCATTACTCATGATAACGCCTTAAGTCACTGTCTGTAGGATACCGATTTCCAGTGCGACGGAAGCGTGTTTGGCACCGAGATCGACCTTGAAAATTTTTCTGCCTTTCCCCTTCTGAATCGAAACTATCTAGCCCTTTAGGGATTTGTTTTGCTTCTGTTTTTAACTATTTAGCAAAAAAAATTCATCTCAATATAAAAATACTAATACGATTATGGATTTTAAATCTATTAGTGTCATCCCACTATTTTACGTAATTCTGTAATCACCCTTAACGAAAAAATAAAAATCAATCAAAATTTCATAGCGGGAAGTGGATCTCATGACATTTACTCTAGCCTCACAATAATGATAGTCTTGTCCTTTATAAACTCATTAGATAGACCTCAAAGGTCAATCAAATTCATGTGACTCCCAAGTTTGGTCCTTAATTGTTTCTTATCCTCACAATAATGACATTATTGGATTGAGACATGTTCCAGGAGTCTACTTGTTAATGTGCACTAATGAGCTTCGTAAGTACACCCTTACAGTAATGACGATATTGGGTGACTACGTTAACTCATCACGCTACACCTAATATTTTACCTGGGTGACCTATGTTCCAAGCACTTATACCCTCACAATAATGACGGTATTGGACATAATTAATAAGAACTCATTCATCTCAGTATTGAAAAGATGGACCATCCAATAATGCTCCAACATTATTGACATGCTCAAAAAGTGATTATTAACTCCCAAGAATAAGAGTGTCGAAGTAATAAAATAACCTGGTAAGTCCGGGATCTATCCACATGGAATAGATTTAGTAAAATAAAATAAAAATTTGAGTAAAAATAAAAAGGTTTGATTTGTTTGAAGTGATTAAAAATTTTAAATTAAATTACAAAAGTAAAATAAAATATCTGGGATTATGGGATACACTTTTAATATTTCAAATTTAGATATCTTAATTTTTATAATATATAAATTATCATTATTAACCAATTAATTTATTTCAGGAATTAATTATACTAGAATATTTAAAACCAGCCATAAAGGCGATGATAGATTTTGTCTATAACAAGTCTAGTTAGGTACTCAATTATGCCAAATAAATAAAACCAGCCATATAGGCGGTAACAAAGTTTGTCAATAATTAATCTATATTTAAATTAAGTATTAATCATTAAATTATAATTTATATATTATAATATAAATAAGATTAATCTAAATTTTCATATTAAAAATTTAACCCATTACCATAACAAGGCGAAATTAGCTACTAATAATATATAAATTAAATTCTTGATTGCTTGTGAGGGAAACAGAAATTACCATAGGGTAAGCTTGTTTGTCTCTAAGAAATGCATACTTCAATCTTTATAGCAAAGTCTTTAACTCTAATTTGGGTGCTTCCTCATGTTTTCTTCTTCCAGTGTTCCTAGTTCCTCCAATTATATTTTTCTATCGTCTTTCTGTACCTGTGTAGAATCAAGTAAAAAATCATTCGGACTATCTAAATCTAATTACGTACTTGATTGAAGAAAAATACCAGTATAAATTTCCATGGGATCAGATAAAATCCCCTGAATATGTTCCTCCAAAATTGGTTCAATTAGTTCTATGCTCTCGTTTTCATTATCCTCATCATATGGTTGTTTGCATATATTAAAAATATTAAGCTCCGACGTCATATTGCCAAAAGATAAATTCACGATTCCATTCCTGCAATTAATTGAAGCATTAGCTGTTACTAAAAATAGGCGACCAAATATTACATGAATTCGCTTATAACTGTGTGCTACATGTTATGTTTTCAGGATAATAAAATCTACAGGATATATGAATTTATCGAATTGTAATAACACGTCTTCAAAAATTCCTTTCGGTACCTTAACTGATCTATCGGCAACTAAAAGAGTAGTCGATGTTGGTTTTAACTCACCAATATTAAGTTGTTGGTAAATCGAAAATGGAAGCAAATTGACACTGACTCCAAGCTCAAACAAAGCATGTTCAATTTTTTGAATTCCAATAATACATGAAATAGTTGGACAGCTAGGATCCTTGTATTTTAATGCATTATTGGTTGAGAATATAACTTACTTGTTCAGCTAGAAAAGCTTTCTTTCTTGCATGATGTTTCATTTTAATGGTGCACAAGTCTTTCAGAAATTTGGCATAAAATGGTATCTGTTGGATGACATCTAACAAATGAATATTGACTTTTACCTATTTGAATATTTCATATATCTATGGGGAATGATTCAATTTCTTTGTTTTTAATGCTTGAGGAAATGGAGGTGCATGAGAAAAATTGTTATCATCAACGATAGATAACGGTTCATCAACCCCTTCCGTACCCTCTGAATTAGATTTATTTTCAGCTTCGCTAGGTTCACGAATAGGTTTGTGGATGACCTTACCACTCGAAGAGTAATAATGGATTTAACTTGGTCTATATGTTGACTACCAAAACTACCCTTGTGAGGGTTTTGATGACTCTTGGGATTTGGCTGTTGTTATGCAGGAAACTTTCCTTTCCATTAATGGTCAAAACATATGTGATTTTGGAGAATGTATCTTTCAAATCAATCAATATTTGAATATTTTAGTTATTGATGGCTTCCTGTTTCTCAATGAATGCATGTAAGGTACCCTCAAGGGTTTTTCTAGGCTGTGGGACATATGCTGCATAATTCTGGGAATTTTGGAAATTCTGATGTACTTGGAGAGGTTGTTGCGACGGTTTTGCATGGTTATCATTCCTCCAATTGAAGTTTGGATGGTTTCTCCAACCAGAATTGTAGGTTTGGGAGTATGGGTTTGGATTTAGTCTCTTGAAAATATTTATGAAACTGACTTGGTCATGGAGGCATTCTTACAGGGCTGGTAAGGTTGGGCAAACTTGTGAGACATGTTCATTTGAATTACAGATTTGACAGATGACTTCTTGAATTGACTTGACATGATCATTCCTCTAAACATACCTCTATCAGATGGCTGTGGTTTTATAGGTGACTTATAAATGCCAATTGTGTCCCATTGTTGTGCATTCTCTGTTATGTGCTCTAAGTAATCTAGTGCATCTTCAGTATTTTTATCCTAAACACACCATTACATATCATTTCCACTACTTGTCTACCTCGGGGTGTTAAACCCTCGTAGAAGTAGGTAACCAGCCTCCATGTGATGTGGACAGATATTTAACATCTCTTTAAATCTCTCACAACATTGGTAAAGTGTTCCCCCAACTCTTGTGTGAAAGTTGTGATTCTCCTCTTAAAGGAGTTTGTCATGTGAGAGGGAAAGAATTTTTTCAAAAACTGTTCTTGCAAATCATCTCATATTCTGATGGACTCTGACCTAAGGTTCTACAGCCAAATTTTAACTTTATCCTTTAAAGAAAAGGGAAAAAACTTTAATCGAATTATATTCATGCTGTAATTTTGGTCCGTGCAAGTGTTACAAACCTCTTCAAATTCCCTTAAGTGTTGATAAGGATTTTCTGATTCTAGACCGTGGAATGTGGGTAAAAGTTTGATGACACCTGATTTAAAACTGAAATGTGATACATCTAGGGGAAAATAATGCAAGATGATGATCATGTCCTAGTAGGATTAATGAATTGTCTTAGTGTCATAGGATGATTAAGATCACCATACTGAAACTCATTTTCTTCCTGATCAATTAGATTTTCAACTCGGGCAGATAAGTTTTCATTTTGTTTCTCAGCCATTTTGACTAACGATGAATGTAATTGAGATTCTCTATTTAATCTACCGCTAGATGATCAATACCAATGTCTCATGCAATCTAAATACACACTATATGCTAAATTGTTTTTTTTTAAAAATACAAATACAATACTTATAAAAAATAACAATAACAATAATAAAAATAAACAAGTGGGAAAGAAAAAAATTAAAAATAAAAATAAAATGACAAAAGAAAAAAATAAGAAAGAAAATACAAAGGTAATGATTACAAAAATGAGACACAGAGAATACAAACAAACGAAATACAAAAGAAAAAAATAAAATGAAAAGAAAAGAAAAATTTACAAGGATGTTAACTTATTATTCTATCTACTAATTTATATTCCTTGGTAACGGTGCCAAAAACTTGACATGCTCAAAAAATAGTTTTTTACTCTCAAGTATAAGAGTGTCGAAGTAATAAAATAACCCGGTAAGTCCGGGATCGATCCACATGGAATAGATTTAGTAAAATAAAATAATAATTTGAGTAAAAATAAAAAGGTTTGATTTTTTTGAACTGATTGAAAATATTAAATTAAATTACAAAAATAAAATAAAATACTGGGGGTTATGAGATCCACTTTTAATATTTCAAATTTAGAAATCTTACTTTTTATAATATATAAATTATCAATATTACCCGATTAATTTATTTCAGGAATTAATTATGCCAAAATATTTAAAACCAGCCATAAAGGCGGTGATAGCTTTTGTCTATAACAAGTCCAGTTAGGTACTCAATTATGCCAAATAAATAAAACCAGCCATATAGACGGTAACAAAGTTTGTCAATAATTAATCCAGATTTAAATTAAGTATTAATCATTAGATTACAATTTATATATTATAATAAAAATAAGATTAATGTAAATTTTCATATTAAAAGCTTCACCATTACCCCAGCAGGTCGATATTAGCTACTCATAATTTTATTACTAAAAGAAAACAAGAAAGCTTTAGAAAAATAAAACACACAAGAGCTGGAAATCCATAAATTTTCAGAGAAAACTATGAAATCCAGAATGGGGAAATAAGGTGTTGAGCACCACTTCACATTTGCAAATGCTTAGCAATTGTTGAAATTGCTAAGCAATTGCATTTGATGGAGGGTCCATCCACCGAAAGGTTGATGGCAACCTTCCACCACATGCAATTATTATTATTTTTTTTTTATCTTTTTGATAATAAACATATAAAACATAAAATTAATTTTTATTTTATAAATATGCTAAATTAAAGGGATTAATGAAACTACAAGTGTAAAGTGATTAATTTTTCTTTTAATCAATGTGAACTTCTTAGTGTTAATTAATTATTAATACTATTACTTAAAATAAAGTAATCACTTAATCATGAGAGATTTATGATAATCAAGTCATTAATATTTTTTTGGAATCGTTGGTGTAACATCCCCCTCCTCGGAGATGCTACCGATATGGAATAGGCCAACCTATCCCCCAGAGCCTCTGACTTTTTGACTACTAGTAATCTCATCTCAAATATAAACTCATTCATAGGATCATTGCCCAACTCAATATTATCAATGCATTTTATTACTTATACTATATACTCAATAGTATTTCACATTACAACTCTGATAGTGAACACTTTTAACACAACTTTACTATACAATATTTGGTACATGACTTTACTTGACTATGACTAGACTTGGTGGACTCAAACACCCGAGTGATTGCCATCCGTATGTATCCTCTCGAGCTCGTCCTCCGGGTATACCTACAAAATAGAAACACTGGGAGTGGGGGGTTTAGATCGTTTGAACGACCTAGTGAGTGAACAGTTTTAAAAATAAAAACTGAAATACTTTACAAAACATTCATTTGTTTCTGAAATCGAAATCATCTTCAAGAAAATAATCTTTTCCAAAAACTCTTTCATATATAAATACGAATCTCTTTCTGTGAAACTTTTTGGAAACTCTTTTATGTCTGTAAAACTCTGAGTCTTTTTGTAAAACGGAATTCTTTCTAAAATTCTTTTCGTAAAACTGTTCTTTTTAAATCTCTTTCATAAAACCATCATTTCTGAAAACTATATTTCTGAAAATATTATCTCTGAAAATCTGTCTCTGAAAAACCTGACGTATGAGGGTGTTACGTCTCGCTGTCCCCCCATACGTCTAAACTAAAAATTATATCTTTGAAAAACCTTACGTATCAGGGCGTTATGTCTCGCCGTCTCGCCATACTCCTAAATTAGTGGTCTTAGGGCATTACATCTCGCCGTTCCCCAAGCCACTGAACTAGAGCCATATGTGCTGATCAATGCTATCATCTCGACTCTGAATCTAGGGTCTAGGGGTGTTACGTCTCACCGTCCCCCTGGCCCTTAAATCTAGGATCTATGGGTGTTACGTATTATCGTCCCCCTAGTCCTGCTCTACATGTGCACATATTTTGAATCCGTCAATTCCAATAACCGTCAATTCCAATAGCTGTACCAAGTTACATCTGAGGTGGGTTTTTCCCCCATGACACCAAAATCACAAAATCATACTTTGAAATCAATCTTTCAAAAAACATTATAAATTTGTAAGGCATTTGAAATCAAACTTGGCTAACGCCCTATGTGCTTGAAAAGTAAATCTCAATTCAAAAACATATAAGTAGAAATCAATTTGAGAAAAGGGTCCACTCACAGATTTGGAATATGGTTGGAACTTCTTTTCTTCGTTGAAGAAATTGTGGTTCCGGCGGAAAAGTCATACCAACATGTATCCGAGTACGGTTAGCATATTTAAATGAGAAGCTATTCAAGATCGTGGATTGGGTGAATGTACATGTGTGTCGTACGTAGAACCTTTAGGGTGCCTTCTAACTTCCTAAGATGAATATGAAATGGAACGAGATTGTTTCTATTACGCGTCACGACGCCAGGTCAGGAGCGTCGCGACTCTAGGTCGGGAACATCGTGACGTCCATACCAGCAGACTCAGGCAGAGATCATTTCATATTTCCCGTTGCGACACTAGAAGTTGAGCGTCGCGACTTCCACATGACCGACCTGAGGCTTCCACTAGATCGACCCGAAGCTTCCACACGACCGACCGAGTCTTCCACATGGCCGACCCGAGTCTTCCACACGACAGACCCGAGTTTTCCACACGACCAGCCCCGAGTCTTCCACACGACTGACCCGAGTCTTCCACATGATCGACTTGAGTCCTCCACACGACTAACCCAATGTAGAGGGTATTTTCACGACCGACCCGAAACAGAGGGCATCCACAAACTCGGCGTCGCGACGCTGGCTTGATTCCAGGCCAATATTCAACTCTCCACTGTCAAATTCCAAAATACAGTACCAACACCCCACACTATGACTACTTCTTAACACACTCAAAACATACATTAATCTAGTATCAACACAACATCAAAACATCAAAAATAATTCCCCCCAACATGCTAAGAATTCGACCCTCATTCCTATTTACACCTTGACATTATTTCAAACAATAAATCCCCAAACTTGTAGGGTTTCTAAGTGTGAGAATGCAAGTGAAAAATGGATGCTTATTTTCTTAGATTAAAAGGAGGAAGGAGGAAAAGAGGCTTACTTGACCAAGAAAAGCTTGGAAATTCATCACAATTCCTTCAAAATCTCAGGAAAGTGAAGAAGATTTGAAAAACTTCCTTGCATCATGGCTCACGTTTTTTGGCCTTATATGGGATGAATAAATATTTCCCTATTTATAGGAAAAACGTGGCTGATTTTTTTTGACATGAATGGAAAGATTTGTGCCACACATCACCCATTCTAGTCCATTCTCGAATTTACTGTAGTAGCCACAGAAATCATAATTTTTGACCTGCTTTTATTTCGAATTTGGAAACATAATTAACGTGAACGTTGTAGGTCTCGGACTTAGATTTCCAACGATATAAAGTTCATAAAAATATGAGATTGTATGAAGAAGTTATGGACCAAATACTAAGGGCTATTCAGAGTGGTATAGAAGGTAAATTTCGTATCGGAACTGCAAAGGTTTTACCAAATGTCCGCAAGTAATTTCACAAGCACGTACACACATGAACATGATTTATACCATGTATTATGCCACCTATAACATAGTAGTTATCGATATTACCGGGGTGTTACAGTTGAAAACCCCGACGCCAGACCACATATTCTGGGCTTAAGCGGAGTAGGTAAAAACTCCCGACTGTAACATGCTTAGGTCAAAATAAAAATTTTAATTTAAAACATGCAATGCATATCCAATATGACTTATGCATAATTAAATTAAAATTATAGAGGTGTAGATTCAAAAACTTGTCAAACATGAAAAAGTGTTGTGTGGTTAAGACTTGCTCTGATACCGTTCTGTTGTGGCGGTTGTGAGACCCCTAGGGTCGGATCGGTACCTCGTACAATGGAAGTGGGTCTAACCAGTGGATATCAAGCATGGGTGTATTTTAAATAATTTAATGAAATATCATAATCCATTACGAGTGTTTAGGAAAAAACCAGGAATAAATCAGAGTACGGAAAAATCAAATCAGGATAAAACCACAGAGGTCGCATCACCCGAGCTAAAATCATGCATCCACGCAAGAAGCATACTACTTGTGCAGTATACATTGCATGCTGCCAGTAGCTGTACCCTGATTGCGCTGAAGTGTGTGTGTGTGTATATATATATATTATTTTAAAAAGCACCCAAAATAATTTTAATTTCAAAACCAACATAAACACATGTTATAAAACACACACACACACACACACACACACACACACACACACACACATATATATATGCATTTCTTTGAATCAAAACACAAACCAAAATAAAATCTCACAATAAAATGACTCATGAACAATTTTAGATCACCAAAAGATGGTCAAGGGATTCTAGAATGGTAGTCATAACTTCAAGCTTTCATCTAAAGTTCCAAACTCTAATTTTATATTTATGTCCAACATAAATATTTTGACCCAATCACAAGCATATTGTGTTTATGCTTCCAAAACATCCATACACAATTCATTAGCCTAATTTCAACATCAAGCTATGTTATTATATATCAAATACAAAACATAGCTTATTAGAGAAGATCAAACTTACCTATTAAGCTTGAACAAAAGATCAAATCTTCTCCTTGTTGTTGAAATGTTGTAGAGAACTTCAAAGTTAGCAAGCTTGACTCCAAGATCCAATCTTGATTTCAATGCTAGTAAGTTTGATTCCAAGATCCAATCTTGATTTCTCCTTGTTGAAATGTTGTAGAGAACTTCCAAAGCTTCTCTAATTTTTTTTTACTTAAGCTAATATTTCTAAATCTTGCTTGTTTTAGCTTTCATAAGCTTAACTTTCTTAAGCTCAAGTTTAATTAAAAACTTGCTCAAACTTGTCTTTTATAACAAAACTTATACAATTTTTAATAAATAAAAATTCTAATCAACCTTTAGATGAGCTTAATCTAATTTTTTTCAAATATGTATAATTAGGTGTGACTAATCACCTTTATCTAACACTTTGATTTAATTCAATTAAATCAAGACAAAGTTTAATTAATAGATTAGTTAAATTTCTATCGCTATGATTCCCATCTCATGCCATCGTCTTAGTGTGTTTTGCTGCTTTTTATACTAATCCCCACATATGACGCCAATTGTTGACGATTATTTTTAGTCCGAATGGTAAAACACAAAATTCTCCCCTCGAATAAACTTCCCTCAAACAATGAATTTTTTTAGTTAATAGAGAACCACACAAATTTAACAAGCAGACACTATTAAACAGAGATATTTGATGTGGTTTGGCAGAGAATGCCTCATACCTATGTCCACGGGAGAAAAGTGAGATATTTTATTATACATTGAGGAAGGCAGCATTTCTAATAATTACCTAATGACGTTGGTTAACATCATGATCGGTGGAACAATATCTTTGGGAGCTTATATAAATGGGTTCAAGTCACTATTTTAGGGCTTAACAAGTTTTATATTTCACAACATATAAAATCGAGAGCTTAAGAGCTAGGATAGAGAGAGAAAACTGGTCATTTACCTGATCACTTATGAGAGTTATACCGAGCTTGTTAAGACTTGAGGTGTTTTCATCATTGTATTTGTGATCGCCCCCAGTTTGTAGCTTGGGTCGGTCATGACCTCAATCCAGCCAATTAGATTAGCTTTATCATTTGTCACTGTATCGACTTATGGCAATTTTGCTCTGCCACTGCACCGACCAATGTTTAGCTGGCATGGGCTTCTTTCAATGAGAACCATTGTTTTGATTATGTCATCATTAGCCTTCTAGAAACACATCTCCCAGTTAGGGTATACGTCATATGGCCCCAATACTGATTGGCCTATGATCTCATCTCCGTTCCTCGGGTCAGGATACCGAGACAGATGATACTTATCAAATCCATGTCTTTCAACTCTTCAACCAGGTCGGGTTCATACGTTGGGACCTTATCAGGTCATGCCTTACAAACTCTTAGAAAAAACCCCAAATCCCTATTTTCATGTGGTCGGGTCGGTATCACTATTGGCTTCTTCTTCAATTTTTTGCCATTGGGAGAACTTCTTTGTATCATGTGGTCGGGTCCTCCTACGAAACCCTTTCTTTTTGGGCCATTGGGCCTTTGCCATCTACTCTCGACTGGGTATAATCTCTCTTCTATCCTTCTTCAATATCTGGACCTTCTTCAGGGTAATAGCATTCAAAAAACCACCATCAACACAAACAATTAACATGTGCAAGTTTATGAGATTAAAAAGGAGTTTCAAGTTTGGAATGAAACAATAATTGAGTAGCAAAGCCATTAATTGAACAACAAAATCTGTTGAAATTTCCATTTTAGTGCTCTTGACATCTAATCAAACCCAATCAGCTCCCATTAACTTTGTTGCAGCATAAATTTCTGAAAACAATCCTGATTGCCAGGGGGAATTCATTTTTCCACCTCAAAATGAGAAGTGAAAGCCCATCAATCACAAGGTGGATTGTAAACCCAAACACGAACCCCTCATGATTTCATAATTGGCACCAACGATTTCAAGACCTTCCCAAAAGGGCTAATGCTAGTTAAGTATAGTCAATTAGTTATAAGCACTGTAATTATAAACACCGTAAGATTCAATCCCTAACAATGTGGATATTATAATTCACACTCTTATGGCTCAACATTTCCGTTGATTTATTTCCGATTAAGTGTGCTATCTCTAATACTAGTTGTAGTGACTGCCCAATTAAAATGGTATTATCCTCTTTTACACAACACATGATGAATTATAAACCCAAACCCGTGACTTATTTTATCTCTAAATAAATTCATAAACCATATCCACTTTATTATTAGCACCACAGAAAGTATCGCGGAAAAAACAAAATCAACTCAACTTTCTAAGTAGACCTTTCAGCGTTCTTTGGGAACTCCACTGACCCAAAAGAAGAATCCCTCGATTTTAACTTCAACACATATCATGTGCCTTTGGCCAACTGAGTTTTAATTTTGTCATCATCTTGTTCGATGTGGTCCATACATTATGAACCGTGCCGCAGTTGAAGCTAAGGAAATGTACAGCAGTGAGTGTTGTGGTGGTCCATTAATTTCAGCAAAGTCTGTGTAGGTAGGGATCTATAACATGCCTAGTTCTGTGACTCTGTCCTTTGGCTCAGTTAATCTCCACAGCTACCTGCTTTTTAATTAATATAATAGAAGCTGTCATTTCTTCATCAGGCTTAGGACCACGCATCTGTTTCTCACTGCAAATTCTTGTTGCTTAGTCCTGCTTATCTCAGTCAGTTTTGTGGTTGTTGGGGGCCTTTGATACCTAGTTGATTATGCTAGTATAGATATGGACACGGATACGGATATGTGAGACAAAGATATGTTAGGAAACGTTAAATAAAATAAAAAATAAATTATTTATAAAAATGAAATATAATTACTTTAATAGCAATAAAACAATAAAGAAGAATTTAAAACTGAAATATGATTAAATTAACACCAAAAACACTTGCAATATATATTATATTTAAGTTCTTCCCACTAGATCCAGCCATAATTCGGTTCAGAACCGAAACCGAATCGGAAAGAATCGTCCGGTTTCGGTTCCTTTCGGTTCCGGTTCCTGTTCTGGAATCGGTTTCATATGATTCGGTTAGGGTTCCCACCCTGGCCTAACCGTTGGAATCAGACGGTTCTAACGGTTCCAACTGGAACAATTAAGAATCTTTGGTGAGTCGTTCAGTGTTTATCGGCTATAAACACCTACACGTCTATACTAGTCTCCAAGACTTATGGTTCATTGAGAAACCATTGGAATCATATATTCCACTATACGACATCTACCAGTCTCAACGGGTTTATTTTACTGACCAAGTAATGTAAACCTTGACCAGGAACAGTCTGAGAATGACAACGTCATGATACTACTCAATGTCAGTTGCGACGCTTTTGTAACAGCACCATGACTAGTCATTCTAAGGTCATTACGTCTTTACCATATTAAAAGAAAGATTATATTATAGAAACTGCATATATTATTAAAAAAAAATAACGTTTTACAGAAGTATTCATAACGAAATACAACCGGGAATTGACGCTCTGAGCACCAACCCCAACACTCTCCATATTTGCTCTCTCTTATGCAAGCAAAATAGTTCTTAATGCATTAAAACTTGGAGGTATATAACCTATTAATGCATTGTTGGCAGCATATGTTAATTAACTAACATAATATGGGATCCTTGCAATAATAAAAGGAATCCCCACCATTTAGAACATTCTTGCTATCTCTGGATGTAAGTGATTACGAGCTTGCATGTTAAAAGTCTTAGAGATAATATTTGAACAACTTTCAATTCCATATATCTTTCTTTTTTTGCCATCAAACACATCAACATTAGCAGCTGAGCCTGTTCCATTGTATTGTGACAATAACGGGGCTATAGCGCCGGCTAAGGAACTGCGGTCTCATCAACGATCCAAGCATATTCTTCGACGTTTCCATCTGATTCGTGAGATCATACATCGTGGCGATGTGAAGATTGAGAAGGTCGCATCAGAGGACAACATTGCAGATCCGCTGACGAAAGCTATTCCTCAGTAAAGGTTTGAGCGACATGTACATAGTTCAGGTGTTAGATGCTTGAGTGACTGGCTATAGGCCAAATGGGAGATTGTTGGACAATTATGACCCATAGCATCACTATTTGTAAAAGACATTGTGGTTTTTGTACAAATTAACTATGTGACAATGGAAATTACATTTTATCATTTTTTAATTTGATTACTTAAATATATAAATGATAAAAGTCCTTATGATTAGTTCCAGATTATTAGATATGAGACAATATCAATCCATAATGGTTTAATCATTAAATATCCCTAGTCGTAGTAGTATCGAGACTGGACATCGATAATGCGGAATAGACTAGTATTGCACTTGTGCGTGTTATGGAAGCGTAACGTCATAGTTCTCATATATTTAAGTATTGGATACTTATGCAAGTGTGATAGGAGGTTGTGTTTACCGATGGTACGAAAACAGCTTCGCTCTGGATAGACCCCGCGGAATCCCATTGGTAGTATGACTATGTGTCTATGGGAATCCGCATCAGGGTAGGTGTATTTGGTCTTAACCTGAGACTTGCATCGCTAATACTTGCGACAATCAATACGCTTTGGTTTTGGTCATCCAAGACTTTAACAGGTTCTGTGTACGCCTCTTCTGGGTTTATTGAGAATCGTAGTGTATTGGGTGTGATGTCAAGACGGAAGTATCACTTCAGTCATATGGAGATGATGATCACGCAGAGATACAGAACTGGTACTCTAATTGGTTGCAACCATCGGGATAATATGACAAGGTCATGATTATCCGATTAAAGAGACTAGTTGCTTGTGATCCGATATATGCTTCGTACGGGGCAGACACTATTCCAGCCCCAGACCTTGCATGTGACCATCTGATACTAGATCGCAATACGCAATATTACGTATACTACGTCTGACATAGATTAAATATTCCTTAAGAATATTTCTGGAGAATTGGGTAGGCACGGTGCTTTGCTAGAAGCCAAGCATGTCTTGTAAATCGGTAAAATGTCATACCGGGTTCGTACGTGTTTGGATAGTCCGACGACCGGATATACTGTCAACATATCCAGGGATCTCATTGGTCGCTTCCCGAATATTCACCGATGACGTATGATTCAAACATAATTAATCTATGATTAATTACGGCGAGAATTTATCTGGGATAAAATTCTATTAGAAGAGAGAGAACGATTAATTTGGAATTAATTGATAAATTAATATATTCGATATATTAAAAAAAATTAGATTTCGATGCGGAATTAAAATTGGATTTTAATTCGGGCTAACGAATTAATTTAGAATTAATTCGCGAGCGACGTGAATAGTAATTTTGCTAGGCATAATTATTTAATTAAATTTGATTTAATTACGTCGCAACGGAAAATTCGTTAATTCGGAATTAACGAACCCGAGCCCGAATGTGTTTGCGGGCCCACTCAGATTTTGAATTAAAGTGAGGCCCACAAGTCACATCGCCTGTCACTTTAGTGATGGAAGTCATGTCACATTTTTATGATTGACATCCAGTCACTATTCATGATGGGAGTAGATGGAGGCATTGAATGCCATTTTTCCCTCCAATTTGCTTTATGCTTTTTGGAAAAGCATATACCAAATGTTGTGAAAGACTTTTGGATTAAGTTTTTAGAAAACAAAAACAAAAGAAATTTGAAAACTCTATCTCTCTCTGTAAGCTCCATTGCCGTGAGCTTCATCAAGAACAAGAGAAAATTTGTTGCAAATTTTCAAAGGTGCTAGCACACAAAGAATCATATAAGGTGTTAGGGAAACTAATCCCTTGAGCTTGGAATCAACATCAAAGCTTGGAGCTTGGATTCAACTTCAAAGAGGAGATCTTGGAGGACTTCTCAAAGGAAAAAAGTTTTGTGTTCAACATCTCCAAAATCAGTTCAAAGTGAGTATTATTTCCGCAAATTATTCTTTGAATATTCACATGTTTCATTGCTTAAATGATCTTGGGACACCTTAGAAACCCAACAATGGTATCATGGAGCCTATTTGAGCATGAAATTGATTAGGGTTTATATACTAAAATTTGGGTAAATTTGATTTGAGCATGATTTAACCAAATTGTTTGTTTGAGTATGCTTGTATATGGATAACTTGGAGTTATATATGATCAAATTGATGAAAAACTAATTGGATTATTTTTCCCCAATTTGGGTATGTTGGCCGAATACAATATAAACCCTAGGTCATGGTATTTTTTGTTTTTTGATCATTGGGTGAGTTGAAAGACATGGATATATTGATTTGAGATTCAATCGGATTGAAATCGGAATCGAATATTAAATACCTACAAATGCCGTGAGCTTCAAAGCATGGAATGAGATGATTTTTTGTTTCAATAATGTTGGACATGTATTAATGATGAATAAGCATGATTAATTGATTAAATTGATATTTTGGAAATGTTAATTTAGACAATTAATTAATGTAATACACTTTAAGAAATTAAATTATGAAATTTGGAATTTTAGAATTTGATTAATTGGGCTTAATTTAGAATTGGGCTTACAATGTTGTATTTGGGCCTAATGGGCTTGGTTGGGCCAAGTTGGTTTAGGTCAATTGGATTGGATCCAAATTGGGCCTAAACCATTCCATTAAGTCCAAATATGACAAATGAGCCTTTTATGTTTAATTGGGCCTAATGGGCCGAAATTGGTTTATTGGCAAATAAGGTGATTCCTTAATTGGGCTTTGGTATTTTGGTTTGACCCATATTGACCAAAGTCCATGCCTTAAGAAATTAATTGAAAGCCCATTGGACTTTAATTAAATGACATTGGATGTTAATTGGGCTTTGAGACCCATTTAGATTAGATTTGGAATCTAAGTCGTAAATGCGCATTAAAAGTGTAATTATTTAATTTGGAATTAAATATAGAATTAGTATTGAATACGAATTAAATTAGATTTAAATTGTAGTTTGATATAATTCAAGAATTCGTACTTTGAGTACTTATTCTTAAACGAGTTGGACTCGTGCAAATCAAATCGTTGTTTGAACATTGGATGATCACTTTATTCAAAGATTAATTAATTGGATTAGATTGATTGAATAACATGCTTTGTGTGAATACATGGATGTGTTTAATGAATAATGTATATCGGATGGATATTAGATGGGAAAGGGCAATTTTGGAAATTCTTGTAAATTTAGAATTTATTAAATTGGACCTGCGTGTCTAGCCTTATCTCTCGATTCTTTGTAATTCTCTTCTCACCTAATTCCCCTCAATGTTAATGAGGTTTCTTTAATTTTATTATGTAATTGGGTAGAAGTAAGAATAGTGCTAGCCGGGGAGAGGAAAGAGAGTGATTTGTTCTAGGAACAATCTGTGAATCTATCCATCCGTATATCATTATTAATTTATTTATCGCGCCTTATTATGTTTTTAGAATGCATGCTTAAGGGTGTATGATGAGACATAATCAAAGATAAATAAATTGGTTGCCAATTTACGCGAAAACCCTCAACAAATGTTAAGAGTTTTCCTTCCATTGAGTGATTCTTACTCAAGATCCAAGATTGGCACTGGTTTGTTGGCCAAAGTCAAGACCTTTGTCCATCGCGGATGTGTTTGAATTATGAAGGCTTTGTTTCATATCGTATGTCTTGTCCAAGTTGTGATTTGTTGGCCAAAGTCAAGATCACTTATTGTCTATCGACATGGATTACGAAGCTTTCCAAAGTCAATGGGTTCCGCTTAACTGGAAACATTAAGCTTGTTGTGCCAAAACCAAGGCTTAGTTGATTCAGAGGAAAAGGTTAGGAAAATATATTGGATATATTGGCATATATATGTATATATGTTTCGGACTTGGAGGTCCACCTACCGGATCTAGGAATTGGATGAGATCCAATTGATCTTAGAGATTTACCTAGTTAGATATCATACAACTTATTGGCCAAAGTCAAGGTTGTGTGTTATTTAACGGGATCCTAGCCCACTAGGAAACTAGGTTTCTCGAGTACTCAACAGAGGGTTGGAGGCTCGCCGAAAAATAGTGGGAGGCTAGTATTGAATTTGGAATTTCGTTCAAATACTTAGCTTTAGGCGCTTTCAAATTATTTCGTCATTTATATTTATTAGTTGGACTAATATTTTATTATTTTTTCTTGTAACAATTAGACTGTACCCTACATCGTTAATTGAATAGTTGGACTATTGCGATTAAGATGATAAGAAAGTTAAGCATTAAGGATATTGTCATGAGAGATAATGTCTTTAATGACACAAACTTTCAGGACTGGGATATGAATCTCAGGATTGTCCTGGGATCCAAGAAGTTGCTCTACATTATAGAGAGACCTCTTGGGCCTAAGCCCCGACCTGATCAGTTGCTTGAGCTAGAGCCTTGGAAGACTCATAGCGATGACAACTCGACTGCTCAATCAGTAATGCTTGCTGCTATGACTCCGTAATTCCGTCGTCAGAACAAGGGATTGGATCCCTATGAGATGATGGCGAAGTTGCATGATCTCCACCGATCTAATCTTAGATCGCAAAGATATGAGTTGCAGAATAAGCTCTTCCGCGCTCGCATGTCAGAGGGTACGTCTGTTGAGCACCATGTGTCACAGATGATTGCTGACATTGAGCATCTAGGACAGATGGGCATTGTCTTCGAGGCTGAGACTTCAGTAGATTTGATCTTACAGTCTCTCCCCGACACTTGGAGTGGGTTCATCATGAACTACAATATGTTGAACCAAGACCAAACTCGTGGGGAGTTGATGTCCACACTGCGCGAAGCAGAAAAAGAGCTCCTAAAGGGCAAGAAGCGCGAGGCGCACTTCGCTTCAACATCTCAGACTCCGAGGGCTTGGCCCAAGGCGACTGGAGGTGTAAAGAAGAAGAAGAAGAAGAAAGGCAAGGCCAAATCGTCAAAACCTTATGGGAAGGGTAATGACAAATCCCAATATGTATTTCTGCAGTGCGGGAAGCGGGGTCACTGAAGCGTGACTACCGCGAGTACAAGGCACACATGAAGGAAATCAAATCGGGCAAGGCACCTGCTTCAGGTATGTTTGTTATAGAAATAAACATGTCTACTACTAGTTTTAAAAATTGGATTTTTGATTCTGGTTGTGGTGCTCATATATGTACTGATGTGCATGATTTGCATATTAGCAAGAGACTGGCCTCAGGAGAGATTGACCTTCGCGTTGGAAATGAGACACGAGTCGTCGTTTTGGCCATTGGCACTTTATTTTGGAACTGCCCTCGGGGCATGTACTTAAACTTACAGACTGTTATTATGTACCTAGTTTGACTAGGAATATTATTTCTGTATCTATGTTAGCCCAATGTGGGTATACTTTTGTATTTAGAAACACTGGGTGTTTTATGTATAAAAATGATATGAAAATTTGCACTACTGATGTAAATAATGGTCTTTATATTTTGAATATAAATCAATCTCAAACATATATGTAACAAACAAAAGGCTTAAAGTAAGTAACAACTATGAACTTACATGTGGCATTGTCGTCTGAGACACATAAACAAGACACGTATATCCACACTTTCGAAGAGTGGGTACTTGGACGGATTTGATCCAAATTCATACGACGTCTGCGAATCTTATTTATTAGGCAAGATGCCTAAATCATCTTTTAGCGGTAAATGTGCACGTGCCATCGAACTGTTAGCCCTCATTCATAGTGACGTATGTGGGCCCATGTCTAGCCAGGATAAAGGTGGATATGAATACTTCGTAACCTTTACGAATGATGCATCACGTTATGGTTATGTGTATCTTATGAGACACAAGTCGGAAACCTTTGAGAAATTCAAAGAGTTTCGACACGAAGTAGAAAAACAGACCGATAAAAGTATTAAGACATTACGGTCGGACGTGGTGGCGAATACTTGAGCAATGAGTTTCTTGATTACTTGGAAGAATATGGTATTCTTTCACAGTGGACTCCTCCCAGAACACCACAATTAAACGATGTGTCCGAACGGAGAAACTGAACTTTGTTAGACACGGTAAGGTCTATGATGAGTCGCACAGAGCTACCTATTTCCTTATGGGGATATGCATTGAACAATGCAATACTTATTTTGAATAAGGTTCCGTCAAAGTTTTTTCAACTGACTCCGTATGAAATATGGACAGGAAAGAAACCGGGTTTCTCATTCCTGAAGATTTGGGGTTGCTGGGCATACATCAAACATTTGGAAGGTACCAAACTTGAACCCAAATCGGATAAATGCCTATTTGTAGGATATCCTAGGGAAACCAAAGGATATTACTTCTATCACCCATAAGAGAACAAAGTATTTGTTGCTCTACATACAGTTTTCCTTGAGAAGGAATTCCTAAATGCAGTGATAAGTGAGAGGAAAATAGAACTCGATGAAAATCAGAGTGATACTGTTCCTGGCGCAGAATCCTTAACGGAACATGAACAGTCCATCAGGGATGAGACTGTACCACAATCTTCGAATACACAAGAACCGCGTAGGTCGGAGAGAGTCAGAAAACAACCTGAAAGGTATAGGTTTCTGATCTCACCTCATGTGGATCTTATTCAGGAAGACGAGCCGGCTACGCATGAGGAAGTGATATAAGGTATCGACTCCGGTTTATGGCAAGATGCCATGAATTCCGAAATGGATTCCATGTACACCAACCAAGTTTGGACACTGGTTGATGCACCAGAAGGCGTAAAGCCTATTGGTTGCAAATGGGTCTTCAAGAGGAAGACCGACATGGATGGCAACATACAAACGTACAAAGCTAGGCTTTTAGCGAAAGAGTATCGTCAACGACATGGTATCGATTACAACAAAACTTTTTCACCCATTGCCATGATTAAATCCATTCGGATAATGCTTGCTATTGCTACATATTTCGATTACGAGATATGGCAGATAGACGTCAAAACCGATTTCCTTAATGGAAACCTTTTGGAGGATGTTTATGTGCAATAGCCTGACGATTTTGTCGTACCAAGACTTGCAAACAAGGTCTGTAAGTTAAATCGATCCATTTATGGATTGAAGCAAGCATCGCGTTCTTGGAACTAAAATTTTGATGAGATCATAAAAGAATATGATTTCGTTCAAAACGAGGATGATCTTTGTGTATATAAGAAGGTCAGTGGGAGCGTACTGACATTCATTGTCCAATACGTTGATGATGTTGGACAATTATGACCCATAGTGTCACTATTTGTACAGATTATGGTGTTGTTGTACAAATTAACTATGTGACAAAGGAGATTGCACTCTTATCATTTCTGATTAGATCCCTAAGATGTATAAATGATAGGAGGTCCTTATGATTTGTTCCTGGATTGAGAATGATATGAGACAGTATCAGTCCACGAAGGATAATCATTAAATATCCATAGTCAGAGTATTATCGAGATTGGACATCGATAAATACGTAAAAGACTAGGATTACACTTGTGCGCGTTGTGAGGGCACAACGTCATAGTTCTCATATATTTGGGTATAGGATACTCATGTAAGTGTAATAGGAGGTTGTGTTTTACCGATGGTACGGGAAACAGCTTCGCTCTGGATAGACCCCCTCGGAATTCCATTGGTAGTATGACTATGTGTCTATGGAAGTCTGAAATCAGGGTAGGTGTATTTCGTCTTAACCTGAGACATACACCGCTAATACTTGCGACAATCAATATACTTTGGTTTTGTTCGTCCAGGGCTTTAACCGGTCTCTGTGTACGCCTCTTCTGGGTATATCGAGAATCGTAGTGTGTTGGGTGTGATGTCGAGACGAAAGTGTCAATCCAGTCATATGTAGTTGATGATCGCGTAGGGATACAGAACTGGTTCTCTAAAAAGGTTACAACCGTCGGGATAATATGACTTAGTCATGATTATCCGATAATAAAGATACTAGTTGCTCGTAATCCGATATATGCTTCGTACGGGGCAGACACTGTACCAGCCCCAGACCTTGCATGTGATCATCTGATACTGGATCGAAATACGCAATACAATGTATACTACGCCTGATATAGATCTTATTCCTGTAAGGATGTTTCTGGAGAATTGGGTAGGCATGGCGCTTTGCTAGAAGCCAACCTTGTCTTGTAAATCGGTATAAACGTAGTACTAGGTACTTACATGTTCGGATAGTCCGACGACCAAATTTACTGCCAACATATCCGAGGATCTCATGGGTCGCTTCCCAAAGATTCACCGATGACGTATGACTCGCACTTTTATTAATCTGGGATTAATTAGACGAGAGAGAAAATTAATCTAGGATTAATTACGGAGATATTTTATCTGGGATAAAATATCAATTAAAGAGAGAGAACGATTAATTTGGAATTAATCGATAATTAATATATTCGATATATTAAACGAAATTAGATTTCGACACGAAATTAAAATTAAATTTCAATTCGGGCGTACGAGTTAATTTAGAATTAATTCGTTAGCGACGTGAAAAGTGATTTCGCTAGGCATAATCATTTAATTACATCGCAACAGAAAATTTGTTAATTTGGAATTAGCGAACCCGAGCCCGGGATTGTTTGCGAGCGCATTCACATTTCGAATTCGAATGCGGCACGCAAGTCAAATCAAACGTCAAATCATTAGTCACTTTGAGTGATGTGACAACTTGTCACATTGATTGATTGAGTGATGTGACTTGATGTGAGTGGTTGAAAGCCTTTGAAATCTTGATAGACATATATTATTATTTTAATATTTGGTATATGTTGAAATGATTTGAGAAATCAATTAACCTTTTACACATTTCCAACTCTCACTCTTCTCTTTCTTCTTCCTCTCACACGCCCAAGGGGCTGAAAATTTTCTGGTTTCTGGTTTGCAAAAACCGTGAGATGGGAAGCAAAGATGTTTGATTTTTGTGGAAAAAATCAAGAGAGCTAGCACTCCGAGAGACATGCGAAGGTGATAGGGAATGTTGGATAATATGACCCATAGCGTCACTATTTATACAGATCATGGTGTTGTTGTACAAATTAACTATGTGACAAGGAAATTGCACTCTCATCGTTTGTGATTAGATCACCATAGATATATAAATGAAGAGAGGTCCATATGATTAGTTCCTGGATTGAGAATGATATGAGACAGTATCAGTCCACGAAGGATTAATCATTAAATATCCCTAGCCGGAGTATTATCGAGACAGGACATCGATAATGCGGAATAGGCTAGTATTGCACTTGTGCGCGTTGTGAGGGCACAACGGCATAGTTCTCATATATTTAAGTATTGGATACTTATGCAAGTGCTATAGGAGGTTGTGTTTCACCGAAGGTACGGGAAACAGCTTCGCTCTGGATAGACCAAATACACCTACCCTGATGTCGGACTCCCATAGACACATAGTCATAATACCAATGGGATTCCGAGGGGTCTATCCAGAGTGAAGCTGTTTCCCGTACCTTCGGTGAAACACAACCTCCTATAGCACTTGCATAAGTATCCAATACTTAAATATATGAGGACTATGCCGTTGTGCCCTCACAACGCGCACAAGTGCAATACTAGCCTATTCCGCATTATCGATGTCCTGTCTCGATAATACTCCGGCTAGGGATATTTAATGATTAATCCTTCGTGGACTGATACTGTCTCATATCATTCTCAATCCATGAACTAATCATATGGACCTCTCTTCATTTATATATCTATGGTGATCTAATCACAAACGATGAGAGTGCAATTTCCTTGTCACATAGTTAATTTGTACAACAACACCATAATATGTACAAATAGTGACGCTATGGGTCATATTATCCAACAATCTCCCACTTGGCACATAGCCAGTCACTCGAGTGTCTAACACCCGAACTATGTACGGTTCGCTCAAATTGCTGAGAAAAGATTTTCGTCAGCGGATTTGCATGATTATCGTCTGACGCGATTTACACGATCATCACATCGCCATGATGTATGATCCGAACGAATCAGATGAATATCGAAGTATATATCTGGATCGTTGATGAGACCATTAATTCTTTAGCCTGTGCTGACGCCTAGCTCAGCCGCTAACAAAATTATATCTAATCTAATTAGATTTATTATCGATCCAAATGGCTTCTATTGCTGCCTCAGCTGCAGCAATAATCCTCATTTGTTGTTTATTCGGCAACAGTTATCTTGCTCGGAATATTTCCAGCTCACTGTCCTGTTATTCAAACTTTATAGTACCGCAGTATTTACCGGTTTGGAAACTTGCAGCAGTGATCCTAGTCACTTCAAGTTCTCCTACTCCATAATTTAAGACATCATCTTTAGTTCTCTAAGATACTAACAGATGTTCTTAACTTCAATCCAGTGACTATCACTTGGATTGTCCTGATTGTGACTCCATATGCTCAAAGCGTATGAGACACCAGGTTACGTACATTATTCAATGTACAATTTCTCAGAGAGTGTTAACAACTCCAAATCTAGCCCAGTAGATCTTTATTCCTTGAATAAAGGTTGTTACTCCCAAGAATTCTACGGAGAATTTCTATGAAAGAATATCTATGAAAGCCAAGCTTTCACCAATTGCTTTATTGGGAATTTCACTGTCAGTGCGCTCCCACTAACCTCCTTATATACACAAGAATCATTTCGTTTTGAATTAAATCATAAACCATTATGATTATATCAAAACGTCAGTTCCAAGAACCTTATGCTTGCTTCAATCCAAACATGGATCGAATAACCCGCAAACCTTGTTTGTCAGTTATACAAAATCGTCAGGATGTTGTAAGAATCCTCCAAGAGGTTTCCTTTTCAGGAAAGCGATTTTGATCTACAACTGACACATTTCGTAAATGAAATATGCAGTTATCAACAAGCATCTTCAAAATGGATTTACCATGGCAACAAGTAAAATGTTGAACCATTATTAACACAATGTTGATAACGATACCTTTCAGTCACAAGCCTAGCTTTGTACGTTGGTATGTTGCCATCCATATATTTCTTCCTTGAAGACGTTTACTGTACCAATAGGCACAATGCCTTGTGGTACAACAACTAGTATCTAAACATAGTTGTTATACATGGAATCCATTTCGGACTCATGGCACTTTGCCATGAAAGGGAGTTGATACCTTGTATCATTTCCTCAAAACGTAGTAGGATGGTATACCCTCATAAGATTGACATCTTTATGAGGTTAGATCAGAAACCCATACCCTAGGTTGTTTTCTGACTCTATCCTATCTACCCAGTTCATGTGTATTCGATGATTAATGGTACAGATTCATCATTGATGAACTGTTTGTGTTCCATTAAGGACTTCGTGCCTTGAACAGTATTACCCCGATTTTCATCGAGTTTTACTGTCCTCCCACTTACCACTGCATATCGGTATTCCTCTCAGGAAAATCGCATGGTGAGCAACAATCATATTGTTCTCATGTTAGATTTATAAGTACTATACTTATGGTTTCCTTTAGGATAACCAATTTGGCACTTATCCAATTTAGGTTCTAGTTTGGTATCATCCAAACGTTATGCCTGGCATACCCAAATCATTAGGAATGAGAAACCCTGTTTCTTTCCTGTTCATATCCTATATGATATCTGTCAAACAGATTTTCATGGAACCTTATTCTAAATAAGTTTTTGCACTGTTAATACATATCCTGTTGAAGGAAATGATAGCTCAGAGCGACTCATAATTTAACCTTATCTTGTCTAACAAAATTCAGTTTTTAGTTCGGACACACCGTCAAACTGACGCGTCTCGGGAGGAGTCCTCATCTGAAAGAATACCATACTCTTTCATGTATGTGTGAAACTTAATGCTTAAGTATTTTTCATTACGGTCTTACCGCGACAGTATAATACTATAGCCGATCTGTTTATCTACTTCGTGTCGAAACTCTAAAAGTTTCCGATTTGTGTTCTTCAAAAGAAACACATAACCATAACGTGATGCCACATCCGTTAAGGTCACGAAATATTCATGTTCACATCTAGCCTAGCTAGATATGGGCCCACTATCTTCACAATGAATAGTGCTAACAGATCGGTGGCACTTACACTATTACCAAGTAAACAGTGTTTTAGGTAGTTTACTTAACAAACTAGATTCGTAGACTTTATTTGAATAGTCAAATCAGTCCTAGTACCCACTCTTCAAAAGTGCGGATATACGAGTCTTGTTTAATTCTGTCCTAGACAACAATGCCACAAATAAGTCTCTACTTGATCAAATCAATTTGAGCTATTTATTTGTCATTATATATGTTTTGAGATTTTAATTATATTCAAAATATAAATTCTGTTATTTACATCTAATGTGTTTATCTCAGTATCATCTTTATATAATGAAACACTTAATGTTCTAGAATATAAAGGTTTATCCACAATGGATTAAATACTGATATAGAGATAATGTCTCTAGTCAAACTAGTTATATTATAACAGTTCCTAATTTAAGTACATACCCAAAGGGTAGTTCCTAAACTTAGGTATCTACGGTCGAAACAGCGGCTTTCGTCCCGTTTCTGATTCGCAGAGCAATCTCAGCTTGAAGTCAGTATCCTGCTCAAAGCAGATTCTGAACATCAATACATATATTTTATGTACCACACTAAGTATTTAAAATCTAATTTCAATACTAGTTGTGAACATAACTTTGACAAACATTTTTAAAGTCAGAGCCTTGCCCTTTCTTTATTTCCTTCGTATCTGCCATATCCAAATGGTAGTCACTATGGTATATGTCAATTATCCTTTTCAATATTTTAGGAACCTTAGGCCAAGCCTTGGGTTTTTAGAATATCGAAACGATGTGCACCTCGTGCTACATGCCAATTGCAAACTTTGACTTTATCTCCTCTAGAATAGTCAATTAATTCTCCAAGAATTATAAATTGCAATTTTAATACTTCTTAAATCTAAAATTAGATTTATGACAAGTATATTAAATTAAGCATTAAAGTCATCATCACATAAATCTTCCAAAGAATTTATGCTATACTTATTTTGCTTAATTTTGGGCGTAAGGTATAATAAGTTATTTTATCAAATAAAGTAACCTATTATTTATTCCCAATTTGAAAATTAAATCATTTAAAATATTTTAATCCCAGATTATATTTTAAATATCCAACTTTTCAATTTTATCTTGATTACAATAGTCCAACTATTTAATCAACGATTAGTGGTACTATATATATTATAATGATTATAATAGTCCAACTATATAATCAAATATAATCCAAATTAATTAACCTCAATTACATTGATTACTATAATCCAATTATAAAATCAACTGTAAACTGAAATTAATTAATTCAAATATATTGATTAATATAATCCAATTATATATAATCAAGTATAATACAGTCCAACTGTTTAATAAAACAACAATTTAAATATTAGTCCAACTAACATTTAATATTACGACGAAATAATTTGAATGAGCGCATATGGCGAGTAATTGAACGAATATTGCAAATTCAATTCTTGCCTCCCACTATTTTTCGTCGAGCCTCTAAGCCTCTGTCGAGTACTCGGGAAACCGTGTTTCCTAGTGGGCTAGGATCCCGTTAAATATCACACAATCTTGACTTTGGCCAACAAATTGTATGATAATTAACTAGGTAGATCTCTAAGATCAATTGGATCCATCCAATTCCTAGATCCAGTAGGTGGACATCCAAGTCCTAAACATATATCATATATGCCTATATATCCAATATATACCCTAACCTTTTTCCTCTGAATCAACTAGGCCTTGGCTTTGGCACAACAAACCTAGTGATCCCAGTCAAGCGTGGACCCATTGACCATGGAAGCTTCGTAATCAATGTCGTTGGACAAGAAGTGGTATTGACTTTGGCCAACAAACTACAACTTGGACAAGACCCAATATGGAACAAAGCCTCGTGATTCAAACACATCTTCGACGGACAAGGGCTTTAGTTTGGCCACACACCCATGCCAATCTAGGATTTTGAGCAAGAATCACTCAATGGAAGGAAAAGACGCATGATATTTGATGAGGGCTTTTCGCGTGCAAATTGGCTACCAATTTCATTATCTTTGTTAAGGTCTCATCATCATACACCCTTAAACATGCATTCTAAATACATAATAAAGCAAGTATGAAAATAAATAATAATGATATGCAGATGGATACTTTACATTGATCCTAGATCAAATCTCTCCCTTTCTCACTCAAGCTAGCACTTGTATTATTTCTACCCGTTACACTACACTTCTAAAGAAACCTCATTTACATTGAGGGGAATAGGTGAAAAGAGAATACAAAGAGAATAGAGGTGATAAGGCTGGACACGCAGGTCCAATTTAATAAATCGAATTTATTACAACAATTTCCAAAATTGCCCCACCCGACTAATATCCATCCGATATACATTATTCATTCATCACAACCATGTATTCACACATAAGCATGCTATCAATCAATCTAATCAAATTAATTAATCTTATAATTATGTGATCATCCAATGTTCAAACAACGAATTGATTTTGTTCGAGTCAAACTCGTTTTTGCGAATAAATACTCAAAGTACGAATTTCTTGAATTAAATTAAACTACAATATCAAATCAAATTTAATATGTATTTAACACTAATTCACTATTCAATTCCAAATTAAATATTACAATTTATTAATAAACCTTTTACGACTTAAATTCCAAATTTAATCGCTACGGGTCATAAACCTGATCAACGTCCAACGTCAATTAAATTCAAGTCCAATGGACTTTCAAGTAATTTCTTTAAGGCATGGGCTTCGGCAACCAAACCCCAATCAAGGAGTAACCCCATAAGCCTAGAAATCAATTTAGGCCCATTAGGCCCAATTAAACATTAAAGGTTCATTAAGTCGCATTTGGGCTTAACGGAAGTGGCTTTGGGCCCAATTGGATCCAATCCAATTTGCCCAAATCCAACTTTGTACAACAAAGCCCAATAAGCCCATTTACAACATAATAAGCCCAAATCCAATTTAAAGGCCTTTCATTAATTTACACAAATCCAATTTCGCAATTTTTAATTACCTAAAGTGCATTACATGATTAATCACCCAAATCAATATTTCTAAAACACCAAATTAGTCCAATTAATCATGTTCATTATCATCATCACATGTCCAACACATAAATGAAAAAATCAAACCCATTACATGCTTTAAAGCTCTCGGCCAAAGAGGGATTTTGTGTCCGATTTGGTTTCAATCCAATCGAACCCACAATCGACATCAAATCACCATCCTAAATGATTTCCAATACATCCAATGTTCAAAAATCAAAATACCAAGACATTTAAGGGCATCATCCAATTCGGCCAACATGATTAATTTGGGGATTTTATGTTCAATTCAAAATCCAATCCAATTAGTTTCAAATTAACATCATCCTACATGATTCTAACTCATCCAATGAATCAAAATCAAAAAATTCCAAATACCAAAATCCAATTTCATTCGGCCAAGGTATAATTTTTGGGGAAAATAATTCCAAATCATTTTTCAAACAAATTGGTCCAACCAAAATGCAATTAGACATGTTATAAGCATACTTAAACAATCAATTTATTCAAATCATGCTCAACACAAATTTACCCAAATTTTAAGCCCTACAATTTTCATGCTTGAACCTATAGCTCTTGATGCCATTGTTAGGTTTATTCTAGGTCCAAGATCAAACAAGACATGAAATCATGTGTGAACACATCAACGGAGGTAGCGGAATACTCACATCGATCGGTTGAGAGACGCGGCAAGCAACAAAACTTGAAAAACCCCACTGCCAAGGGCGTGAACTGCAGTGATGTTGCTCACTATTTTGGGCGTGAAAATGGTCCTTCGTCAAGCTCCAAGATTCGTCGAACGGATCCCGCCTCATGGGTGAACCTCCCTAACACCTTCGCAAGTCTCGTAAGTGTGCTAGCACTTGTGTTTTTGCATCAAAAACACACTCATTGCCTCCCTTGAAGCTCACGGCAGTGAGCTGTGAAGAAGAAAGAAAAACAGCCCCTTGGGCGTGTATAGATGGAGAGAAAAGGAGGAGAAGTGTTATGGTTGACTTGTGTAATGAATTACAAAAAAGCTTTATATATTTTTCCAAAAAATAATAAACATTTACCATTTTTATTTATCAAATAAAGTAAATGGTAACCACCAACACTATTCCAACAACACCCATCACAATACAATGTCACTTTATTAAAGTGACTTGATGTGTGTCTATCAATCAATCAACTCAATCACATCAATCAATCACATCACTCAAAGTGACTTTTGATTTGACGCTTGATGTGACGAATGATTTGACGCTTGATGTGACTTGCGTCGCCGCACTCGAATTCGAAATACGAATGCGCTCGCAATCACACTCGGGCTTGGGTTCGCTAATTCCCAATTAGCGAGTTTTCCGTTGCGTCGTAATTAAACGATTACGCCTAGCAAATTCACTATTCACATCGCTAACGAATTAATTCTAAATTAATTCGTTCGCCCGAATTAAAATCTAATTTTAATTCCGCGTCGAAATCTAATTTCATTTAATATATCGAATATATTAATTTACCGATTAATTCCAAATTAATCGTTATCTCTCTCTAGACGATATTTTATCCTAGATAAAATATCTCCATAATTAATCCTAGATTAATTCTCTCTCTCTTCTATATAATCCCAGATTATTAATGAGTGCGAGTTATGCGTCATCGGTGCATTATTGGGAAGCGACCCATGAGATCCCCGGATATGTTGGCAGTAAATACGGTCGTCGGAGTATCCGAATCACGTACGTACCAAGTACTACGTTCTACAGATTTACGAGACAAGGTCGACTCCTAGCAAAGCACCAAGTCTTCCCAATTCTCCGGACATATTCTTATAAGAATATTTAAGATCTATATCAGGCGTAGTCTACTAAGTATTATGTATATCGGCCCAGTATCGGATAGTCACGTGCTAGGGCTGGGGCTGGATAAGTGTCTGCCCCGTCCGAAGCACATGTCGGATGTCTGGTAACTAGTCTCTATAATCGGATATGCATGACCTAGTCATAATCTCCCGATGGTTGCGCAAACTTAAGAGCACTAATACCGTATCCTGCGTGACATCATCTCCATTATGACTGGAGTGATAATTCCGTCTTGACATCACACCCAATACTCTACGATTCTCAATATACCCAGCATTGGCGTACACAGAACCGGTTAGAGTCCTAGACGACCTCAACTAAAGTATATTGATTGTCGTAAGCATTAGCGGTGCAAGTCTCAGGTTAAGACCAAATACACCTACCCTGATGTCGGACTCCATTTTTGTAATTCATTACACAAGTCAACCATAACACTTCTCCTCATTTTCTCTCCATCTATACACGCCCAAGGGGCTGTTTTTCTTTCTTCTTCACAGTTCACTGCTGTGAGCTTCAAGGGAGGCAATGAGTGTGTTTTTGATGCAAAAACACAAGTGCTAGCACACTTACGAGACTTGCGAAGGTGTTAGGGAGGTTCACCCATGAGGCGGGATCCGTTCGACGAAGCTTGGAGCTTGACAAAGGACCATTTTCACGCCCAAAACAGTGAGCAACATCACTGCAGTTCACGCCCTTGGCAGTGGGGTTTTTCAAGTTTTGTTGCTTGCCGCGTCTCTCAACCGATCGATGTGAGTATTCCGCTACCTCCGTTGATGTGTTCACACATGATTTCATGTCTTGTTTGATCTTGGGACCTAGAATAAACCTAACAGGGAAGTCCACCCATGAGCTTGGAATCGTTTGACAAAGCTTGGAGCTTGATGGAGCTCACCCATGGCCGAATTTGGAGGAGCAACAGCAGCTCACTGCCGAGCAGTCCAGTGGGCAGAAAATCAGATTTTTTTTCGTTGCCGCGTCGTTCAACCGATCGATGTTAGTATTCCGCAACTCCGTGATGTATTCGCATGTTTATTTTATGCTTGTTAATCGATCTTTGGGGCCGTAGAAACTCCAACAATGGTATCAGAGCGATTGAAAAACATGAAATTTGATTAGGGTTATAATTTGGGTAATAGTATTTGAGCATGATTTGAATAAATTGGATGTTTGAGTATGCTTAATACATGTTTAATTGATGATTGATTGGATCAATTTGATTAAATTATGTTTGGAAATTTTTCCCCAAATCTCTTTGCTTGGCCGAGAGTTTGATGCCCTATTTGATCTTGGTGATTTTTTGATTTTTGATCATTGGATGACTTGAATCAATTGGAAATGTGGATTTAATGTTAATTTGGATTTAATTGGATTGAATTCGGAATTGATATGAAAATTCCTATATTACCGAGACTTTGAGCATGTATATTGGGTTTGATTTTTGTTAAATTATGTTGGATATGATTTAATATTGATAAGCATGATTAATTAGGCTAATTGATGTTTTAGAATGTTAATTGGGTAATTAATTATGTTATACACTTTGTGTAATTAAATTGGGAATTTGGAATTTTTGTAATTTAATTATATTGGGCCTTAAAATTGGATTTGGGCTTGTAATGTTGTTATTGGGCTTATTGGCCTTGGTTGTACCAAGATGGGTTTAACAAAATTGGTTGGATCCAATTGGGCCCAAAACCGCTTCCATAAAGCCCAATGCGACTAATGGACCTTTAAAGTTTAATTGGGCCTAATGGGCCTAAATTGATTTCTGGACTTATGGGGTAACTCCCGATTGGACTTTGGTTATCGGGTTCGACCCGAGTTGACCAAAAGTACACGCCTTAAAGAAATTAATTAAAAGCCCATTGGACTTTAATTAAATTGACGTTGGACGTTAATCGGGCTTTGAGACCCGTAGTGATTAAATTGGAATTTAAATCGTAAAGGTTTATTAATAAAGTGTAGTATTTAATTTGGAATTAAATAGTGAATTAGTATTAAATACAAATTGAATTGGATTTAATTTTGTAATTTAATTTAATTCAAGAATTCGTACTTTGGGTATTTATTCGTAAAACGAGTTTGACTCGCGCAAAATCAAATCGTTGTTTGAACATTGGATGGTCACTAATTATCAGATTAATTAATTTGATTAGATTGATTGATAACATGCTTGTGTGAATACATGGTTGCGATGCATGAATAATGTATATCGGATGGATATTAGATGGGTGGGGCAATTTTAGAAATTGTTGTAATAAATTTGATTTATTAATTGGACCTGCGTGTCCAGCCTTATTACCTCCTTACTCTTTGTATTCTCTTCTCACCTATTCCCCTCAATGTAAATGAGGTTTCTTTAGAAGTGTAGTGTAACGGGTAGAAGTAATACTTGTGCTAGCGGGAGAGAGAAAGTGAGAGATTTGATCTAGGATCATTGTGTAAAGTATCCATCCGCATATCATTATTATTTTATTCATATGCGTTTTATTATGTATTTAAAATGCATGTTTAAGGGTGTATGATGATGAGACCTTAACAAAGATAATAAATTGGTTGCCAATTTGCACTCGAAAAACCCTCACAAATATTAAGCGTTTTTCCTTCCATTGAGTGATTCTTACTCAAAATCCAAGACTTGCATTGGCTTGTTGGCCAAAGTCAAGGCCGTTGTCCGTCGAGGATGTGTTTGAATCACGAAAGCTTTGTTCCATATTGGTGTCTTGTCCAAGTTGTGGTTAGTTGGCCAAAGTCAAGACCACTTCTTGTCCATCGACATTGATTACGAAGCTTTCCATGGTCAATGGGTCGCGCTTAACTGGGATCACTAAGTTTGTTGTGCCAAAGCCAAGGCTTAGTTGATTCAGAGGAAAAATGTAGGTATATATTGGATATATTGGCATATATAAGATATATGTTTCGGACTTGGATGTTCCCCTACTGGATCTAGGAATTGGATTGGATCCAATTGATCTTAGAGATCTACCTAGTTAATTATCATACATTTGTTGGCCAAAGTCAAGATTGTGTGATATTTAACGGGATCCTAGCCCGCTAGGAAACACGGTTTCCTGAGTACTCGACAGAGGGTTGAGGCTCGCCGAAAAATAGTGGGAGGCAAGAATTAAATTTACAATATTCGTTTAATTACTTGCCATATGCGCTCAAAAAAAATATCATTCGTCAAATATATTAAATGTTAGTTGGACTAATATTTAAATGTTGTTTTAATAAATAGTTGGACTATATTCAAACAATTAAATTATAGTTGATTAAATAGTTGGACTATAATAATCATTATAATAAATAGTACCAAAATCGTTGATTAAATAGTTGGACTATTAGAATCAAGATAAAATTGAAAGATTAGTATTTAAAACATAATCCTAGGGAAAATGTATTTAAATGGTTTAATTTTTCAAATTGGGAATAATTTCAGGATAGTCCTGAGAACTAATAAAGTTACTTTATTTGATAAAATAACATATTAGGCCTAAGCCCGGAGTTAAGCAAATAGTAGAGCATAATCTTTGGAAGACTTATGTGATGATAACTTTAGTGCTTAATCCATTAAGCTTGCTAATTAGACTCCTTAATTTCTTTGTCAGAACAAAGGGTTAGATCCTTAAAGTATGATAATGAAATTGAAGGATCTTCATAAATATATATTTAGATTTTAGAAGTAATAAATTGCAATACTTAACCCTTGGAGAGTTAATGGCTAATCTCAAGGAGACAAGTCAAAGTTTGCAATAAGGCAAGTAGCGCAAGGCGCACTTTACTTCGATATTCTAGAAGGCAGGCTTGGCCAAAGGCTTCTGAATATGAAAAAGGGCAAATGCAAATCATTATAATCTTCTGGGAAGATAAATGACATATCCTAAATTGTGGCAAACGGATCGCGGAAGCGTGACTGCCATTTGGACAAGCAGACACGAAGAATTGAAGACGAGCTAGGCTCTGACTTCAAATATGTTTGTCATAATTATGTTCATTACTAGTATTGAAATTGGATTTTAAATACTTAGTGTCGTACATAAATATATATTGATGTTCAGAATCTGATATGAGCAGGATACTGACTTCAATCGAGATTAATCTGCGAATCGAAAACGGGACGAAAGTCGATGTTTTAATCGTAGGTACCTATATTTAGGAACTACCCTTCGGGTTTGTACTTAAATTAGAAAAACTTTATAATGTAGCTAGTTTGACTAGAAATATTATCTCTATATCAGTGTTTATCCGTTGTGGATGAACCTTTATATTCTAGAACACTAAAGTGTTTTATTATATAAAGATGATATTGAGATAAACACATTAGATGTGAATAACAGAATTTATATTTTGAATATAAATAAAATCTCAAACATATAACATGACAAACAAATAGCTCGAACTGATTTGATCAGAAGAAACTCTGTTGTGGCATTGTTGTCTGGGACACAATTAAACAAGACTCGTATATCCACTCTTTTGAAGAGTGGGTACTAGGACACATTTGATTCCAATCAAATAAAGTCTACGAATCTAGTTTATTGGGCAAAGTGCCTAAAACACATTTACTTGGTAAAAGTGCAAATGACACCTATCTGTTAGCCCTAGTTCATAGTGAAGCAAGTGGGCCCATGTCTAGCTAGGCTAGAGGTGGATATGAATATTTCGTGACCATTACGGATATGGCATCGCGTTATGGTTATGTGTTTCTTTTGAAACACAAATCGGAAACTTTTAGAGTTTTCGACACGAAATAGAAAAACAGATCGGCTATAGTATTATACCGTCATTGTAAGACCGTAATGGAAAATACTTAAGCAATAAGTTTCTAATATACTTGAAAGAATATAGTATTCCTTCAAATGAGGACTCCTCCCGGAACACGTCATTTTGACGGTGTGTCCGAACAGGATAAACCGAATTTTGTTGGACATGATAAGGTTAATCATGAGTCGCTCTGAGCTACCATTTCCTTCAACGGATAAGCATTAACAGTCCAGAACTTATTTTGAATAAGGTTCCATAAAAATCTGTTTGACAGATTTCATATTAGATATGAACAGGAAAGAAAACAGGGTTTCTCATTCCTGAAAATTTGGGTATGCTAGGCATATGTTTGGATGATACCAAACTAAAACCCAAATTGGATAAGTGCCAATTGTAAGTTATCCTAGGGATACCATAGTATAATACTTATACAACTCACATGAGAACAATGTAATTGTTGCTCACCATGCGGTTTTCCTTAGAGGAACACCGATATGCAGTGGTAAGTGGGAGGATAGTAAAACTCGATGAAAATCAGAGTAATACTATTCCAGACACCGATTCCTTAATGGAATATAAATATTTCATCAAGGATGAAACTATACTATTAATCTTCGAATACACAAGAACCGCGTAAGTCAGAGAGAGTCAGAAACAACCTGGGGTATGGGTTTCTGATTTCACCTCATAAAGATGTCTATCTTATTGAGGTATACCAACTGACTACATATGCGGAAGTGATACAGGTATCGATTCCCTATCATGGAAAAGTGCCATGATGTCCGAAATGGATTCCATGTATACCAACTATGTTTGGACACTAGTTGATGTACCGCAAGGCATTGTGCCTATATGTACTGTATGAGTCTTCAAGGAAGACATACATGGATGGAAACATACCAACGTACTAAGCTAGGCTTTTAGCGAAAGGTATCGTTATCAACATTGTGTTGATTACAATGAAATCTTTTACCTGTTGCCACGGTAAATCCATTTGGATAATGCTTGCTGATGCTGCATGTTTCATTTGTGAAATATGTCAGCTTTACGGGAAAATCGCTTTCCTGAAAAGGAAACCTTTTGGAGGATGTTTACAACATCCTGTCGGTTTTTTCGTACCATAACTAGCAAACAAGGTTTGCAGGTTATTCGATCCATGTTTGGATTGAAGCAAGCATTAGGTTCTTGGAATTATCGTTTTGATGTAATCATAATGGTTATGATTTAATTCAAAAACGATATGATTCTTGTGTATATAAGAGGGTTAGTGGGAGCGCACTGACAGTGGCTGTCCTATAAATAATGATAATATATGTCATTTCTTGGAAATGATATTCCCATAATAAAAACAATCGGTGAAAGTTTGGCTTTCATGAAAACTCTCCGAGAAATCGTACATTGAAAAATGTACGCGCCCTGGTGTCTCATATGCTTTGAGCATATGCAGTCACAAACAGGCCAATCCAAGTGATAGTCACTGGATTAAAGTTAAGAACATACTTTAGTTTCTTAGAGAACTAAGGATGCTGTCTTATACTATGGAGAATGAGAACTTGAAGTGACTGGGATCACTGTAGCAAGTTTCCCAGCCGATAAAACGACTATAAGTCGCACAACGGTAATATAAAGTTTGAATAACGGTACAGTAAGCTGGAAATCTTCCAAGCAAGATACTGTTACCGAATAAACAACAAATGCGGGTTATTGCTGCAGCTGAGGCAGCAATAGAAGCCATTTGGGTCGATAATAAATCTAATTAGATTAGATATAGTTCTGTTAGCAGCTGAGCTAGGCTTCAGCACAAGCTAAAGAATTAATGGTCTCATCAACCATCCAGATATATACATCGATATTCATCTGATTCGTTCGGATCATACATCATGGGGATGTGATGATCGAATAAATCGCATCAGACGATAATCATGCAAATCCACTGACGAAAACCTTTTCTCAACAATTTGAGCCATTCGTACATAGTTCGGGTGTAAGACACTCGAGTGACTGGCTATAGGCCAAGTGGGAGATTGTTGGACAATTATGACCCATAGCGTCACTATTTGTACAGATCATGGTGTTGTTGTACAAATTAACTATGTGACAAATGAGTTTGCACTCTTATCATTTGTGATTAGATGACTAAGATGTATAAATGATAGAAGGTCTTTATGATTTGTTCCTGGATTGAGAATGATATGAGACAGTATCAGTCCACGAAGGATAAATCATTAAATATCCATAGTCAGAGTATTATCGAGATTGGACATCTATAAATACGTAAAATGTTAGTATTACACTTGTGCGCGTTGTAAGGGCACAACGGCATAGTTCTAATATATTTGGGTATAGATACTCATGCAAGTATAATAGGAGGTTGTGTTTTACCGATGGTACGGGAAACAGCTTCCCTCTGGATAGACCCCCTCAGAATTCCATTGGTAGTATGACTATGTGTCTATGAAAGTCCGAAATCAGGGTAGGTGTATTTGGTCTTAACCGCCAACGATTGATTAACCCTAGTTCATAGTGAAGCAGTGGGCCCATGTCTAGCTAGGCTAGATGTGGATATGAATATTTCTTGACCTTTACGGATGTGACATCGCGTTATGGTTATGTGTTTCTTTTGAAACACAAATAGGAAACTTTTAGAGTTTTCGACACGAAATAGACAAACAGATCGGCTATAGTATTATACCGTCACGGTAAGACCGTAATGGAAAATACTTAAGCAATAAGTTTCTAATATACTTGAAAGAATATAGTATTCCTTCAAATGAGGACTCCTCCCGGAACACGTCATTTTGACGGTGTGTCCGAACAGGATAAACCGAATTTTGTTGGACATGATAAGGTTAATCATGAGTCGCTCTGAGCTACCATTTCCTTCAGCGGATAAGCATTAACAGTCCAGAACTTATTTTGAATAAGGTTCCATAAAAATCTGTTTGACAGATTTCATATTAGATATGAACAGGAAAGAAACCGGGTTTCTCATTCCTGAAAATTTGGGTATGCTAGGCATATGTTTGGATGATACCAAACTAAAACCCAAATTGGATAAGTGCCAATTGTAAGTTATCCTAGGGATACCATAAGTATAATATTTATACAACTCACATGAGAACAATGTAATTGTTGCTCACCATGCGATTTTCCTAAGAGGAACACCGATATGCAGTGGTAAGTGGGAGGATAGTAAAACTCGATGAAAATCGGAGTAATACTATTCCAGACACCGATTCCTTAATGGAATATAAATAGTTCATCAAGGATGAAACTATACTATTAATCTTCGAATACACAAGAACCGCGTAAGTCGAAGAGAGTCAGAAAACAACCTGGGGTATGGGTTTCTGATCTCACCTTATAAAGATGTCAATCTTATTGAGGTATACCAACTGACTACGAATGAGGAAGTGATACAAGGTATCGACTCCCTATTATGGCAAAGTGCCATGATATCCGAATTGGATTCCATGTAAATCAACTATGTTTAGACACTAGTTGATGTACAGTAAGGCATTGTGCCCATTGGTACTAAATAAGTCTTCAAGGAAGACATACATGGATGGAAACATACCATGGTACTAAGCTAGGCTTGTAGCGAAAAGGTAGAGTTATCAACATTATGTTGATTACGATGAAACCTTTTACCTGTTGCCACGGCAAATCCATTTCGACAATGCTTGCTAATGCTGCATGTTTCATTCATGAAATGTGGCAGCTGAATGCCAAAACTGCTTTCTTTAACGGAAACCTTTTGGAGGATGTTTACAACATCCTGTCGGTTTTTTCGTACTATAACAAGCAAACTAGGTTTGCTGGTTATTCGATCCATGTTTGGATTGAAGCAAGCATTAGGTTCTTGGAATTGTCGTTTTGATGTAATCATAATAATTTATGATTTAATTCAAAACGAAAATAATTCTTGTGTATATAAGGAGGTTAGTGGGAGCGCACTGACAGTGAATTTCCTAAGTAATGATGATATATCATTTATTGGAAATGATATTCCCATAATATAATCGGTGAAAGCTTGGCGTTCATGATAACGACTATAAGTCGTAACAACGGTACTATAAAAGATAGTATAAAGGAACAGTGAGCTGGAAATCTTCCAAGCAAGATACTGTTACCGAATAAACAACAAATGCGGGTTATTGCTGCAGCTGATGCAACAATAGAAGCCATTTGGGTTGATAATAAATCTAATTAGATTAGATGTAGTTCTGTTAGCAGCTGAGCTAGGCGTCAGCACATGCTAAAGAATTAATGGTCTCATCGATGATCCAGATACTTATTTTGATATTCATCTGATTCGTTCGGATCATACATCGTGGTGATGTGATGATCAAATAAATCGCATCAGATGATAATCATCCAAATCCGCTGACGAAAACCTTTTCTCAACAGTTTGAGCCAACCGTACATAGTTCAGGTGTCAAGCACTCAAGTGACTGGCTATAGGCCAAGTGGGAGATTGTTGGACAATTATGACCCATAACATCACTATTTGTACAGATCACGGTGTTATTGTACAAATTAACTATGTGACAAAGGAGATTGCACTCTTATTATTTGTGATTAGATCACCAAGATATATAAATGATAGGAGGTCCCTATGATTTGTTCCTCGACGGGGAATGATATGAGACAGTATCAGTCCACGTAGGATAAATCATTAAATATCCCTAGTCAGAGTATTATCGAGATTAGACATCGATAAATACGTAAAAGACTAGTATTACACTTGTGCACGTTGTGAGGTCACAACATCATAGTTCTCATATATTTTGGTATATGATACTCATGCAAGTGTGATAGGAGGTTGTGTTTTACCGATGGTATGGGAAACAGCTTCGCTCTAGATAGACCCCTGCGGAATCCCATTGGTAGTATGACTATGTGTCTATGGGAGTCTGCAATCAGGGTAGGTGTATTTGGTCTTAACCTGAGACTTGCACCGCTAATGCTTGCGACAATCAATATACTTTGGTTGAGGTCGTCCAGGGCTTTAACCGGTTCTATGTACGCCAATTCTGGGTATATTGAGAATCGTAGTGTGTTGGGTGTGATGTTAAGACGGAAGTATCACTCCAGTCATATGGAGATGATGGTCACATAGGATACAAAACTCGTTCTCTTAAATGCTCGAGCTATCGGGATATTATGACTAGGTCATGTATATTCGATTATAGAGACTAGTTGCCAGACATCCGATATGTGCTTCGTATGAGGCAGACACAATTCCAGCCCCATGCCTAGCACGTGATCATCCGATACTGGATCGACATACATAATACTACGGTATACTACGCTTGATATAGATCGCTTATTCCTGTAAGCATGTTTCTGGAGAATTGGGTAGGCATGGCGCTTTGCTAGAAGCCAACCTTGTCTTATAAATCGGTATAAACGTAGTACGAGGTACTTACGTGTTGAGATAGTCCGACGACCGTATTTACTGCCAACATATCCAGGGATCTCATGGGTCGCTTCCCGAAGATTCACCGATGATGTATGACTCGCACTTTTATTAATCTGGGATTAATTAGAAGAGAGAAAATTAATCTGGGATTAATTACGGAGATATTTTATCTGGGATAAAATATTATTTAAAGAGAGAGAACGATTAATTTGGAATTAATCGATAAAATAATATATTCGATATATTTTGCGAAATTGGATTTCGACGCGGAATTAAAATTAGATTTTAATTCGGGCGAACGAATTAATTTAGAATTAATTTGTTAGCGATGTGAATAGTGATTTCGCTATGCGTAATCGTTTAATTGCGTCGCAACGGAAAATTCGTTAATTGGAATTAGCGAACCCGAGCCCGGGATTATTTGCGAGCGCATTCGCATTTCGAATTCAAATACGGCACGCAAGTCAAATCGAGCGTCAAATCACATGTCACTTTGAGTGATGTGACAATTTGATTGATTGATTTGAGTGATTGATGTGGTAGTTGAAAAGCTTTTATTGCTTTTTGCTTTTGACTTTTTGGTATTTGGAAAAAGGTTTTGATTTTGATTTTTGGAAAATTAAAATATAAATACAAAACTCTTTTTCCTTTTCTCTCTCCACAATTTCGGTCTCCTCTCTTTTCCCTCATTCTCTTTCACGGCTTGGAGCCAATTCTTCCTTCCTCCATTTTTCTGGTTTGACCGAAAATAAAGAGAAACAAATGAGAGTGTTTTGTGGCAAAACAAAGGTGCTAGCACTCACTTGGGTCAATACAAAAGTGATAGGGCAGTGAACCTTTGAGCTTGGAATCATTTTTGGAGCTTGAAGCTTGGAGCTTCCATGGAGTCTCCCATGGCCGAATCTTGGTGGGACAACAAGCAGCAAAACCGAGCAGCCCACTGCCTCAACAAGCTACTGCCGAGCTTCACCAAGAAGTGTTCTTCTTCGCGTCGCAAGATCCGATCAATGTGAGTATGTATTCCCCCTTACTCCTTTGTGTATTCATGCGAATTTTGTGCTTGATTTCATGATCTTGGGACCTAATCTAGAAACCAACATCTTGCTGGTGGCGGCTGCTGAAGAACAACTGTGTGTCTGTGTTTGTGGCTGCTGAAGAACAACTGTGTTTGTCTTCAACTCTTCAAAATTCAAGTTTCTGTTTGTGCCTTTGTGGACTCTATTACCGTATTACGCCGGCCTAAGAAAGTAAGCTAATTAACCATAGAGCTAGAATAATTTAATTTGTCAATTAATCAATGTAGATTGTCTCTACACTTTATTGCTCACTACTCAGTTCAAAATGTATTGTGGTCTTCACTTTCTTGCTCATAGTTTTGTCACTTTGTGGGTGTATTCACACGGTCCTCAATATAGGAAATGGACACTATCTTCCATTTCTTTCTTATTAGGAAATAATCAGAGTCACTGATTTTTTTGTTCAAATGGTTATTCACTTATTCTGGAGCTTTTAGGGGCTTAACTATTAAGTTACTTTACCAATGAGCCGTGACATATTTTGTTGAGAATTGTAAAGAGTTCATATTCAGTTTGTCTAGCAACCCTGAATCCACGTAACTGATAGTGAGGAAATGTGATCCCTGTGGCCATTTCTTGTCGCCGTACCCAATGACCTTTCAATATTTGATGGATAGTGAGTGTCTTTTTCGAAATGGAGCATGACAAATGTGTTATTAGTGCTTAAAATTTATATATAGTATATGTTTTTCCCTTAAAAGGTATGAACATGAACATGAGGGTTATAAAATTAATCTGTTGTTCTTTGTGTGTCAAAGTGTCAGTGGTTTAGGCTTGTGCCTTGGGGTGTTAGAGACTGACACTAAAGGTTTATCTTATGTCATCTTTTCGAATTCGGATCATTATCAAATTTCGGATCATTATCAAATTTCGGATACTATTTCAAATTCGAATCAGTTATCGAATCAAACTGATCCGATCCGAAATTATTTGGATCAGATTGGTTTGATCTGATTCGATCCGATTATAATCGGATCGAGTTTGATTCGATATTCGAATCTAATCGGATCAAACTTAAATGAGTTTTTCAGATCGGATCGGATTCGGATTTGATCCGATCCGATCCGAATCCGATAATGCCTAGGCCTAATTGTAAGAACTTGCAACCAGAAGTGAAGTCTGAAAATAAATATATAAAATATGCATGTTGTGGACTACAAGTTTAATTTTTTCTTCAAGATATAATGAATGAGACATTAACGATATTTTTCCATAATATTAGTTATTACGTAGGTTATGGATTTTTAACCTAACAGTACCTCCAACTACTTTAGGTAGTACCGTAATCCCAATAGAAAATGAGAATTCAATAACTAAATTGAATTCCATAATAGGAAGTAGACCTCATGAATATATTTCAGCTCACAACTTTATAATGTTCTTGCCCACGTATATTCACAGGTAGACAACTCATTGTCAATTACACTTATTATGATTTTTAATTTCAGTCCTGAATCATTTCTCATTGTGACAGTTTTGGCACGTTCATAATGAGGTGTATTAGGCAAAACTTGTCAATGATAAATTAAAGATACTGATGTAGCCCTAACAACTTTGGCACGTTCATGATTTCCACTTTCACTTGAACTTACCTCTTATCGAATAAGTTATACCAGAGTAAATGAACTACAATCAGCCATAACTATATAACTTTGTCACATTACATATATAACATCAGGAAAATATTTTCATCCGTATTGATAATGCGGACCTACAAACAAGTGTTCCCTAACACTAGTCACTATAAAGCCTTATTAATGAGGATTTTCCTAAGTTGGATTTTGGGCTCGGAATCTACATCAAATGTAGATATTTAATCCAGATCAATTTCATGACAAATTAGTTCTTCCAAGGAAAACATAACTCATCTTAACTGTTAATGCTCCGTTATGTTTCCCGTTAACGGGGAAGAAAAAATTCAAGAAATATTTAGATTAAATGCATGTGTGAATACTAATTGTAATATCCCGAGTTTTTCGAAACAATGCGAGGAAGTTTTCAAATTAAAGCTGAAGATTTGGAAAGTGATGGTATTCAAAAATAAGACTTTATGTATTGGAAAATAGGTTGGAATATTTTTAAGTGAAGCTTCATCGCGTTGGAAAACGCGTGATTTCGAGAACCATTTGCACGATTCCTACTTATATCATTATACGCGTAAAATTTTCTTATTTTGGCTATAAAAATAGCAAAAAACTCTTATTGAGTTGATTCTTAAACCATCAAATTCAATTTTCCGAGATGTCAACTTACATGTTGAACACGTTTCGAAATTTACATCAGAATGGCTTCAAATATATGAATTTTTGAGTAAGCCTCATGATAGGGTCCTGATTATAATTTCACAGGGGTCTGAATGTAAATTTCAAAAACCTTTCTATAACTACCCTCAAGTTTCAGAAATTGCGAAAAAACCAAAAGCCCCCCTAAACACTCATCCGACCCCCTCCTGCCGTTTTAGAAGTGCGGTGGCGTTGGTGGCCAAATGGCCATCGCCGGTTGGTGCGGCATCATAGAAAGGCGTGCCGGCTCACCCCACCCTCCAGCTGCCGGTGGCCGGCCAAGGGATGCCAAAATCCGAAGAAACGGTGTGAAGAATGTGCAATAATAGGTTTATCAATCTCGGCTCATCACTTTGTTTCACGGCCTAAGCCATCCACCAAATCAAATCTCTCGGAGAGTACTCCAAGTTGACGATATCAAATTTTTTGTTCTATGAATGGTTGCACGTGAAACGAGAGAGAATGATTCAATGATAGTGACCCACAGTGAATAATAGCTTCGATCGAAATTTCATCGATTCCGATGCGTTCGTGGGATCGTTTGAAGTCTGTATATGCCCTCGAAATCTCGATAAGACCTCCGATAAAAATCTGATAATTTCAAGTTTTTCGCTAAACTTTCGGATGCATCAAGTAGCTTCATAGAGTAGCGTAATGATATAAATTGAATTATTTGTGTATTAGTATATTGAATATGTGTATTTGGTAGAATCCGAGTGATAACGGAACGACTTGGATCCATCTGATAGATTATGTAAGTTTCTGATAAAAGTGGGCTTTCTCTGTGTATTAATGTTGTTTTGATCGTAATGATATATATGACTCATATATAATGTTATGATAGTTTTTAGATAAATTCAAATAGGTTCGGAAGGTTCGGGACCATTTCGTAGCGTTTGCGGAAACATTTTAGAAAGATTTTCAAAAAATATGTAAATTGATGATTTAAGTTCACTAGTGGATCGAATTAGTTTGTAATGGTGTTGTAAGAATAATAGAATTGAAACAGTTGAAATCGGACTTAATTTGGTAGCCATGGAAAGATCCGGAAGTTGTCATAGTAAAGTCAAGAATTTTGTAAAGTTATGATTCTGACGGTAATTCGCCATTTGTTTTGGCAGATTTGACTAGGACCTGGAGCGTTCGCGAAGCCAGGTAAGTACCCATGCTATGAGTTCTCAAATTGTTCATTTCGTGAGTATACATATATAATATATATACACACACACACACAATATATATATATATAGACGATTGAAGATTTTTTGATAGTTAAAAAATGGATTTGAGAAAGGATTTCGAGATTGTGTATAGTTGAGATAGTCGACCACCACATGTATGACTTTTGTTATTTTTATGATATGAAGTGAGATGGTTGACAATCTTAATGTATGTATGTATTATGGATATGTTTTGAAGTGAAATATTTGAGGATAATGCTATAATATGAAGTGAAAAGCTTGATGAGTTTGATGCCTACATGTTTGTATTGATGCATGTAAGTGTATGACACGTAATGGTTTGTATATGTGTGTGATGATAAGCTATGAATAATTTGAGTATATAGGATCGGTAAATGGAATAAATTTGTTATCGATTCGTACATGCGATTATTTGTACGGAGATTGAGATGGTTAAGTGAGATAAAGAATGAGTATAAGCTAAGTTCTCTCCGAACGAATATGTTTATTTGGTAAGATATTGTATTAAATTTTATAGATAGAAATTTTAAAAATGAATATGATTGATCTATAAATGAAGAGATATTAGGACTGTGAAGATATGACATCTGAATTCGTAGTAAGGTGTATATCCATATGTTCGAAATATATGTATGTATATGAGTATTTGAATGATGTTCAGATTGTTTGTCATGTATGTGCTTGTGTATGAGAAATTGTGTGATGAGTTTATGTTATAGGGTATGTTCGCCTGTGTGTATGTTTGATTGGATGATTCGTGGTATAGCAGTCGAGATGGTTAGGAATCTGTTTGGCCGGAATTCATCTCATACATATTCTAAAATTGGTAATGAGTCTCGTACGAGTATTGTATGTGTAAGTCAGTTACATATTTGTATTGTTTGACAATGTGTTCTCTAATGTACTGAATGTTATATGTGTTTCATTATCAGTTGTACAATGATTGTATGTATGCCTATGTTTATGTATATGTATGATAGAATTCGTAAGATGTATATACAGTGTATAGTTATGTGAAGTGTGCTACGTTAAGAGCGGATGCATATGAAATCTGAATGATAAGTAGGCCTGGGCATTATCGGATTCGGATCGGATCGGATCAAATCCGAATCCGATCCGATCCGAAACACTCACTTAAGTTTGATCCGATTGGATTCGAATATCGAATCAAACTCGATCCGATTAAATCCGATTATAGTCGGATCGAATCGAATCAAACCAATCCAATCCGAATAATTTCGGATCAGATCAGTTTGATTCGATAACTTATTCGAATTTGAAATAGTATCTGAAATTTGATAATGATCCGAAATTTGATAATGATTCCAAATTCGAAAAGATGACATAAGATAAACCTTTAGTGTCAGTCTCCAACACCCACAAGGCACAAGCCTAAACCACTGACACTTTGACACACAAAGAACAACATATTAATTTTATAACCCTCATGTTCCCGTTTATACCTTTTTAGGGAAAAACTGAATACTATATATAAATTTTAAGCACTAATAACACATTTGTCATGCTCCATTTCGAAAAAGACACTCACTGTCCATCAAATATTGAAAGGTCATTGGGTACAGCGACAAGAAATGGCCACAGGGATCACATTTCCTCACTATAAGTTACGTGGATTCAGTGTTGCTAGACAAACTGAATATGAACTCTTTTCAATTCTCAACAAAATATGTCACGGCTCATTGGTAAAGTAACTTAATAGTTAAGCCCCTAAAAGCTCCAGAATAAGTGAATAACCATTTGAACAAAAAAATCAGTGACTCTGATTATTTCCTAATAAGAAAGAAATGGAAGATAGTGTCCATTTCCTATATTGAAGACTGTGTGAATCCACCCACAAAGGGACAAAACTATGAGCAAGAAAATGAAGACCGCAATACATTTTGAACTGAGTAGTGAGCAATAAAGTGTAGAGACAATCTACATTGATTAATTGACAAATTTTGTAATTGACAAATTAAATTATTCTAGCTCTAGGGTTAATTAGCTTACTTTCTTAGGCCGGCGTAATACGGTAATAGAGTCCACAAAGGCACAAACAGAAACTTGAATTTTGAAGAGTTGAAGACAAACACAGTTGTTCTTCAGCAGCCACAAACACAGACACAGACACACAGTTGTTCTTCAGCAGCCGCCAGCCAGCAAGAATGGAATAGTGGAGTCGGACTAGGAGCAAGACTAAAAGAACTAGAGAAGAATCAGAAGAGAATGACTGAAAGTCGAAAGAGAAGTGAATCAAGTGATGAAGAGTTGAAGAGAAAATGTCGGCAAAAATTGAAACTGACTGAAGTGAAGAAAAGAAACCCTAAAAGTCGAATTATGTTGATTGTTTTCACTTTAATTCCAAAACGACGTCGTTTTGTGTATTCCAAAACGACGTCGTTTATAAACTACCAATTGGAAAAACAAATTCGGTCGGTTCAGATCGGATCGAATTTTATCCGATTCGATCCGATATTCATCGAACCGACTCTTTCTTGTTCGATCGGATCCGAGGGTCGGATCATATTCGATTCGATCCGAAAAATTCGGATCGAATCGGATCGGATCCGACCCGACCTCATCATGCTATGCCCACCCCCTAATGATAAGTTAATGTAAGGTTATCATAATTAAAGAAAGTTAAAGTAAGTATGTTTTAGTATTGAAGATAGTTTGTAATCGAATAGAAGAAAATATGTATTGAATCGAAGGAAGTATGTTTGTTTTATCGATTTGATGATATTTCAAAGATGCTTAATCGTAATAAAGTATAAAAAATCTGACTCCATATCTCATATGATGGAAATGAATTCGATATAAATGACTTTTTCTGTGATGTTCAGGTTGATGCTTTGTATGATTTGAATGTTTGGCTAATAGATTGAACATATATGTGAATATGTAGATTTGCAAATTTGTCATGGTAAAGTATAAAGGATAATAAAAGTTGATAAATTTAAACTTCTAATAATTTAGTAATTCTGATAAACTACTGATATGTTTATCTTGTTTATTTGTAGTACTGGCATGGTTACTTACTGAGTTTTATAACTCACACCAACTAGTTTGCTAGTTTTATAGGTTAGATACCTGGTAGGTCAACCACTTCAGGTTTGGAAGTCATGCTCAAGACGCGGATCACCCAAGTGACAGTCACCCTCGCAAGTGTCTTGGGAGAAGTTTTAGAAGTTTAGAATATTTGGTTATTATTTTGGTTGTCGTGCTGAGAACGCTGTTTGTATATATTAAGTAAATGTTTTTATTGTTTATGATGTTGTGGGCACAGATCCATTGAGTGTTGATAGATGATGTTGGCACGGAGCCCTTAGGGTATGATTTTGATGTGTTTTGTATGGACCTGAGGCCCATTTGTTTGTTTGATGTTTTCATAGATACCGTTTTGATGCTAGACTGTTATCCAAGTTGTCCAGTTTTAGGATACATCATGCCCAATATATAACTATGTAGTTTTAGGATACATAGTTGTTAAAATATTATTTAATGATTGTTTTGATATACGATATCAGAACTTATAGCTTTTGATTAGTTACTTGATCTTTATAAATAATTATTACATATTTAATACAACTAGTAGTCTCATTGATATATATGGAGAAAATTTTCGGTTATATAAATAATTTAGAATAGTGGTTTATGAGATTTTATCACTTTAGTATTATATGCTTAGCTTGTATGGTAAATGAAGGTCTGATACGAGATCACACAACATATCCTTATCCATTTAATGAATATTATATTCAGGGATTGTGACCGAATCTCATTTAACCAATGATTGTCATTGGACTACAGATTTATTAACCAACACATCAGGTGTATGTAGTTTAATGAATTATATATTACTCTAGTGTAACATCTCTCTTCCAGAGATGCTACCGGCAGGGAATATGCCACCCTATCCTCTTAGCCTCTGACTTTCTAACTCTAATCAACTCCACTAATATCATCTTAAATATGATCTCATACTTGGGACCATAGCCCAACTCATCAACACAAGATCAATATTAACATTCATATCTATATACTCAAAATACCATTGTTTTACAATTATGACATAGACACTTAACACATAATCATACAAACTGACTATACTACTGTCTAATATAGAATTTCACTTTGACTCTGACTGACCATATTCTGACTCGACTTGGTGGATTCCATACTCTAGTGACTGCCATCAGTATCCATCCTATCGAGCTTGTCCTCAGGGTAACCTGAAAACAAGAAACTGGGAATGGGGGGGGTTAAATCGTTTGAACGATCTAGTGAGGGGACGGTTTGAAAATGAAAGACTAAAATACTTTTGAAAACTATTGTTGTAAAACTGAAACCTTTCAAGAAAACTGACTTTTCCGAAAACTCTTTCTTTTTTGAAACTCAAATATCTTTCTGTGAAATTTTCTAGAAATCTTTCCTTCTCTAAAACTCTGAATTCCTTATAAATTTGTTTCTTGTGAAAGCTCTTTCAAAAAATAATCACTCTGAAAACCATATTTCCAAAAATCTACTGAAAACCCGATGCATAGGGGCATTACGTATCGCCGTCCCCCATATATCTAAACTAGTGGTCTTGGGGCGTTACGTATCACCGTCCCCGCATTCATTCTCTATATGTGCACATCTTATCCGTCAAGTCCATAAGTTACAGTCTAAGGTAGGTTTTTCCCTGATGCCTCCAGAAATAATAAAATCATGCTTTTAATCTCATACTACTTAAATCATTCTCTTTCATGAAATAACTGTAATAAAATCGGCTAAAGCCCTATGTGCGTAAAAAAAAATCTTTACATAAAATAATATAAATGAAAAGTCAACTTAAAAAGAGAGTGTCCACTCACAGATTTGGAATCTGGCTCATATCTCTCTGCTGAAGGAAATTGCGGCTCCTGGGATGATATATAAGCGATAAACTTAATTAGTATTCAAGTCATGAATTATGTTTGTAACATAAAATAATGTGTGTATAAGTACTGATACAAACCCTTTGGATAACCTCTAACATCCTAAGATGAAACCGTAATGGCAAAAATTATTTTCTGAAAAACTGGTCACGCGTTGCAACACTAGCCCAAGGGCGTAGTGTCGCTCACACAAGTAGCTGAGACACTGGACATCTGATGGTTTCCCATCGTGATGCTAGGTTCTGGGCTTCGCGACTCCCACACGCATCGCGACGCTAAGGGTTAAACTTTGTGACTCCCAAAAATATAACCGAGATAGTGAGCTTCCTCTGTTTCCGCATTGTGACTCTAGCCCTTTGGCATCGTGACGTTTACACGATAGAATTGAAATAGATAGTAACTTTCCAGTACGCATCATGACGCTAAGTATACGCGTCGCGACGCTAGCTTGATTTCAAGACCTAACATCAAAATTTTCAACTTCATTCTTAAGTTTACAACAATACATTCACAAGTATATAATTTATCATCATCAAATTCTTCTAACATCATTCCAACTTCCATTCCCTAGGCCCCAGCCTAGTTAAATGCCTAGTGATTTCATAATTTGGGGGTTTCATAAAATATTATTTTCTTAACTCAATATTCACTTATACATCATCAAACTAAAGCCAAATAACACCCCTTAATCATCAAATCATCAATATTTCAAATTTAGGTTAAGTTTTTCTTACGTTGAATTAAATTCTTTCTTCACAATTAGAGCCTCCAAGCTCCAATTTCTTCTTCTTAGGCTTATGGTGGATTGAGTTGCCTTTGATTACTTTTTTATTTCGGTGGGAAATGGTTTTCCCATATTCCTTTCCCTTCTTCCTTCTCATTTTTCTCTTTCTCAAGTTTTCTTTCTTTCTCCCAAAGTTAGGGATCCTAGAATAATGTTCCCTTTTATACTAGTGGCTAATTACAAATGATTTAAATGAAGGAAGCTTGAGAAACTTTGAGAATTCTCTGGATGAGTCCAATGGTACTATTCATCTGAATTTTTGAACTGTATTTTTGACATGTTTCTAATTCGAATTTGGAAAAATGTCCAATGTGAAAGTTACATATCTCGGTCTTAGTTTTCCGGTAATATAAATGTTATAAACATCAGAGTTTGTATGAAAATATTACGATCCAGATAACACTGGCTATTCAGATTTAATTTTGGAATGAATTCTATATTGGAACTGCGAGAATTTATCGAATGTCTGAAAAGTAATTCCCCAAACACATATATTATTGAACATGATTTTCATCATGTTTTATGCCATCCATAATTTAGTAGTTGTCGGGGTTACCGGGGTTCTCCCCCCTTAAATAGGATTCGTCCTCGAATCATCTTAAGAGCTGGAATTCTGAAATTATCTTGGGATTCTTGATACCGAATATCTTACCAAAAGTTACCCATTTCACACACTATCATTCAGGCCACTGAATTCCAATTGATCGTATATTCATAGCCAACTTTGCTTTATCAGCTATACCACATTACTTCACGACGATCTCCCATAAGTTGTCATCATACTATAATGCAATGCAACTATCTTGGTGGACTTCATTTGCCATGACATGAAAATCATAACTGGGGATTTCAATCTATCTGCATGAACTTTTACTCCGCTAAAAACTATTTGTATTATCTGGTCCAGTTTGAGTTAACAACTAAGATCCTTGTCAAGCTATTTGTTTATCACTTTGGTAGCAAACATATGTACTCTTCGTCTTACCTTAACATATGTTTACAAAACATCTCTTTTCATGCTGGCATATACTGCTCTAAGGTTATAAAAATTTTAGTGGATATTCCTTGAATTCTTATCTGAGAGGTAATTCTTTGTCTATAATCCATGAACTTTCTGTTAAGTACTCTATATAGCTGTCATATTATGACCATTGTCATACATCACTGAAATCTCATTCCTAATCCTCTAGTTATACTCAACACCCTCTAACTCGATTACCAATGCGAGTTTCAGTTATAATATGATACATCTATGACCTTTCAGACGGCTATTCCTATGTCATATCTTCGTTACCCATAGCAGGCTCACAACTCATTTATCTTCGGGTTCTTCTGAGTTAGTGTTGGACAAAATGACCCATAGCGTCACTATTTGCACAGATCATTGTGTTGTTGTAGCAAATTAACTATGTGACAAGGAAATTGCACTCTCATCATTTGTGATTAGATCACCATAGATATATATAAATGAAGAGAGGTCCCTATGATTAGTTCCTGGACTGAGAATGATATGAGACAGTATCAGTCCCCGAAGGATTAATCATTAAATATCCCTAGCCGGAGTATTATCGAGACTGGACATCGATAATGCGGAATAGGCTAGTATTGCACTTGTGCGCGTTGTGAGGGCACAACGGCATAGTTCTCATATATATAAGTGTTAGAGACTTATGCAAGTGCGATAGGAGGTCGTGTTTCACCGATGGTACGGGAAACAGCTTCGCTCTGGATAGACCCTTCGGAATCCCATTGGTATTATGACTATGTGTCTATGGGAGGCCGAAATCAAGGTAGGTGTGTATAGTCTTAACCTGAGACTTACATCGCTAATACTTACGATAATCGATAGACTTTGGTCTTGGTGGTACAGGCTTTAACCGGTTCTGCGTACACCACTTCTGGGTTTATCAGAGAGTCGTAGTGTATTGGATGTGATGTCAAGACGGAAGTATCACTCCAGTCATAGTGGAGATGATGTCACGCAGGATACGGTATTAGTGCTCTTAAGTGCTGCGCGGCCATCGGGATATTATGACAAGGTCATGTATATCCGATTATAGAGACTAGTTACCAGACATCCGACATGTGCTTCGTATGGGGCAGACACTTATCCAGCCCCAGGCCTAGCACGTGACTATCCGATACTGGGTCGATATGCACAATACAATTGTATACTACGCTTGATACAGATCTTAATATTATTATAAGAATATGTCCGGAGAATTGGGTAGACTTGGTGCTTTGCTAGAAGCCAACTTGTCTTGTAAATCGGTAAAACGTAGTACTTGGTACTCACGTGTTCGGATAGTCCGATGACCGATTTGACTGTCACATATCCGGGGATCTCATGGGTCGCTTCCCAAAGATTCACCGATGACGTATGACTCGCACTTATATTAATCTGGGATTAATATGATGAGAGAGAGAATTAATCTTGGATTAATTGCGGAGAAACTTTATCTTGGATAAAATGCCTTATTAGGAGAGAGATAACGATTAATTTGGAATTAATCGATAAAATAATATATTCGATATTATTAAACGAAATTAGATTTCGACACGAAATTAAAATCGGATTTTAATTCGGGCAAACGAATTAATTTAGAATTAATTCGTTAGCGATCTGAATAGTAATTTCGCTAGGCGAATTATTTAATTCTCGTCGCGACGGAAATGCGTTAATTCGGAATTAGCGAAACCGAGCCCGAAAGTGTTTGCGGAAACATTCGTATTTTGAAACGGGTGGAATCACAAATCACATCGCGATATCTCATTACTTGACACGAATAGATGATGGATGTATCTAGTCACCTTTATGGGATGATACATTGTCTCTATTCTCAATGTGAGATAATGATGGCATATGATGAATTTTCTTTTGTAGGGAAAACCTTTCACGGTTTTTGAAGGGTTTTTGCAATTAAAAATTCATTTTTGGTATTTGATATCTTATCATTTTTTCATTTGGTCTCTCACAGTTTTTGAAACAACAATGAGAACAAGAAAATTGAAAAGCAACTCTCTCCTCTTCTTCTCCTCTTCCTCTCTCACGCCATTTCTGGTTTTAGTGAGGCAGTGAACTGCCGAAAATAACAAAAGAAATGGAGGGAAGCAAGTGTGTTTTGTGGCAAAACAAGAGTGCTAGCACACTCCGGGATCATGCCAAGGTGATAAGGGAAGTATACCCATGAGCAAGGAACGTTTTGATGAAGCTTGGAGCTCGTTTTTCTTGATCAAAATGGCGCAAAACAGAAGCACAAACTGCTGCAGTGGGCGCACATGAGCAGTGGGCAGTGAGCAAAATTTCAGTTCGTTTTTGTTGCCAAATCGTCTCTCAACCGCTCGATGTAAGTATTCCGCACTTCCGTCGTTGTATTCGCTTATGATTCATGCTTGAGTTTTGATCTTGGGACCTATAGAAACTCCAACATTGGCATCAAGAGCTTAGGTTAAAAGCATGAAAAATGTTAGGGCTAAAATTTGGGCAAACTTGATTTTGAGCATGATAAATTAAATTGGATGGATTTGTATGCTTAATTGTGTTTGAATTGAAGATTGATTAGGTCAATTTGAAGAAAATATGATTGGATCAATTTTTCCCCCAAACTTTCCTCCTTGGCCGAATATGTAATTCTTTAATGTCTTGGGATTTTTGATTTTTGACAATTGGAAGTGTTGGAAATCATTCGGGATGATGATTTAACGTCGATTGCGGAATCAATTGGATTGAATTCGATTTGGACGAAAAATCCTCAAATTGCAAAGTATGTCATGAAACTTGAAATTGGGTAAAATGAAATGAGCATGCAATTATGAAATTGGATGATTAAGTATGCTTAATACTTGTTTAATTGATGATTGGTTGGATCAATTTGATTAAATATTGTTTGGAACAAATTCCCCAATTTTGATGTGTTTGGCCGAATAGGAGTATGCCCTAATTCTTGGTAGTTTTGTTTCGTTGATCATTGGATGACTTGAACGATTGAGGGTATGTTGATTTAATGTCGATGTTTTTTTAATTGGATTGAAACAAATCGGACATGTAATTAACCCTATTGCCAAGAATAAAAGTAAAGCATGTAATGAGTTTGATTTTAATCTTAATGTGTTGGACATGTGATGATGAATTGAGTATGATTAATTGGACTAATTTAGTGTTTTGGAAATGTTGATTTAGTTGATTAATCATGTAATGCACTTTAAGTAATTAAATTGCTAAATTGGATTTATGTAATTTAATTATTGGAGGCCTTAAATTGGATTTGGGCTTCTAATGTTGTAATTGGGCTATTGGGCTTGATTTTATCAAGTTGGGTTTAGGCCAAATGGATTGGATCCAATTGGGCCCAAAACCTTAACCATAAAGCCCAAATGCAACTAATGGACCTTTGTAATTTAATTGGGCCTAATGGGCCAAAATTAATTTAAAGGCTTATGGGGTAAATCCCAGATTGGACTTTGGTTGCGGGTTTGACCCGAGTTGACCAAAAGACCACGCCTTAAGAAATTAATTAAAAGCCCATTAGACTTTAATTAAATTAATAATTGGATATTAATCGGGCTTTGAGACCCGTAGCGATTAAATTGGGAATTTAATTCGAAAAGGTTTATTATTAAAGTGTGTTATTTAATTTGAAAT